>CAJJDN010000031.1:55742-92184 GCA_905182985.1 Paramecium sonneborni | reverse complement strand
TAATTATTAAATTTGATTAGAATTAATATAATTAGTTTATTAATAATATATTGAATAATATTAGTTTTAAAATTCAATATGAAAATATTAATTTAGAAGATGAAAAATTATAAAGTTAATTAAAAGAAGAGTTTCTTTTTAGAATAAATTTAATTAGAAATATAAAAGATAAATAGGATAGATAAAATAAATTAATTAAACATTTTCAAGCTTATGAATAAGAAGAAGAAGAATAATTAATTGATGGATGTTTTTATGCTTTATCAACTATTTTCTTTAGAAATTTAAGTTTATATATAATTGAATAAAGTGAATAAAAAGATATCTTCTTAGAAAAAGATGTACTTTTAAAATGGGAAGTTGAATGTAATGATAATGAAATAGTAATTTCTTAATTAGCTACTTATTTAAATATGTAATAATTTATTTTATTTTAAGTCATATTTAAGTTTTCTTTATTGATTAAGAGCATTTAGCATAAAGGAGTTATAATTAAGGTTCTAATTATAAAATTATTTTATTATTAAAACCAGGACATTATAATATTGGTATTCCGAAAATTGAATGAAACAATCATAAAAATATAATTATAAAAACAATTCAATTTTTTTAATAAATAAATAAGTACTTTTACTTTTTTTGAATTGTGAATTTTAATTCTTCTCAACTAAAGGATATTTTTATTAATTGATTACATTAGCATGTGTTATTCTTTATGTCTATAAAACGATTATAATATAATAAAAATTTAATTTAAAAATATTAATAAATGCTTCATAAGTAAATTCATAAATTGGATACCCACAATGATTTATTTAATCTGCTATAATTAAAATTATTCATAGTTGAAAAAGGGTAATGATAATGAGATTTTCTCATACTTCTTTAAGTTTTAATAATTGGTATTCCTATATTGGAAACAGGCAATTTATATAATACTTAATCTTTGTTCGATATTTTAAAGTCACAAGCAGTTTTATTTAATTTATTCTTAGTTTTTGGAATATGGAATGGAGTGCTAGATAAATTCATAATATCTCTTTTATTAACTTATTGACTCCTCGTTCTCCTTTAAGATTTGGGTTTATATTCATAAAAATTGGTTTCAGTTTATCCCATTTGCCTATTAAGTATATCAATTGCAATTGACTCATCTAACTTGTGCAGATCCTTAAAGTTGAGGCTTTATCTCATCTATCTCTCGATTCTCCATGTTTAACTACCTTGATTAGCACTATCAACAGAAATCCTTTTTTTTTATTCGTATGAATGTTCTTTTTAAATAAACTACTTAATATCGATTTATTTTGGCTCAGACAGATATTCAAATTATAATTCTTTCTTAGCAGCCATAAATTTTGATTTTTTTTTTTTTTTATCACATTCTTTGATGAAGTAAATTTATTTCAACAATTTTTAAGTGTCAGAATTCAGTAAGATTTGACTACCAGTTTAATCTGTTTATGTTGAAAGTTACTTAGAAATGCTCTATTATATACGAGCAGATAATTAATTTATATTTTGCATATTTTTATATGAAGTTTTTAAGAAATCATCTGGAAAGCTCTAATAAATTAATTAAAATAAATATATTTTTAGCTTGAAGGAAATGAAAAATTTTGTTAAACAATATCATCATCTTTATTTTTTTGTGAGTATTTTTTTAATATTTTTAGGAAGTTTAGTTTTTCTTTTCTCTCTTTTTTCTTCTTTAACTTTTTATTTTCTTTCTTATTTTGTAAGTCCCTCATATTTACATAATCCACCTTTTTTTTTTTTTTCGTTATCTACAATTTAATTTTCTGGTTCCTCATCTTAATCTTCATTATCGCTTAATAAAGATACATCAGATGAAGAATCTGATTAACAATCTTCATCTTCTTTATTTACTTCCTCATCATCATCATTTGAATCTTCATTTTAGTCAAATTCATCATTTTATTTTTAAATTTCTAAATTTGCATTTTAAAAATCAGCAATTGTTTTTCCTATACTTTCACCTCCTTTTTTAAAAGAATTCAATTCAGATTCTATAATTTTTTGAGGTAAATCATTTAAATTTTTTGGCTGAATTGCCCCTACAAAAACTTTATCTTATTCTTCTTCCAAATCTTCATTGATTTATTCTCTCTCTTCTTACATTCTTTCTAATTCTTCATTTATATTTTGAATATGTTAATCAGTTATAAATTTATATAATTATCTCAAAGTATATGTCATTATACCCTAAAATTATGATATATTTGTACTTTTTTCTTGAAATATTGATTTATATTAAAAATATCTCTTTTCAAAAATTCAGATGCACTATGATGATCACTTTCCATACTTTACGATACATCAATAAAGTAAACCTTATTCTTATAATATAATAAGTTGTATTCACTCAAATCACCATGTATTAATTTACATTCTTAATATAAAATTCTCATGCATTTAACAACTTGAGTGTAAGCATCTTCATAAAGAACATCAGTAGCATCTTTTAATCTAGGAGCAGGTGTCATATCCTCACCAATAAATCTCATCACTATAATATTACTTTTAACTAAAATAGGTTCAGGACATGGTATTGATGATTGAAATATTCTTTTATAATTTCTAAGTTCTTTTTCAGCCCATAATCTTACCATTTTTCTTGGATTTGATTTACAATGACCATTTCTGAAGCGAAATTCACCAGATACATATTTATCTCTATCTTTAAATACTAAAATTGAAGTCTTATAAACTTTAATTGCATATTCTAGATTATTGAAATCCCAACCATGATAAACATTTGCCTCTTTACCTGTTGATATACATCCATTTATTTCTTTTAGGAATTTATTATTTATCATTTTCATTAAAATAACTCTTGTTCTTGGATCTAAGCATTATTCTACTGTAGCTCTATCTTCTTTATCTTTGATTCTAGTTTATCGATATTCTCTTTTTGATCTCCTGTCTTCATAAGCATATTCAGGATCATCGAGTATCTCTTTTTATTATGTTTCTTCTTCATCTTATTCATAATATGTTTTTTCTGTCTCCTTATCAATTTAAGCCATTAAATAAAATATAAACTTTATATTTAAAATTTTAGCAATAATTTAGATCTTAATTTCTTTAATCAAATACAATTAGNCTTAATAAAGATACATCAGATGAAGAATCTGATTAACAATCTTCATCTTCTTTATTTACTTCCTCATCATCATCATTTGAATCTTCATTTTAGTCAAATTCATCATTTTATTTTTAAATTTCTAAATTTGCATTTTAAAAATCAGCAATTGTTTTTCCTATACTTTCACCTCCTTTTTTAAAAGAATTCAATTCAGATTCTATAATTTTTTGAGGTAAATCATTTAAATTTTTTGGCTGAATTGCCCCTACAAAAACTTTATCTTATTCTTCTTCCAAATCTTCATTGATTTATTCTCTCTCTTCTTACATTCTTTCTAATTCTTCATTTATATTTTGAATATGTTAATCAGTTATAAATTTATATAATTATCTCAAAGTATATGTCATTATACCCTAAAATTATGATATATTTGTACTTTTTTCTTGAAATATTGATTTATATTAAAAATATCTCTTTTCAAAAATTCAGATGCACTATGATGATCACTTTCCATACTTTACGATACATCAATAAAGTAAACCTTATTCTTATAATATAATAAGTTGTATTCACTCAAATCACCATGTATTAATTTACATTCTTAATATAAAATTCTCATGCATTTAACAACTTGAGTGTAAGCATCTTCATAAAGAACATCAGTAGCATCTTTTAATCTAGGAGCAGGTGTCATATCCTCACCAATAAATCTCATCACTATAATATTACTTTTAACTAAAATAGGTTCAGGACATGGTATTGATGATTGAAATATTCTTTTATAATTTCTAAGTTCTTTTTCAGCCCATAATCTTACCATTTTTCTTGGATTTGATTTACAATGACCATTTCTGAAGCGAAATTCACCAGATACATATTTATCTCTATCTTTAAATACTAAAATTGAAGTCTTATAAACTTTAATTGCATATTCTAGATTATTGAAATCCCAACCATGATAAACATTTGCCTCTTTACCTGTTGATATACATCCATTTATTTCTTTTAGGAATTTATTATTTATCATTTTCATTAAAATAACTCTTGTTCTTGGATCTAAGCATTATTCTACTGTAGCTCTATCTTCTTTATCTTTGATTCTAGTTTATCGATATTCTCTTTTTGATCTCCTGTCTTCATAAGCATATTCAGGATCATCGAGTATCTCTTTTTATTATGTTTCTTCTTCATCTTATTCATAATATGTTTTTTCTGTCTCCTTATCAATTTAAGCCATTAAATAAAATATAAACTTTATATTTAAAATTTTAGCAATAATTTAGATCTTAATTTCTTTAATCAAATACAATTAGATACAGAATCGATCAGTTTTACAAATTGAACGAGAAATAAAATGTCTCAAAATAAAGAACTTGAATAAACTTTACAGTTTTATATATTTTATATATAAAATGTAAAAATTTTCATTTTCTATTTTGTCAATATTTAAATATTAATTAAATTAAGTAAAGTCATTGACTTACAATTCAAGAAAAAAAATGAGTATTAAGCCTCTTATATTGTATAAAAGTAAATGGAAATGAAGAAGCTTAAAAATTGGCTTCATCTGTATTATGTAATCTTACTTTAATGAAAACAATAATGTTAAATCTTTTTATTATATACTCATCATTAAATTGTATAATGTTCAGGGCCAAGTGCAATTTTTTTACCATCTAACGTAAATTCAATATTTTATTATAAATTAGGTAAGATTACTAATGTTCTTATAATTGTATCTACTTCCTTTTCACTGTATTATTCCTAAAAAATAATAATAAAAGATTACCAATAATTTTTAAGAGTAAAAGATAGGAGAGTTCTTGGCAATAGAAATGGTAAATTTATGATTCTCTACGTCAGCATCTTCTTTACAGATAAAGTTTAAGTATTTATGTTAATAAACAGATGAAAATATGGGTTTTTTGATTTGGTTTCTGATCCAAGCAATTTCTGATTGAACTGCATTTGATAATTCAGATTCAGCTTCAAATTAATAGAAGACAATGATTTTGTCTTCTAATTACAAACCCAACTTCTTTCTTAATTTTTAAATTCTATTGGTGAATTCTCTTGCAAATCCAAGATTCTTAAGTTATTAAGTTTATGAGGGATCTAAAATAATAGAGAATCCATCTTGAGGAGCAAAGAGAAGTTATTTATGTTTTTCAGTGTTGAATTAATCAGTAATTTTGACATGTTTTACTAATAATTCACAATCCATTTCGACTTCGATATATTCAACATTCTTTTTGCCTTTTTTAGCTTTAGGATCTGGTTATTATTATACTTATTCTTCAACTTTCTTTTCTTTCTTGACTTTTACTTTGAGTTACAATTTACCATCTGTTTTGAGAGTACGGATTTATTCTTATGTGAAATTACGTACTTATTGGATAAGATCTGGTCCAAATTTATCTTTTAAATCTTATCCACATATTTTATTATCAGGTTCAGCTTTAAGTTGAATATATTATTCAATATTTTTTTCAACCAAAACAGAAGGAGTATTAATTTCTTCTTCAATATATTTTGATAAGAATTAAACACTTAAAAGTAACTATTCATCTGAAGCTAGAATTGTTAGACTATTGACTGGTTATTTAAGACTTAATTTATGAGCTTCTCTTAATTTTCTAGCAGCTTCAACTACAATTTGCATTTTTTCAACTTAAGATTCAATTTTTGGATCAATCAATTCTTTTCTAACTTCAGGAATTTAAAGAAAATGAATTGATTCTTGATTATTTTTTCCTTATGGAATACATTTCTTAAGATTTTGATAGAATGATTCTGTAATGAAGGGAACATATGGAGACATCAAAAGAGTGATTTTTAAGAGTACATCAAATAATATATTTAAACTGACTATCCATTCTTAATTTCCTTAATCTCCCTTGAGTCTACTTCTATTTAATCTGACATACCAATTAGTTAATGTATCTAAATAACTAATTAATCTTGGTACTATAGTATAAAGTCTGTATGATTCCATTTCATTTCTTACAAATTCAACTAATGTTTAGCTGCTTGAAACAATCCACTTATCCATAGTATTATCACCTTTTGTAATAGCATTTTCATCAAATTCAAATTTGCCTATAACATTTTCATATCTTTATAAATTTTAAATCAAAAATCTATAAGCATTATACCATGGTAAAAACACATTCTTAATAACTTCTTAAACTCCATCTTTGCTGAAATTTAATGGTTAAGCTTTAACCAATCCACTATTTATAAGATACAATCTCATAGCATCAGCACCAAAAACATTAATGATTTCTTATTCAGGATCTGGATAATTTTTTTTACTTTTAGACATCTTTTCACCCTTATCATTTAATACAATTCCATTAACTATTAAATTTTTGTAAGGAGTATCGTCACGTAAAGCTGTAGATATAACATTTAATGTATAAAACCAACCTCTTGTTTAATCTAAACCTTCAGCAATGAAATCGGCTGGGAAAATGGTTTCAAATAAATCTTTTCTTTCAAATGGATAATGTTATTAAGCGAAAGGCATAGCTCCACTTTCAAACCAACAATCAAAAACTTCTTCTATTCTTCTTAATTAACCCTTTCCTTACTTACTTGGAATAGTAATGTGATCAATGAATTCTCTATGAAGATCTGTGATATTTTCAACACCAGAAAGCTGTTTTAATTCTTCAATAGATCCTACACAAACCATTTCTTCAAAATCATCACTCACCCAAATTGGAATAGGATTTCCCCAAAATCTATTTCTACTGAAGCACCAATCTTATGCATCATCTAACCAATTGTTAAATCTTCCCTCTTGAATTGAAGATGGTACCCATCTAGCCTTCTTATTGTTAACAACAAGTTTATCTTTAATAGCAGTTACTTTAATAAACCAACAGTTAACGGCTTTGTAAATTAAAGGAGTTTAAGATCTCCAACAATATGGATAATTATGTTTGACTTATCCATCTTTAATTAATCTTCCATTGTTTTTAAGTACTTTTCTAATTTCTTTATCTGCATCTTTAACATGCATTCCTGAGAAATCTTTAACTGATTCTAAGAATCTTCCACTAGAATCGATTGGTACTAAAGGATCTGATGGATTAATAATAGCAACTTTTAAACAAGCCTTATAATCGTCATCACCAAATCCAGGTGCACAATGTACAATACCAGTACCATCATTACTAGTAACAAAATTAGCAGCTAAGACTCTATAACATCCTTATTCTCTTCTTTCCAAAAAATAATTAAATAATGGAACATATTCAATTCCAACTAATTCAGAACCTTTGAATTTCTAAACTATCTCATATTATTTCTCATCTTAATATAATTCAACAATTCTTGATTATGCTAAGATATAATGAGTATTAGATGCTTTATCTAATAATTTTACATAATCTAAATCTGGATGAACAGCCAAAGCTAAATTGCTAGGCAATGTCCAAGGAGTAGTTGTCCAAGCTACAAATTTGGTTGTCTCATCAGTAACCAAAGGGAAAGTTACTACAATGGCAGGATCCCATACTTCCTTATAATTCTATTAGGTCTCAAAGTTACTAAGGACTGTAGAACAACCATTTGAATATGGCATAACTTTACATCCTCTGTATACCAATCCTTTCTACCACATTTCTTTAAAGGCCCACCAAACACTCTCCATAAAAGATTTATCTAATGTTTTGTAATCATTATCAAAATCAATCCATCTTCCTGTTCTTCCAATTATTCTTCTCCATTCTGATGCATATCTCATTACTATAGATCTGCATTCATGATTATATTTATCAATACCCATCTAAACATATAAATTACTATCTTTACTTTTAAAATATCGCCCCTATGTTAAATTTTTAAAGTTTTATCTATTTCATGTTCGACTGGTAATCCATGACAATCCCATCCAAACCTTCTCTCTACATATCTTCCATTCATTGCAAAATATCTACAAACAACATCCTAAATTTATTTAAATTATTATATTTACTTTTATTGTACCAGCACACATATGACCATAATGAGGTAAACCTGTAGCAAATGGAGGTCCATCATAAAACGTAAATCTAGGACAATCCTTTGTTAATTCTAATTATTTATGGAAAGCATTGATCTATTCCCAATATTTTAATATTCTGACTTCCTCTTAAGGGAAATCGGGTCTTTCGACAACTATTCATTAAATTTCACTCTATACCATTTGTAAAGTCTGTTTTCTAAGCCATACACAAAAATGTTAAGAATTTTTAGATTTTAAATTAAATCCTTTAAATCATATTCAGGTTAGTATTTGTGCAAACAATTAATATTAATACTCATAATTCAACATCAAATAGTCCATCATTAAAATTGTCATTTGAATAGAATCGACATGTCATTATTCTTCCTCCAAATACTCTCTAATCTGCTGCCAAAAATGCAGCCATTGCCTCCTCATTACTATTATTATCCATATTTCATACTTTGCATATTCAATAAACACTCTCACTTGTAAATCTTCTTCCAATTCTGCTCGGACATGAACATGAATTTTCTTTATATATCCATACTTTCCTAACTCTGCCTTTATTTCATCTTTAAAGTATTCATCTACATTCTTTGCAGTTATAGCATTCAATAACACTAATATATTTGTGGGCTATCTAACAATCAATATTCCTATACTATTTATGCTATTCAAAAGTTTTTCTAAATACAACATTTTATGGAAGTAAATCTGTAAAATCTAATGAGCTGACTTCAATCACTCCTACACTATTTGAAGTCTTTATAACCTCTATTGGATTCTATATTCCCTAATTGTATTTCCCCAATCCTAAACCAAACTTATAACCAAATTTCTCCATCATTTTTAAGGCTTTCTCTTCTCCAGATCCTAACTCTACTTCATCATAAGATGGCTCTGTCTCTTCTTCTATTTATTATTACTATGGCTGCTCATTTTATGTATCTGATTAACTCATCTATCTTTTCAATTCTTCATAATCATTTGGCCTACTTGGATCATACTCTTGAGGCTTATTCACTATAGGAGTCAACATAGTAGTGTTTTTGCAAACACGAAGAATATTGCTCAGTTTATTATTTAAATGGGATAAGTCCTATATTTTACTAAATATTTACTTTACTAGCTGGTTACTATTATGCTTATTGTTATTGCTATTAAACTTGTTAATTCTGAGTTTATTAAACTGGATTTGCTATACTATTTTAAGGAGCTGCTTCTCCTATTTATGTAGGCTCCACTTCTTATTATATTTCAGCAAAAAAATTTTGCATAGCTACATTAATCTATGCATTTTCAACTGGCTAAGGCCTAAATTTTGGAACTGGAGGTGGCACTCTCCTCCTCTGAGGTTCTTTACATTCCATTTCATTCATTATAATTTTTTTATTAATAATATAAATTTATTATTTAATGTCACACTTTAATGCCGACATTATAATGTCCTGGCTATAGAAGCAAAATTATTCTCCTTTTTTCATTTTCATACTCTTTGGAATATTCATTAACTATAAATGTACCTTTTTCAAAAAATATTAATTTTATGTGTCTAATTATTTACATAAATTTTATACATTTTTAAATGTTTTGCTAATAAATTAATCACTACCTCATTTTGATTGCATTCTTCCTCCCATTTCAATAATGTTTCTTTTTCAACAAGATTATTTTATTCATCTTAATCTGTTTCAACTAAATGTAAACATAAATTTCTCAAAAATATTACTGTTAATGGATTGAAATATCCATCAACAAATCCTTCATTAGTATCTTATAATTCAAATGCTGAAAAATGCATTTTTAATTATTACTAATAGTATTCATTATTTATATAATTTTTTTCTAAATTTCTTATATAGATTAATCTATCCTTGTAGTGATTCAATAATTTCTATTGCATCTCATTTGGTATTTTAATTTGGTTAAATTAAATATTAAAAGATATTTAGAAATATTAATTTAGAAATTAATTAAATTCTTCATCAGTATATTCATAAATAACAATTCTTAAAAGTTGATACCCAAATGAAGTGTAGAAACAATTGCCATCTCCTCTTACAGGAATGATTAGATTGCAATGTAGTTTTAATTCATGTTTTTTTCCTAATGCTTTAATAGAGTAGTGTTTAAATAGTTCCTATTCATTTTGAACATCTCTTAAGTAACTTTTCATGTTTTAGTCAACATGTCTCTTTTTAGATGATCCATCTATAATTTATTTTATTACTTCCATTTCTTTTGGTAAAGTAACTTGTTAAGGGTAATTTTATTTGTCTGGCCTTGAAGGATTTTATGGAATATCAAGAAATTATTCAGGTATTAGAGGATCTTCCTTGTCTTAATTTGATGGTTTGGGGAGAACTTTATCATTTTAATTATCTATTTGAACATTCTAATTGCTTATTTCATTTTAATTTTCTTGATTTTCTTATTGTTATTGATCAACATTACTGTTTTCATTATCTTTTTGACCATTCTAATTTCTTATTTAATTTTAATTTTCTTGATTTTCTTGATTTTCTTATTGTTATTGATCAACATTACTGTTTTCATTAACTATTTGAAAATTCTAATTTCTTATTTCATTTGAATTTTATTGAATTTTTTATTGTTATTGGTCAACATTACTGTTTTCATCATCTATTTGAACATTCTAATTTGTTATTTCATTTTAATTTTCTTGATTTTATTATAGTTATTGGTCAACATTACTGTTTTCATTATTTATTTAATCTTTAGGTTTGGCTTCATTATCTTTTTGAGATTGATTAGGATTATTTAATCCGATTTAGTTATCTTTTTTAATTTCCATTTGATTATTTCGATCATTTTCACCATCTATCTAATTTTGATTATTTATCTAATTTTTATTTTAGACTTTAATCATTTCATCTTGATTTCCATTCATACATAAATTCATTTGTTTTAATTACGTTTCTCTGATTATTCTCATCCATTCTTTACTTTCCATTTTACCTGGGTTTTCTTAAGGGATTTCATTAATGTTAGATGTCTAAATCTCATACTAAATATTATTAATATCTTAATTTTAATTATCTTAAATTATTTTAACATCTATTTAGTATCGACTTAGACTTTATTAATCTTGACTAGCATCTGTTAGATTTTAAGTTGTAATCTTTGATTATGTACGATCTATTTAATCTTGACTAGCATCTGTTAGATTTTAAGTTGAAATATTTGATTTTGTATCATCTTTTTAATCTTGACTAGCATCTGTTAGATTTTAAGTTGTAATCTTTGATTTTGTATCATCTATTTAATCTTTACTAGCATCTTTACTAACATCTGTTAGATTATTAGTTAAAATATTTGATTTTGTATCATCTATTTAATCTTGACTATCACCTAATATATTTTAAGCTGAATTATTTTATAATGTTTCATTTATTTAATCTTGATGAACAGCTGATATATTTAAAGCTGAATTACTTATTTATTCTACAATAGCGCCTAATCTATTTTAATCTGATTTATATAATTCTTTTTTATCTTTTTACTCTCGACTAACTTCTGTTATATTTTAAGCTAAATCATTTTCAGATATTTAATTCATTTAATCTTTCTAATGATAGATATTATCTTAATTGAAGAGGTTTCTTAAAGCGAAAATAAATACAATAAAAATAGAAAATGTGCCCATAATCTAATATTTATTTAGCTCATATATTTAGTCGAATCTTAAATATTAAGATGATTATTTTTAAAATTATGACACCCATTTTATTGGTTTTCCTAAATTAAATTTAAATAGCTTCCAATTTTATGGTCTTGTTATCATCAAAAAAAACTCTTGCATATTAAAAAATGATTATTTCTAATTCTATTAAAATTTTTTAATAATTTGTCCTCAAATAAGTATTTTTTATAAAAAAATAGTATAATAAATTGAATGCCTTTTACATACTAAATTTAATTCTTCAATTCTTATAAATTAACTGAGTTTAATTCATGAAAATGAATGCTTTTTATATATTTCTAATAATAAAATCGTTATTTTATTTGATTTTTAAATTTAAGCATAATTAATTTATTAATTTTATTTTCAACAGTCAACTTGATTTCTTTTTCTTTTTATTTTTATTACCCAATTTTTCTCTAAGTTATTTANAAAATTAAGGAATGATATTAACAAAAAATTGATCCTTCAATTTTTTTTTATTATAAAAAATAATTTTTTTTTTGCATTTAATGAAAATTCAGCTTACAGCACTGCTTATAGTGAAAAAAACTTTAAGCATTGATCCAGATCTTCAATATTATCAAGAACAATAACTCATAAAAGAATTATAGTGTCTTTTTAACTTCAAGAATATGAGTCAAAAGAATTGTTTTGAAATTAATGATAATTTTACTTTCTTGAACTTTTATTGCTTAAAGTAAGTTATTTTAGGAATTTATATAAGAGAGGGCATATCAGTTATAATAGTTCATCTCAAATAATATGATTATTTTCTTCTATAATGATATCTTAATATCTATTTAATAAGAAAATTACAGATTGTAAATTAGCCTTAATATATATGGATAAAACTTTCAAAAATACTTTAAATAGGGTTTATAATAATAATATTATTTTTAATAATATAATAAAAGAATTCGCGGGATTTTCCATTTAATGTTCTAGAAAGATTTACAAATTTATACTAGGAATTAGATTCTCGAATCAATAAAATTGATGAAAGATTAAGATAAGTCAAACTTAGAAACAGAGATTATATAAAAATAGAATATCAAGATGACTGAAGAATCTCTTTTGTTATTTAAAAAAGAATTAGCTAGGAAAATAGTGAAAAAATGATTGGATTATAAGGCAAAGAAATTATACATGATTGATTAATGAGTTTTTCCTTGAATACTTCTTTAAAAAAAAAGAACTTTCTTTTTTTAATATATATTTTTCATAGTATTTTACTTTTATAGATTCTAATTAATCTAGAAAAAAAAGTTATTTATAATAACCAACATCTTTTACAGCAGAAATGTCTCCATTCTTTGATCAACTTCCAACTTTTCTTTAATATCTTAAGCCTTAGATATTTCTTTCATTTTCATATATAGTAAGTCCAACCTATAGAGAGAATCAGAAGGCAAGGGATTTGATTCCAACTCAAGAATATAAGGTCTAAATAAGTGATAATCAGTACTTATGAATTTCAATATCCCAATAAGTAATATTATCAAATTGTAAAATTGAAGTCCATCTACCCTAAATATTGATTTTGTATGTGTCTAAAATTTCTTAAGGTAAAATTTTTAATTTAATGCCTGAATTAGTTTTGTGAGCTTTTAAACATTTTTAAATGCATTCAGGAGTGACTTTACAAACTTTTCCAATAAACTAGTCTATTTTTTAAGAAGAAGAACTAAAGAAACCAGCATTTTTATCTTTAGGATTAAAAGTGATTTCAACTAATAACTAATTGTCTGGCTAAAAACAATAGCTCCGTTTATGACAATTGACACTTCTTTAGCCTAACAAAACACCATAAAGCATAAATGGTTATGCCATATAATAGAATTTGAGATTTGTATTCAAATAATGTATTTAGGAATGGCCTTATTATTCACCAGCTAAACTATTAGTTCCCATGTTAACTAAAGGGCAGAATGCACCAAATAACTTATAATCTCTGCCATACATAATGTAATTAGAAATAGGAGGATGATGAGAAGTTTATTCTAAATAGATAGGACATCCTTTGATTCTACCTTCGAATGTTTCTCCAATTATTGGGTTGAATGGTTTTTCCTATTAAACACCCATCATGAAACTTGATATGTGAAATGCAACAGTTAGTCTTAATTATTCGAAAACATCTGTAGTTTAGGCAGCCTTTTCTAAAAAAACAGGAGCATGTCCTTAAGCTCTGGCCATTCTCTCTAGAAATGATCTAGCTTCAAATACTTAGATAGGTAATGAGACTGACATTAGTGATTTCCCACTCAATAAATTCGATCCCATCCTTTTGATGATATCCAATAAAACACTTCTTTGGTCACTTATTAATTTCTTATTTGTATATATCAATCCTCCTTTTTTTGGATCTACTTCATAGTATTTAGTCAGTAAAAAATGACCATCCTCTTTTGATGTTCCCAAGAATTTGTCTAAGCCAGAAAGAATACTTTGATTAAATTACCTCTAGATTGATTTTTAAATGAAATGTCCTCTCTAAACCAAATCTAATATTTCCATATATTCTTAAGGTGATTATTGTTAGTGCTGTTCTGAAGTTATTCTTGGTACTTCAGGCACTAATTGAATAAAGGATATCTATAAATTATCAATATCATCATCATCATTTTTAATGAGTACGTGTTCAGTCTATTATTTAATATAATGATCAGCTTCGATGATTTGATTATCAATGTTTTCAAAATTGAGAAGAAACCTTTTCATAACTTCTTCTCCTTTTTCTCTGTTTTCACATTCTAAGTATACATCTTCAATAATTTAAGTTTTAAATTTTTCCTCTTGTTGAGCTTAGATAAGAACACAAGATCGTGTGATTTTATATTTATCTGCACCTTCAACTCTATCCTTATCAATTTAATTATGATGAATTTCATTCCCAATATATTTCTTTAGAATACAATATGAGTTTTCATCTATTTAAAAATGCTTTTAGGTGTAAATTAATCTAATTTTTTGATTCGAATTTAGAGAGTGAGACTTTGACTATTTACAAAAGCTCTCTTGTGAAACAAACTCATTTTATTTTAATTGGTTATTGGACAACTTCTAATCCATATCGAATTCTGTGAAGATTATTGCACAATCTTTTTTGGTTGGGTAAACCTAATAAATAGATACTTAAGGATTCCAATTATCAACGAATGTGTGTATAGATAATTCCTAATATATCAAAAAAACATCATCATTACATCGAAAATTCTTGCAGGAGGCATTTCTGATTTTAAAAAAAATCTCATATGTAAAGAATCATTTGGATCTTAATAAAGTTATTTTTTCTAAGATTGAAATAGCACTTTAAAGGAATGGATATCTGAAAAGCCTTATAAATTTTCATGAGTGTTTTCCAATATTATTTCAATGTCATTCTTATATTTATATTACTATTTACTTATAAAAATTAAGGCAGTAATGGAATCATCTACCTCATTCGAGATATTTAACTTGGCTTTATGGCCATTAAAGGGACTCCTTAATTTATCACTCTCTCAGATTCTGGCATAAATTAATCCCATTCCTATAATGTTTTCTCTTGGTTCTCTTTTTTTATTTATGTTGCCAGGTATTTCCCATTAAAAAAATCATACCACTATAATGCCTCTGATTGATTATTCCAACCAAATCGTACCACTTTAGGTTCTATTTCCTATTGAGTCTTGAGCTTTATTGCCCATTTCCCTTGATGAAAAGCAACTGGATGGATTATATAATTTTGAATTAACAACTACTTTTATGTTTAACCCTTGACATCAATATACCTGAGTATCTCTGTATATATCAATCCTTTACCTATTGCATCAGATCATATATCAAAAGCCTCTCCCCCCATCCCTTTAATACACCACTCTCTTTAAATGCACTACAACTCATTAATGAATTCTTATATTTATCGAGCATCTTGATATTTAAATTTATAATAAATCAAAATATAATTCAATCACACTAATTAAATCCTTTTTCAAATTATCTCTTATAAAATTTATTCTTTGTCAATATTGATCAGATATTTTTGACTAGCATCTGTTAGATTTTAAGTTGAAATATTTGATTTTGTATCATCTTTTTAATCTTGACTAGCATCTGTTAGATTTTAAGTTGTAATCTTTGATTTTGTATCATCTATTTAATCTTTACTAGCATCTTTACTAACATCTGTTAGATTATTAGTTAAAATATTTGATTTTGTATCATCTATTTAATCTTGACTATCACCTAATATATTTTAAGCTGAATTATTTGATAATGTTTCATTTATTTAATCTTGATGAACAGCTGATATATTTAAAGCTGAATTACTTATTTATTCTACAGTAGCGCCTAATCTATTTTAATCTGATTTATATAATTCTTTTTTATCTTTTTACTCTCGACTAACTTCTGTTATAATTTAAGCTAAATCATTTTCAGATATTTAATTCATTTAATCTTTCTAATGATAGATATTATATTTATTGAAGAGGTTTCCTAAAGCGAAAATAAATACAAAAAACAAAGAAAATGTGCCCATAATCTAATATTTATTTAGCTCTTATATTTAGTCGAATCTTTAATATTAAGATGATTATTTTTAAAATTATGACACCCATTTTATTGGTTTTCCTAAATTAAATTTAAATTGCTTCCAAGCTTATGGTCTTTTTATCATCAAAAACTCTTGCATATTAAAAAATGATTATTTCTAATTCTATTAAAATTTTTTAATAATTTATCCTCAAATAAGTATTTTTTATAAAAAAATAGTATAATAAATTGAATGCCTTTTACATTTACTAAATTTAATTCTTCAATTCTTATAAATTAACTGAGTTTAATTCCTGAGAATGAATGCTTTTTATATATTTTTCTAATAATAAAATCGTTATTTTATTTGATTTTTAATTTAAGCATAATTAAATTATTAATATTATTTTCAACAGTCAACTTGATTTCTTTTTCTTTTTATTTTTATTATCAAATTTTTCTCTAAGTTATTTATAATTTTACATATTTTTAAAATGTGAAAAACTAAATTAAATTAGCAGACAGTTTTATAGTAGGAATTACAAAGCCTTAAAGCTTAAAAATAAAAAATTTCTTATAAAATAGGAAGGAAGTTCGATAAATGAATGATTATTTGTATTTAAAAAAACAAAAGATTGAAATGATCATATTCCTCTGTATTAAATTTTATAATAATAATTTATTAAACCTTTTATTTTAGTAAATTATTACCTTTTGGAATTAATAAATATGGTTTCTGCTTGATTTTAATTAGATATTTTGAACATTCAAAAACATTATTAAATTAATAAATTTAAGAATAAAAGAAAAAATAGAAAATAGTAAATTTAGAAAAAGATCTTGAGCCTTAATTTTAAATTAATCTATTAAATAATGAATTTTTGTAAAGAAAGATGATGCTAGAAAAACTTAATTATTATTTTAAATAAAAAATCTAAAAGTTTTAATGTAACGAGTTGATTATAATGGTTAAGATAGAGATAAATGAGATTAATAAAAAAAGGACTTAGTTTAATAGATAAAATAAGGGAAATATTAGTAATATAAGCAATATATAATTTTTCAGCATTTATAATAAATTATGGCATTNATCTGATTTATATAATTCTTTTTTATCTTTTTACTCTCGACTAACTTCTGTTATAATTTAAGCTAAATCATTTTCAGATATTTAATTCATTTAATCTTTCTAATGATAGATATTATATTTATTGAAGAGGTTTCCTAAAGCGAAAATAAATACAAAAAACAAAGAAAATGTGCCCATAATCTAATATTTATTTAGCTCTTATATTTAGTCGAATCTTTAATATTAAGATGATTATTTTTAAAATTATGACACCCATTTTATTGGTTTTCCTAAATTAAATTTAAATTGCTTCCAAGCTTATGGTCTTTTTATCATCAAAAACTCTTGCATATTAAAAAATGATTATTTCTAATTCTATTAAAATTTTTTAATAATTTATCCTCAAATAAGTATTTTTTATAAAAAAATAGTATAATAAATTGAATGCCTTTTACATTTACTAAATTTAATTCTTCAATTCTTATAAATTAACTGAGTTTAATTCCTGAGAATGAATGCTTTTTATATATTTTTCTAATAATAAAATCGTTATTTTATTTGATTTTTAATTTAAGCATAATTAAATTATTAATATTATTTTCAACAGTCAACTTGATTTCTTTTTCTTTTTATTTTTATTATCAAATTTTTCTCTAAGTTATTTATAATTTTACATATTTTTAAAATGTGAAAAACTAAATTAAATTAGCAGACAGTTTTATAGTAGGAATTACAAAGCCTTAAAGCTTAAAAATAAAAAATTTCTTATAAAATAGGAAGGAAGTTCGATAAATGAATGATTATTTGTATTTAAAAAAACAAAAGATTGAAATGATCATATTCCTCTGTATTAAATTTTATAATAATAATTTATTAAACCTTTTATTTTAGTAAATTATTACCTTTTGGAATTAATAAATATGGTTTCTGCTTGATTTTAATTAGATATTTTGAACATTCAAAAACATTATTAAATTAATAAATTTAAGAATAAAAGAAAAAATAGAAAATAGTAAATTTAGAAAAAGATCTTGAGCCTTAATTTTAAATTAATCTATTAAATAATGAATTTTTGTAAAGAAAGATGATGCTAGAAAAACTTAATTATTATTTTAAATAAAAAATCTAAAAGTTTTAATGTAACGAGTTGATTATAATGGTTAAGATAGAGATAAATGAGATTAATAAAAAAAGGACTTAGTTTAATAGATAAAATAAGGGAAATATTAGTAATATAAGCAATATATAATTTTTCAGCATTTATAATAAATTATGGCATTTTTGTTTGAAGAAGATCGTGGATTAACATAAATAAAGGATCCATATCCACACTTGGGCCCAGGAGTTTACTAATTACCAGAAATTCAGACAAGAGTTGCCTATGCTCCTTTTCTTTCAACTGGTAAAAGAAAAACAGAACTGACAAATAAATAAAAGATATTAAATCCAGGACCAGGATAATATGAAATATCTATAAATATGGGGGATTCTGGAGTATAGGCATACATGAATAAAAGCACAATAATAGTTAAAGTATAAGGGAATGGAAGTAGTGCATTTAAAAGTGGATTAGAAAGATTTCAAGAAGATAAAAAAGTTAAGGAAGTAAAGATGGTGATAATATATGTAATAGATTCCTGGGCCTGGTTATTATGAAACATAATAAATAAATACTTAAAATAGACAACCATTATTTTAGAATTAAAAGATCGATGATATTAGGAGTTAAAATGTAAGAAGAAGAATAAATTCAATTCCTGAGGGAAAGTCTTAGATAGGAATGGTTTATGATGATATAGAGACATTAGCTTAGCATTAAAAAGTTATGAAAGAGTAAAAGAAATAAAAAGTTGTAGGTCCAACTACCTATGATGTATAACAATAACAAAAATAATACAGAGGTTTATCTTGGGATAAAAGCACTAGACCTAGATTTGAATAAGAGTAAACAAATGAAATTGGTCCAGGTAGATATAATATAATTGAAGATAAGAAAATAAGGAATGGATCTCCAGCATTTTTATCTGAATCTGTTAGATCATATTATGATTAATTAATTTATAAAACAAATAGAGAAATTAATGCTGGATTGAGAAAATAGATCAATTATAAAGATTAATATTCACCAGGACCTGGATAATATAATGAAAATAGAGTAGCTATTAAAATTTAACAAAAACCAAAAGAGTTTTAATTTTTTGGATCTTCTTTAGAGAGATTTTAATAAATTTAAGAAAACAGTGTTGGTCCTGGAGACTATAGAATTTAAGATTCTTCTTTTGATTAATAAGTTCGAAAAAAGAATTATACGAATGCAACATTTTTAAGTACATCTATAAAAGGAGAACCAATTTTATTAGAAGATTAATAGCCTGGACCAGGTGCATATGAAATTTAAAAAGATTTATATTCAGATTTAATTAAGAAATAAGATAGAGGACTAAATGGATATTTTGGAGGAAAAGAAAAACGATTTTGTGATATACCATCAATATGTTAAGCAGGTCCTGGAAGTTATGATATTAATAAAGGAGATAAAAAAAGAGCTGTTAGTTCATGTTTTAAATCATCATCTAAAAGAGATTAAATTAATAAAAGTTTTGGACCAGATATTGGATAATATAGATTAGATTAAGATAGCATTGGAAATAGAATATATAAATAAAGAAAATTTATTTAAAATTTATAAAAAATAGATGTTTTAAAACCAGGTTTTGATTGTGGACAACCAAGATTTAAAGAAAATGCAGATATATAAGTTGTTCCAACCTCTTATAATTACTAAGTTCCTCCTATAAGTTAAAAATAGATTACGGCACCTTTCAAATCTCAATAACCTAGACTTGCTTATATTGGCAGATAATATAGTCCTGGAGTAGGAAAATATTAAGTTGATGTTAACAATTGGAAAGTTAATAGTTTTAATACACACTATAATAAGGTCCTATAAGAATCTTGATTTTTTAATTTCATAATGTATAGTCTTCCAATAAATATAATTATATTTCATTTTTTTGATCTTTTGTAAATTAATAGTTCTTTATCATTGTAAGGTTATTTAAATGTTAACAATTCATTAATCTATATAGACATTGCATTATCACATTATATCTATACCCAATTATTATTTTTGCATAATGTTATCGAATATGTAGATTATCCATCATGACCATCACTACAATGAATCATTGATATCAATGAGTATTCAAAATCTTAAGCATTTTAGTTCAAACAACTTGATGGAAACTTTAAAGATATTTTAATATCTGCCTTTTATAATGACAATTCACAAACATTAAGTATCAAATATTAAGGAAAAATTAAGAAATTAAAATCTCCAACATTATCATCTATAATATTTTCTTACCCTTCTAATTTTATCAACCCTTGTAAATATGTTGAGAATTCAATTCCTGGTTACATATTTGCTTCAAAATATCGAATATGTTTTATGCTATTTATCAAAGGTACTTCATTTTATTAAACTAAATAAATTTAATTTTATTCTTACTCTCTAAATCCATTGGAAAAACTCTTTATAAAAAGAAAAATTGATCATATATTGGTGAATCTTAAGTTTGAATAATCGTTGCTATTTATGATTTTTATTCATCTTATTTTATTATTGCTTTAGAGAGATGATCAATTATTTAAAATAAGAAATCATTTGCTCTATTATCATTTTATAATTCAATTCTTAATAATTCTTACAATTATGTAGCAGTTTAAGGCATAACTTACTCTGCTTCTTTTCGAATATAGTTAATAAATTTAAGAATAAATGAACTTACCTTATCTGTTACAGTTAAAACAGCTGAAAATGGTGTTATCGTTTCTAATAAATGCATCACAACATTAAAATGAGATTAAACTCCTTTAATATCTAATATTCGAATTCCAAAAGGTTCTAGTGTTTTTTGAATATATTTTAAATTTTATTGTTTAAGCTAATCAATTCTTTTCTACATAATTTTATTTTCATCACCTGCTTTTTACAATTATGTTGATAATTGTTTCATTTTTAAATCCTATTAAGTAATTTGATTTTCCATTTCATTTTATTTACCTAAATTTAATTTCTAAATGATAGAATATATTTATACATCATATAATTATTATATTTTATCTTCTAAAGCTCTATTTTCTACTTATAACTTTTAGACTTCCTCTTTAGCTTTTACTAATTCTCTTGTGTCCTATATTAAAAAGTCTTTGCCTTTTAATTATTCTTTTAAATTTTAAACTTCTTGTTCTAAATCTAGATTCATGCTTTTTAATCTCTTATTCTCCTCTTCTAATTATTTGACATCAAAAGGCTTGTTTTACTAATGTTTTTTTAAATTTTGGATCATTTCTTAGAATCTCTTTTAATCTTCTTAACGTTTTTCTTCTAGTCGTTAAACATCTTTTTATAATTTTTTGATCGTTTAAGTTTTATTTTTTAATTCTTCTGCCGCTCTCTAAAAATGTTAAGCATCGATTTGTTCTTTTTGTTATTTTCTTTACTAACAATCTAATTGCATTCTCAACATGTTAACTTCACCTTTTAGATTTATGTTTTCTTGTCTTTGATCACTACTTTAATAATTTTCAATCTCATTAAATTCAGATATAATCTCTTTTAATTGTTGTTATGCCCATTGAAGATTTTATGGACCATTTTTTTTCTTTTTGAAATTATTCCAAAGATCTTATAGTTTGTCATAGTACAATTATTAATTAGGACTTTCTGAATCCCAAGTATCGAAATTTTTTTTGAAATGTTTTTTCAATTCTAAATTTATTAACACTCTTACCTGATAAACAAGATTCAATTTATGGCTCCATTTGACTATGAGGACTTGAAAAGAAACTTTGCATTTTCATTAAACACTCATATAATTATTAATCCATTATATTATTCAAAATAAAATTAGTCAAAATACGCTTAACAAATGTTTAGAATTAATATACACTTATTAATAATCATTTTTATAGTCATTATTTTTTTGGAAGTTTATTCTACATTCATCAGATTAATCACAATGGCACCTTTTTGGATTAAATATTGCAATTTAAACTAATAAATTTAAAATACTACTTTATAATAGGTTTACTTTGACAACTGGTCATAAATGGTTCTATTTTATTTTTAAATAAATCATTATCTACATTGTAAGGGATTATCTAGAAAGGAAAATAATTATTTAAAAAAGTTAGATATCTCAAAAAAATTTTAATTTTAACGAAAAATAAATTAATTTTGTAATTATATTTTATTTAGAAGATTGAAGAGAAGGGTTATAAAAATCAACGAGACAATCGAAATAATTAATCACAGAAAATGAATAAATGAAAAAATTGAAAAATTTAAGCAAAATAACTAATCTTATTATTAAGGGAAAATCTCATTAATAAAAATGTGAAAGGATTTTTTGAAATTACGAACCTCTAGATTAATGAGAATAAACTTATAAAATATATCTTAACAAGAGATTTCATTTTCAACAATTTAAAGACTATTATTTTATATCATTCCAAATAATTAATAAATAAAAACAAAAGGGATTGGTTTTCGTTAAATACAAAAAATGAAGAAAGATTAAATTGGAAAATATTAATAATTACAAACAAAGTTTTGTATTCTATTGGAAAACAACATATATTTAAATCTAAACTATTCTCAAATTTTAGCTTTAATATTCTCATAATTATTTATTAATTTATTTTAAATATAAAATTTTAATTTTGAGTAAAATTTGATAAAAACAAAGAACTGATAATTTTTCTCATAAGAGATTAAAGAATCTTAAAACAACAAATTTGGTATGATAATAGCCTTATAAATATTATATTATTAATTTTCAAATAATTTTTAAGTTAAAAGTGTTATATAAAACATTCAATGGAAATATTATTTATCAAATATTATCTTTTTGTAAGAGATTTAGATATTAATTACACAAGCACTATTTGATGTCGTAATTTCTTTACAATCTTCAAATAATATTAATAAATAAATGCTTTAGAAATTCAAAGACGGCCTGAAATAAATAGATATATTTGGTTAATCTATCAACCTTAGTTTTCGTAAAGAAGAATAGTACAAAACAAGTATGGGAGGTTTTTTATCAATTTGTATCATTGGAACAATTATCAGCTTTTTTTATTCAAACATAATCAATTTTTTTGCAAAATTGAATGTGACTTCTACCTAAGAATTTACTTTCGCAGATGATCCTGATACCTTGATCTTAGATCAGGAACACTTTATGTTCGCAGTTCAGATTGAACAGGATAATTTTACAACTAATCCCTTTTTTAATATCAGTGTTGAATAGCGTCACTATAATCGTTTACCCAATGGTACATAATTTCGCTACCCAAATAAATATATTGATTTAGTACCATGCACTCTTAAGCATTTTTAACCATTATTTCAAAAGTACAGTGTGGATTTTCGAGAACAATTCGAACAATAAAATTTATAAAATTTCTTGTGTCCTAATCTCAACTTTGTTCATAGTCTTAATATGACTGTCGGAGGAGTATGGGCAAGTAGCGATTATTATTTCTTAAAAATTTCTATTACTAATTGTAGAGACTCATCATAAAATAATTTTACCTGGAAACCCATATGTAAGACTTCAGAAGAAATTTAGAATACATTAAATAAATAAGGAAGCTTTCGTTTTTAAGTTTATACCACAAATTTTGTATATTTCTCAATTTAATTTAGTTAATAAATCCAAATAGACCTAAAGATTATGTCTAACCTTATCTAGCTGTTGATCAATTTTATACTTTTGTTCCAGATAAAATGTTTGTTCAATCTGACATTTTTTTTAGAACTAAAAAAGTTACAACAGATAAAGGAATATTAATGTATCCTGATAAATAAAATGAAACATTTGCTTTTAGAGATTATGGAGATTAAAGAGAATAATTTGAAATATCAAGAATAACTCCAAATTATTATGGAGCATTTTATTTTTAAAGAAGTCCTTATTCTTATTATATCAACAGAAAGTTTTTAAGACTTGATGAATTACTTAGTTATTTAGGAGGATTTACATAATTTATGATTGTTGTTGTGGGTATCATTGTCAGATTTTATAATCGATAGCATTTGATTGTATCTATTGCTAATGATTTATATGAATTTGANAATAGATATATTTGGTTAATCTATCAACCTTAGTTTTCGTAAAGAAGAATAGTACAAAACAAGTATGGGAGGTTTTTTATCAATTTGTATCATTGGAACAATTATCAGCTTTTTTTATTCAAACATAATCAATTTTTTTGCAAAATTGAATGTGACTTCTACCTAAGAATTTACTTTCGCAGATGATCCTGATACCTTGATCTTAGATCAGGAACACTTTATGTTCGCAGTTCAGATTGAACAGGATAATTTTACAACTAATCCCTTTTTTAATATCAGTGTTGAATAGCGTCACTATAATCGTTTACCCAATGGTACATAATTTCGCTACCCAAATAAATATATTGATTTAGTACCATGCACTCTTAAGCATTTTTAACCATTATTTCAAAAGTACAGTGTGGATTTTCGAGAACAATTCGAACAATAAAATTTATAAAATTTCTTGTGTCCTAATCTCAACTTTGTTCATAGTCTTAATATGACTGTCGGAGGAGTATGGGCAAGTAGCGATTATTATTTCTTAAAAATTTCTATTACTAATTGTAGAGACTCATCATAAAATAATTTTACCTGGAAACCCATATGTAAGACTTCAGAAGAAATTTAGAATACATTAAATAAATAAGGAAGCTTTCGTTTTTAAGTTTATACCACAAATTTTGTATATTTCTCAATTTAATTTAGTTAATAAATCCAAATAGACCTAAAGATTATGTCTAACCTTATCTAGCTGTTGATCAATTTTATACTTTTGTTCCAGATAAAATGTTTGTTCAATCTGACATTTTTTTTAGAACTAAAAAAGTTACAACAGATAAAGGAATATTAATGTATCCTGATAAATAAAATGAAACATTTGCTTTTAGAGATTATGGAGATTAAAGAGAATAATTTGAAATATCAAGAATAACTCCAAATTATTATGGAGCATTTTATTTTTAAAGAAGTCCTTATTCTTATTATATCAACAGAAAGTTTTTAAGACTTGATGAATTACTTAGTTATTTAGGAGGATTTACATAATTTATGATTGTTGTTGTGGGTATCATTGTCAGATTTTATAATCGATAGCATTTGATTGTATCTATTGCTAATGATTTATATGAATTTGATATGAGTTCAGGTAGATAAAATACTTAAATGCATTTAAATAGTCTCTTGGCTAGAACTGAGAGAGGTAAAGAAATGTTGAAAACCAAAATGACAAAAAAGTTTGAAAGTATTCCAAAAATTCAAACAATAACAGCTTTTCAAAATAAACCAGAGATGTTGTAAACAGCTACTCCTTTTTAAACCAAGAGATTAAATTTTGATAAGAAATAGTCAATAGAACTCTTTTTAAATACTCAATAAGTATTACAATCTAGATTATCAGCGATGAAAGCTAAAACATTATAATATTTTGATGATTTTAAAGAATTTTTGAAAAAGAAACATGTAATAGGTTTAGGCTTGCGAGTTATTTTAAGTTCTATTATTCCAATAGAATCTTTAAAAGATGATGATTGCCTAGTTTTGCAAAGAGCAATGTACTAAACTATTTATTATTTTAAGTGATTAAGTTAATAAAGAATTAGATATTGAGTATATTATCAAACAACTTCATGAATTAACAAAATTAAAAAAAGTGTTGTTCACATCTGAATAAATAAACCTTTTTAATTTTAGTCGTAAGCCAAAAATAGCTTTAATTTAAGATAAAAGTAAGAGAAGGTCTACTAGGTAAAATTTGTAATCATATTTAGATGTATAATCGATGGAATGTCAACAGCTGAGGATTATGGTATGATGAAACAATTCACTGATCTTCTAAGTTCATATGAAAAAATAACAGGTTCAGAATAAGAAAATTAAAATTAAGAATAAGTTCGATTCAATTAAAGATTAATTATTTTATTAGGCCCAGAATTAATGAAGGTATTAGAAAAAGAGTTAAGCGCATAATAGCAATAACAAGTAGAATCTGAAAACAATGAACCAAAAGAAGAAGAAAACTTATTTAGCGATCGAGAAATTCAAGTTGTCTCACAAAATTGAGAAAAATTTTCTATTTTTTTTTAAATTTATAAAAATAATAAGTTAACAATCAACAAAAATACAGATTTCAATTCTTTCGAGGTTAGTTGTAATGAATGAAAAATTCATTCACAAAAGGTTCTATAATTATTTTTTTAGTTTATACTAAAATTTTTAATAGATTTTGTGGTTCTTTCATTAAAATTGGAGGATTGTTTTCAAATTAAATGATATATAAATTTTACATTATACTTATATTGATCAATTTTGTTTGTTAGAATTTAGATAGACAGAGTATTAAATATAATTATAATATTAAGATAACATAAAAACTAAGTATATTAAATTTATGCTCTTAAATCAATGGTTAACTAAACTATGTTAAATTAAATAAAATTAATATAATATTAATTATGTTTTAAATTTGAAAAAATTGATCTTAATTATCATTACCATTTGAGTAATGTGTTAAACCATATTATTTTGATTAAAGGATATGAGATATATTTTTAGCCTATGGAAAAATTAATTTAAAATTAATAACTTAATATTAATCTCCAGTACTTGGCTATATCTAATTTAATGAGAAATTATTATTATTTTATAATAATCAGTAAATTTTATATAAGGTTAGTTTAAAATAGACAAATTTATGGTGGTAAGTGGACTTTAAAAACAAATTAAGAAAAGAACTAAACTTAATAGATTATGGAATTATTTTTTAATCAATAAAATTATATCCTAAATCTGAAAACAGTCTTAATTTATAATAAAAATTAATAAATTGATACAAAGAAACATGGATTAAAAAAAAGATATATCTATGATTAAATCTTATTTAAATACTTTTTTTGCTCAAAAATTTTAATGATCTGATAAGGGAATCCAAAAAATTTATATATCTATTAAGCCTGCTATAAAGTTTTTAAAACTAGATATTGATTTAATACAAAAAGAATTGAATAAGAATAAGGAAAATTATCCAAACTTAATCTATGGTAATTTCTACCTTAAGGGATTATTATTAAAAAATGCTATTAGAAATCTTTTTAGTATTGTTGTCAAATTTAAACTATAAAAAATCTAATTCGAAGTAGAATTTTAAATATTTTATAACACAATTCTACTACTCTCCGTAATAGAAGATTGAGAAATAAATAAATATATCGGAAAATTTGAAAAATAATTTAGTAAAATAAGAGAATGAATTACATTTTCAAATATAAAAACTTTCCAAAAAGTATTAAAACCTTATATAAATGTAATATTTAATTAAATTTAGAAGTGTTTTGCTCTGCCAGATGAATACTTTAAAGAATAATTTGTTCATAATCAAATTAATTTCTATTCACATCAAATTAATCCGGAAAGTCAAGTTAGACATTTTAGAATAGCATAACAGAAAAAGATTGACAAGTGAAATATTATATTTTATAATAAATAACAAAAATAAAACAGAGAATTAAAATTGAAATTATTTCACAATTTATAAATAAATTCAAGAAAGGTTGAAAAACAAGTTTAAATTTTAAGAAACTTGGCATTTTATGCAATCAAATTGAAGTAAAATGAGCCATTTTTATTGCAGTATAACTGACTATTTAATTCTTAATTTAAATCAAGTTTCAAGTTGCTTCGAGAACTTTGAGATAGTAGTTGATGATATCTCCTTATTTAAAGGTTACTTAAGTAATTTATTTTGATAAATATTAGATGCGAGAACAACAGATAAATTAGAATATATTCTGAATTACTCGAGAGAATTTTCCAATTTATAAAATAAGTATAAAATATTGTCGTATTTTAGTTATTTTAATAAAATTGAAATTCAAAGCTAAATTATTTTTTAGTTATTATTATAGGCTTATTCTTTATTATTCAAATATAGAGTCTTAACTAATCAATTAAAAACAATTGGAACCTAGTTTGAATTGCATAAATTAGTTGATAAATTAAATGAAATTGAAAAGCGATCAACATAAGAATCCCTATGTATCTTAGATATTTTTAAATCCGAGTATAGGGTATTAAAGAATTGTATAATTTAAATATTATAAAAAAGTAATTGCTATAAAATGGAAGATCTAAGACAATTTGAATAAGGCTCTTAAAGAAATATTAGGGTTATTAATTTTTAATAAATAAAATTTTTGAAGTTATATTAAGGGATTCAATATTTTTTGTTCATAAATTACAGTCCTTAGGCATAATTACAAAAATTAATAGAAAAATTTATTCTATATTATAAAATTGACCAGTTAATAAATATAGGATAAATGAAAATAAATCAAATTATGAGAAGAATGCTGCATTCTGTTATCTTTTGGAATTGAGAGTCAAGAGAGTAAATGATTAATTGATGTCATTATATTTCAAGGATAAAGAGTTATCGGTTATTTTGGCTTAGATTTGTGTATGTTGCAAGGAGCTGTATCAAAGAGCTCTATCTTAAAAATACCTTTTACAATATCTGATCAATATTGACAAAGAATAAATTTTATAAGAGATAATTTGAAAAAGGATTTAATTAGTGTGATTGAATTATATTTTGATTTATTATAAATTTAAATATCAAGATGCTCGATAAATATAAGAATTCATTAATGAGTTGTAGTGCATTTAAAGAGAGTGGTGTATTAAAGGGATGGGGGGAGAGGCTTTTGATATATGATCTGATGCAATAGGTAAAGGATTGATATATACAGAGATACTCAGGTATATTGATGTCAAGGGTTAAACATAAAAGTAGTTGTTAATTCAAAATTATATAATCCATCCAGTTGCTTTTCATCAAGGGAAATGGGCAATAAAGCTCAAGACTCAATAGGAAATAGAACCTAAAGTGGTACGATTTGGTTGGAATAATCAATCAGAGGCATTATAGTGGTATGATTTTTTTAATGGGAAATACCTGGCAACATAAATAAAAAAAGAGAACCAAGAGAAAACATTATAGGAATGGGATTAATTTATGCCAGAATCTGAGAGAGTGATAAATTAAGGAGTCCCTTTAATGGCCATAAAGCCAAGTTAAATATCTCGAATGAGGTAGATGATTCCATTACTGCCTTAATTTTTATAAGTAAATAGTAATATAAATATAAGAATGACATTGAAATAATATTGGAAAACACTCATGAAAATTTATAAGGCTTTTCAGATATCCATTCCTTTAAAGTGCTATTTCAATCTTAGAAAAAATAACTTTATTAAGATCCAAATGATTCTTTACATATGAGATTTTTTTTAAAATCAGAAATGCCTCCTGCAAGAATTTTCGATGTAATGATGATGTTTTTTTGATATATTAGGAATTATCTATACACACATTCGTTGATAATTGGAATCCTTAAGTATCTATTTATTAGGTTTACCCAACCAAAAAAGATTGTGCAATAATCTTCACAGAATTCGATATGGATTAGAAGTTGTCCAATAACCAATTAAAATAAAATGAGTTTGTTTCACAAGAGAGCTTTTGTAAATAGTCAAAGTCTCACTCTCTAAATTCGAATCAAAAAATTAGATTAATTTACACCTAAAAGCATTTTTAAATAGATNAGTATAACTGACTATTTAATTCTTAATTTAAATCAAGTTTCAAGTTGCTTCGAGAACTTTGAGATAGTAGTTGATGATATCTCCTTATTTAAAGGTTACTTAAGTAATTTATTTTGATAAATATTAGATGCGAGAACAACAGATAAATTAGAATATATTCTGAATTACTCGAGAGAATTTTCCAATTTATAAAATAAGTATAAAATATTGTCGTATTTTAGTTATTTTAATAAAATTGAAATTCAAAGCTAAATTATTTTTTAGTTATTATTATAGGCTTATTCTTTATTATTCAAATATAGAGTCTTAACTAATCAATTAAAAACAATTGGAACCTAGTTTGAATTGCATAAATTAGTTGATAAATTAAATGAAATTGAAAAGCGATCAACATAAGAATCCCTATGTATCTTAGATATTTTTAAATCCGAGTATAGGGTATTAAAGAATTGTATAATTTAAATATTATAAAAAAGTAATTGCTATAAAATGGAAGATCTAAGACAATTTGAATAAGGCTCTTAAAGAAATATTAGGGTTATTAATTTTTAATAAATAAAATTTTTGAAGTTATATTAAGGGATTCAATATTTTTTGTTCATAAATTACAGTCCTTAGGCATAATTACAAAAATTAATAGAAAAATTTATTCTATATTATAAAATTGACCAGTTAATAAATATAGGATAAATGAAAATAAATCAAATTATGAGAAGAATGCTGCATTCTGTTATCTTTTGGAATTGAGAGTCAAGAGAGTAAATGATTAATTGATGTCATTATATTTCAAGGATAAAGAGTTATCGGTTATTTTGGCTTAGATTTGTGTATGTTGCAAGGAGCTGTATCAAAGAGCTCTATCTTAAAAATACCTTTTACAATATCTGATCAATATTGACAAAGAATAAATTTTATAAGAGATAATTTGAAAAAGGATTTAATTAGTGTGATTGAATTATATTTTGATTTATTATAAATTTAAATATCAAGATGCTCGATAAATATAAGAATTCATTAATGAGTTGTAGTGCATTTAAAGAGAGTGGTGTATTAAAGGGATGGGGGGAGAGGCTTTTGATATATGATCTGATGCAATAGGTAAAGGATTGATATATACAGAGATACTCAGGTATATTGATGTCAAGGGTTAAACATAAAAGTAGTTGTTAATTCAAAATTATATAATCCATCCAGTTGCTTTTCATCAAGGGAAATGGGCAATAAAGCTCAAGACTCAATAGGAAATAGAACCTAAAGTGGTACGATTTGGTTGGAATAATCAATCAGAGGCATTATAGTGGTATGATTTTTTTAATGGGAAATACCTGGCAACATAAATAAAAAAAGAGAACCAAGAGAAAACATTATAGGAATGGGATTAATTTATGCCAGAATCTGAGAGAGTGATAAATTAAGGAGTCCCTTTAATGGCCATAAAGCCAAGTTAAATATCTCGAATGAGGTAGATGATTCCATTACTGCCTTAATTTTTATAAGTAAATAGTAATATAAATATAAGAATGACATTGAAATAATATTGGAAAACACTCATGAAAATTTATAAGGCTTTTCAGATATCCATTCCTTTAAAGTGCTATTTCAATCTTAGAAAAAATAACTTTATTAAGATCCAAATGATTCTTTACATATGAGATTTTTTTTAAAATCAGAAATGCCTCCTGCAAGAATTTTCGATGTAATGATGATGTTTTTTTGATATATTAGGAATTATCTATACACACATTCGTTGATAATTGGAATCCTTAAGTATCTATTTATTAGGTTTACCCAACCAAAAAAGATTGTGCAATAATCTTCACAGAATTCGATATGGATTAGAAGTTGTCCAATAACCAATTAAAATAAAATGAGTTTGTTTCACAAGAGAGCTTTTGTAAATAGTCAAAGTCTCACTCTCTAAATTCGAATCAAAAAATTAGATTAATTTACACCTAAAAGCATTTTTAAATAGATGAAAACTCATATTGTATTCTAAAGAAATATATTGGGAATGAAATTCANAGTATAACTGACTATTTAATTCTTAATTTAAATCAAGTTTCAAGTTGCTTCGAGAACTTTGAGATAGTAGTTGATGATATCTCCTTATTTAAAGGTTACTTAAGTAATTTATTTTGATAAATATTAGATGCGAGAACAACAGATAAATTAGAATATATTCTGAATTACTCGAGAGAATTTTCCAATTTATAAAATAAGTATAAAATATTGTCGTATTTTAGTTATTTTAATAAAATTGAAATTCAAAGCTAAATTATTTTTTAGTTATTATTATAGGCTTATTCTTTATTATTCAAATATAGAGTCTTAACTAATCAATTAAAAACAATTGGAACCTAGTTTGAATTGCATAAATTAGTTGATAAATTAAATGAAATTGAAAAGCGATCAACATAAGAATCCCTATGTATCTTAGATATTTTTAAATCCGAGTATAGGGTATTAAAGAATTGTATAATTTAAATATTATAAAAAAGTAATTGCTATAAAATGGAAGATCTAAGACAATTTGAATAAGGCTCTTAAAGAAATATTAGGGTTATTAATTTTTAATAAATAAAATTTTTGAAGTTATATTAAGGGATTCAATATTTTTTGTTCATAAATTACAGTCCTTAGGCATAATTACAAAAATTAATAGAAAAATTTATTCTATATTATAAAATTGACCAGTTAATAAATATAGGATAAATGAAAATAAATCAAATTATGAGAAGAATGCTGCATTCTGTTATCTTTTGGAATTGAGAGTCAAGAGAGTAAATGATTAATTGATGTCATTATATTTCAAGGATAAAGAGTTATCGGTTATTTTGGCTTAGATTTGTGTATGTTGCAAGGAGCTGTATCAAAGAGCTCTATCTTAAAAATACCTTTTACAATATCTGATCAATATTGACAAAGAATAAATTTTATAAGAGATAATTTGAAAAAGGATTTAATTAGTGTGATTGAATTATATTTTGATTTATTATAAATTTAAATATCAAGATGCTCGATAAATATAAGAATTCATTAATGAGTTGTAGTGCATTTAAAGAGAGTGGTGTATTAAAGGGATGGGGGGAGAGGCTTTTGATATATGATCTGATGCAATAGGTAAAGGATTGATATATACAGAGATACTCAGGTATATTGATGTCAAGGGTTAAACATAAAAGTAGTTGTTAATTCAAAATTATATAATCCATCCAGTTGCTTTTCATCAAGGGAAATGGGCAATAAAGCTCAAGACTCAATAGGAAATAGAACCTAAAGTGGTACGATTTGGTTGGAATAATCAATCAGAGGCATTATAGTGGTATGATTTTTTTAATGGGAAATACCTGGCAACATAAATAAAAAAAGAGAACCAAGAGAAAACATTATAGGAATGGGATTAATTTATGCCAGAATCTGAGAGAGTGATAAATTAAGGAGTCCCTTTAATGGCCATAAAGCCAAGTTAAATATCTCGAATGAGGTAGATGATTCCATTACTGCCTTAATTTTTATAAGTAAATAGTAATATAAATATAAGAATGACATTGAAATAATATTGGAAAACACTCATGAAAATTTATAAGGCTTTTCAGATATCCATTCCTTTAAAGTGCTATTTCAATCTTAGAAAAAATAACTTTATTAAGATCCAAATGATTCTTTACATATGAGATTTTTTTTAAAATCAGAAATGCCTCCTGCAAGAATTTTCGATGTAATGATGATGTTTTTTTGATATATTAGGAATTATCTATACACACATTCGTTGATAATTGGAATCCTTAAGTATCTATTTATTAGGTTTACCCAACCAAAAAAGATTGTGCAATAATCTTCACAGAATTCGATATGGATTAGAAGTTGTCCAATAACCAATTAAAATAAAATGAGTTTGTTTCACAAGAGAGCTTTTGTAAATAGTCAAAGTCTCACTCTCTAAATTCGAATCAAAAAATTAGATTAATTTACACCTAAAAGCATTTTTAAATAGATGAAAACTCATATTGTATTCTAAAGAAATATATTGGGAATGAAATTCATCATAATTAAATTGATAAGGATAGAGTTGAAGGTGCAGATAAATATAAAATCACACGATCTTGTGTTCTTATCTAAGCTCAACAAGAGGAAAAATTTAAAACTTAAATTATTGAAGATGTATACTTAGAATGTGAAAACAGAGAAAAAGGAGAAGAAGTTATGAAAAGGTTTCTTCTCAATTTTGAAAACATTGATAATCAAATCATCGAAGCTGATCATTATATTAAATAATAGACTGAACACGTACTCATTAAAAATGATGATGATGATATTGATAATTTATAGATATCCTTTATTCAATTAGTGCCTGAAGTACCAAGAATAACTTCAGAACAGCACTAACAATAATCACCTTAAGAATATATGGAAATATTAGATTTGGTTTAGAGAGGACATTTCATTTAAAAATCAATCTAGAGGTAATTTAATCAAAGTATTCTTTCTGGCTTAGACAAATTCTTGGGAACATCAAAAGAGGATGGTCATTTTTTACTGACTAAATACTATGAAGTAGATCCAAAAAAAGGAGGATTGATATATACAAATAAGAAATTAATAAGTGACCAAAGAAGTGTTTTATTGGATATCATCAAAAGGATGGGATCGAATTTATTGAGTGGGAAATCACTAATGTCAGTCTCATTACCTATCTAAGTATTTGAAGCTAGATCATTTCTAGAGAGAATGGCCAGAGCTTAAGGACATGCTCCTGTTTTTTTAGAAAAGGCTGCCTAAACTACAGATGTTTTCGAATAATTAAGACTAACTGTTGCATTTCACATATCAAGTTTCATGATGGGTGTTTAATAGGAAAAACCATTCAACCCAATAATTGGAGAAACATTCGAAGGTAGAATCAAAGGATGTCCTATCTATTTAGAATAAACTTCTCATCATCCTCCTATTTCTAATTACATTATGTATGGCAGAGATTATAAGTTATTTGGTGCATTCTGCCCTTTAGTTAACATGGGAACTAATAGTTTAGCTGGTGAATAATAAGGCCATTCCTAAATACATTATTTGAATACAAATCTCAAATTCTATTATATGGCATAACCATTTATGCTTTATGGTGTTTTGTTAGGCTAAAGAAGTGTCAATTGTCATAAACGGAGCTATTGTTTTTAGCCAGACAATTAGTTATTAGTTGAAATCACTTTTAATCCTAAAGATAAAAATGCTGGTTTCTTTAGTTCTTCTTCTTAAAAAATAGACTAGTTTATTGGAAAAGTTTGTAAAGTCACTCCTGAATGCATTTAAAAATGTTTAAAAGCTCACAAAACTAATTCAGGCATTAAATTAAAAATTTTACCTTAAGAAATTTTAGACACATACAAAATCAATATTTAGGGTAGATGGACTTCAATTTTACAATTTGATAATATTACTTATTGGGATATTGAAATTCATAAGTACTGATTATCACTTATTTAGACCTTATATTCTTGAGTTGGAATCAAATCCCTTGCCTTCTGATTCTCTCTATAGGTTGGACTTACTATATATGAAAATGAAAGAAATATCTAAGGCTTAAGATATTAAAGAAAAGTTGGAAGTTGATCAAAGAATGGAGACATTTCTGCTGTAAAAGATGTTGGTTATTATAAATAACTTTTTTTTCTAGATTAATTAGAATCTATAAAAGTAAAATACTATGAAAAATATATATTAAAAAAAGAAAGTTCTTTTTTTTTAAAGAAGTATTCAAGGAAAAACTCATTAATCAATCATGTATAATTTCTTTGCCTTATAATCCAATCATTTTTTCACTATTTTCCTAGCTAATTCTTTTTTAAATAACAAAAGAGATTCTTCAGTCATCTTGATATTCTATTTTTATATAATCTCTGTTTCTAAGTTTGACTTATCTTAATCTTTCATCAATTTTATTGATTCGAGAATCTAATTCCTAGTATAAATTTGTAAATCTTTCTAGAACATTAAATGGAAAATCCCGCGAATTCTTTTATTATATTATTAAAAATAATATTATTATTATAAACCCTATTTAAAGTATTTTTGAAAGTTTTATCCATATATATTAAGGCTAATTTACAATCTGTAATTTTCTTATTAAATAGATATTAAGATATCATTATAGAAGAAAATAATCATATTATTTGAGATGAACTATTATAACTGATATGCCCTCTCTTATATAAATTCCTAAAATAACTTACTTTAAGCAATAAAAGTTCAAGAAAGTAAAATTATCATTAATTTCAAAACAATTCTTTTGACTCATATTCTTGAAGTTAAAAAGACACTATAAT
>CAJJDN010000031.1:38536-55620 GCA_905182985.1 Paramecium sonneborni | reverse complement strand
GAATGCATTTAAAAATGTTTAAAAGCTCACAAAACTAATTCAGGCATTAAATTAAAAATTTTACCTTAAGAAATTTTAGACACATACAAAATCAATATTTAGGGTAGATGGACTTCAATTTTACAATTTGATAATATTACTTATTGGGATATTGAAATTCATAAGTACTGATTATCACTTATTTAGACCTTATATTCTTGAGTTGGAATCAAATCCCTTGCCTTCTGATTCTCTCTATAGGTTGGACTTACTATATATGAAAATGAAAGAAATATCTAAGGCTTAAGATATTAAAGAAAAGTTGGAAGTTGATCAAAGAATGGAGACATTTCTGCTGTAAAAGATGTTGGTTATTATAAATAACTTTTTTTTCTAGATTAATTAGAATCTATAAAAGTAAAATACTATGAAAAATATATATTAAAAAAAGAAAGTTCTTTTTTTTTAAAGAAGTATTCAAGGAAAAACTCATTAATCAATCATGTATAATTTCTTTGCCTTATAATCCAATCATTTTTTCACTATTTTCCTAGCTAATTCTTTTTTAAATAACAAAAGAGATTCTTCAGTCATCTTGATATTCTATTTTTATATAATCTCTGTTTCTAAGTTTGACTTATCTTAATCTTTCATCAATTTTATTGATTCGAGAATCTAATTCCTAGTATAAATTTGTAAATCTTTCTAGAACATTAAATGGAAAATCCCGCGAATTCTTTTATTATATTATTAAAAATAATATTATTATTATAAACCCTATTTAAAGTATTTTTGAAAGTTTTATCCATATATATTAAGGCTAATTTACAATCTGTAATTTTCTTATTAAATAGATATTAAGATATCATTATAGAAGAAAATAATCATATTATTTGAGATGAACTATTATAACTGATATGCCCTCTCTTATATAAATTCCTAAAATAACTTACTTTAAGCAATAAAAGTTCAAGAAAGTAAAATTATCATTAATTTCAAAACAATTCTTTTGACTCATATTCTTGAAGTTAAAAAGACACTATAATTCTTTTATGAGTTATTGTTCTTGATAATATTGAAGATCTGGATCAATGCTTAAAGTTTTTTTCACTATAAGCAGTGCTGTAAGCTGAATTTTCATTAAATGCAAAAAAAAAATTATTTTTTATAATAAAAAAAAATTGAAGGATCAATTTTTTGTTAATATCATTCCTTAATTTTAAATAATACCCAAAATCATTCATTTAGAGCGATAAATTTTATTATAGGATGGAATACTTAAACTGTAAAGGTAATTAGTATTTATTTATAAATTGAAGACATTGTTTCATTTTAATTTCATTTGAATATTTTATATTAAAGTAAGAAAAAATTTTGAGATGCTTAAACATTTAAGAAATATATATTTTTTTATAAATCTGATTTAAGTCTATTGACTATTCTCGTTTTTTACTATTTTATTTGTAATATTAGATTTATTAAAAACCTAGTAATACTGATCATAAGCATAATTGAGAAAAAAAATTTCGAAGAAGTCTAGTTTTTTTAATTTATACAAATAAATAATTTATTCCTTAAGTGAAAGGAACATTTAAATAATGACAATTGTGTTAATGAATAAATTAGGAAAATCAAAAGTTTTTCATAAATTTTTTGATTTTTTTATTATTTTCTTGGCTAAGTTGTGCTTGAATTTCTAAAGATTCTGTAAGCATTCTATATCATTTTTGTAAGCTAACATTTTAAAATTGGATTGTAATTAAAATGGTTGTTGTTTAGTAATCAATACTGTTTTTGGTTCTTCACTCTAACTTTGAATCAAAGAATTTTAGTTTGTTTAAAGTTTATGGTCTTCAGTCTCATTTTATTGTTTCATTTTTTTTTTGAGATAAATTGGAAGAAAGGATGAGCTCAATATTTTAATAAAAATAATACATCATAATTTATATATTTGTTCATTTATTTAGTGAAAAATAGGAAATATAAAATTTGATACCAAATGTCTATTTAGAAAAATGCCTATTAGAAGAGATTTTAAAAGTTGAAGCATGTTTATCTATTCTTATTTAGAGTCTAGGAATATAATTTCACAAATAAACGTATTTAATATATTGTTAAAGCGCTAAATTCAAATTTATGAGAATAATCATTTAAATGTTAGTTAATTATAGTGAACAAATTTAAATTAAAATACATATAAACAAAATTCAAATCATTTGTTCACTCTACCATAATTAAGGTTCAATTCCAATATAATTTATTCTTTATATTAGAAAGTATTTTCTAAGCGAGTAATTTTTTATGATTTCTCAATTCTTAATCATCTGAGAATGATATTAATTATGTCGCTACTTTTCTTTTGTAAATTCTTTTGCGCTTCCATTAATAAATTATAGATTATGTTTCTTCGCTATGGTCTTTCATTTATTAAAAAATATAATTTTTTTATTAACCAAACCCAATTTTAAATGACTTTAATATAAGGCAGCAAATTTGAATTTATAAATGGTGGGACTTCAATTTTGATATTATCGATTATATTATTGAATTATAATAAGTATTATCATTATCCTCATTAGGCAAAATTTAAAGTCTCATGTTTGATATTATACTAAAGAAAATCTAAGCTGAGATTTTAATTGGACTCTATTTTTCAGAAATTCATAAGAATTCTAATTAAAAAATTTTTTCAAATTTTTACACAATTAATTATCATATTAAAAGGGCTAATCAGATTGAATTCTTTATAAGTAACTTCATCATAAATCTTTGCATTTATTAATAATAAAACAATACAGATTATAATTTTTGAATAATAAGCTTATAAATAAAATTTTATAGAAATATAAGTTTTAATATTAAATTTTTAAACGAGAAAAATTACAGTTTTAAAATTAAATAATTAGTTTTGATACTTTATTCAAGAGATAGGTTTTTAATTTTAATTATATTAGTATGAATCTTCACAGATTAATCTTATATTTTTTTGTATAAATATTTTCAGAAATTAAATTACAATAAATTTTGTTATCTTCTATTCAATATCATTTGGTAATTTTTTTTAAATTAACATTTTAATCAACACAAATCACGTAGATATAAATGAAATTAATCTTTATTTTTAAACATCTTTTTATAAATGTTCTATCTGCACAATAGTATAGATAATTGTATATTACTTAAAAAAATAAACAAATAAATATTTTATTTATTTTTAATCCAAACACCTTAAATAGAATATTATCAACTCCATAAATTCTAAAAATATTTATGTAAAAAGAAGTTTTTTTTGTATATAAGGTTGTAATGATATATTTTAGAACTATTTAGAATTAAAGTGTTCAAAAATTATTAGCAAATCCTTAAAATTCTTTATGAATTTTTCGAGTTTCTCATTAATTAAATTTGTATAATGATGATTTTAAACTTTTTTTGCCAAATTAATCTTAAAGAAATGAATAAAGTTACAAAAAGTATATATACTTATTTATATATTTGAACCTTAATTGAAACGAGATATAGAAGGAACTAATTACAAAACATATATAACATGGTATTTATCATTAGGTTGTTGGCTCTTATCCTTTAACTAATTTAAAGAGTCTTGACACTTCACCCACTTTAGAGAACTCAATACAAAAGGCTTATAACTAAATTAAATAATTTGTTACGTTGGTTAAGACATCTTTAGTGGCAAATGCTTTTTATTTAAGCATTTATTAAATAAATATTGATACATATCTAACGAGTTTATTCTACGATTATTTTTCCTAAATATATTGATTGATATACTTTAATATTGTTGCAAAACTCAATGCAATAATTGATATACTAGGTGATATATTCTTAAGGTAATTTAAGTTCTCCAAACAGTTAAGCAAATAATTCTAAGGAATTTTAAGTGACATCAGTTTGAATAAAAACATCTAAGAATCTAGGATATTATTAAGTATTTAATTACTCTTCAAATCCATCTAAATGACATATTGATATTAATAAAAAATGTGCTATATCTTTATTTTTTTCTATGATTAATGGTAGCTTTTGACAAGTGAATCCACAATTTTTAAGCATGTCTTTTTCATTTTATAGATATTGGATTAAAATCTATAATTAATGGTGTGTAATAGCACCTTTTATTCTTCATCACGTATTTCAGTTGTGCATGTATTTTGTATGATTTCTCTAACTTGGCTAACTTTATCTTAATTGACTTCAAGAGAATAGTTCCATTATACATTAATTATGGCCATATTATCATTCCATTAAAATTCTGAGTTGAGAATGTTAGGAATAGGTCTCAAATAATCAGTTTGGAATGTTGTTAAATCAAATTATGTCTATGTTATTTTATCCATTCAAGTATATGAATTAATTAAAAATAATCATGTTGGAATAAATGATTGCTGAACAGTTAGATTAGAAAAAGCATTAACACTAGCATTTAGAATAGGAACAAAATTCCAACCATCCAGATTAATTATTTATTAGAATCGAGATTCTTAGATATTTATAGGTATTTAGCAAAGAACTGGATTGGACAAGCTAATTAAAAAATGATCCTAAATTTAGTTAATTATATTAATTACTAAGATAGCTTCTACTTATATGAAATATTAATTCGAAATTGTTTCATTTTTTATAGAAGCTTTCAAGTTTTTAGGTATTTCAAATTTTACAATTTAATTCTGTAATCTTTATCCTTAATTAATTCCTGCTAGATTTTATTAATAAACTGCTTAATTCTATATTACCCTTTAGTTTAAATCATCATCAATAAAAACTAATTTATTGGATAGTCTTATTTCTATCCTAGTTACTGGTTTAAGTGAAAATGAATTGTCAAGCTAATACTCAATTATAGCTTGTTCTCCTGGTGTAAAATTAGATTTGTTCAATTAAATAGACAAATAGACGATTCCTCCACTCAAGCAAAAAAATTATGAAATATTTGCTTCACTTTATCTTTAAATCTGATCACTATATTACGCTCTTGCATTTATATATACTTCTGCACTTTCCTTTAGAATTGTAAGACCTTCATCTGGTTATTCTATTTAAAGTATAATTTTATAGCTGCATTTTCCAGATTTCAATCCTTCATTTTATATCTTATTTATACCATCTTAACTTGTATATTAGAAACTAGATGACATATCTCCCAATGTTGGAAATGCAAAGAAAAATTTATAGTCACCTGGATTAACTTATCCTTTAAATAAATCTTAGGAACTAATTAACATTCTTCGTTCCCCATATTACTTTATGATTTTATACATCACATTTCCATTAAGTTCATATTTCTTTTATTTCTAAGTTTTTTTTGGTGAATCCATTGATATTTGAACTCTCTCTACTTTCTCTATTTACTTTTCTGGTATCAAACTTGGATTATTATTCAAAATCTCAATTTGACATTAATTTAGTTTACCTTTTATTTCTCTATGATTTTAGAATATTATTTAGCACTAAATGATAAGGTAATCAAACATTTTTGAATCTCTTAAGTAATTCTTACACAACATTATCCATTTATTGGATCACCAGCTAATGTTACAGGAGATTTAAATATAAAGACAACATTCTTATTCATTAAATAAATAAAAATAACACTTATTTAATCATGATTCAACAATCTGAATCATCAAATTCTTAATCATAGAATTCTTAAATAAATCGAGAAACCATTTAATAGATTTACTCATTCTCAGAATACTATAATTTATCCAGTTTTTTGGCCACATTTTTTATTGAAAATTTATAATAAATATCTAATTAGTAATCTGTGGAAACAAAATTTTTCATTGTCAAATAAAGAGCTAAACATATCAAAATTTAAAATACTTTCAATAGCAAGTTATATAATATTTGTATCTATATCATCAAGACCCAAAATTAAATAATCTATCATTCCATTATCTATCATATTTAATAACTACTGCTATGTGCAAACAACCAAAAAATTACGAAATGCTTAAAACAATTCTCTTCTTACATCTACAACGTCTGTTTCTAATAAATCTAATACCAATTCAAGTAATCTTAAATTTTAAATCACCTTATCCAGAATCAAATGAGATGAAGCCATAAGATTATTAAAAATCATGCTACCAAATATTCTACTATAAGTGAAAATAGAATTTTTCAACAATTTATAAATCACATCTGTAATTCCTAAATCTAATAATTTTTAGCAATCTTCAACATCCGATGTATAAGATAAATTTACTAAAATGGTCATAGAAATTTTTGAAATATTTTTTTCTTTGAAATAAACAAAATCTAAAATAGAATCTATTGCCTTCATTGATAATATAAATTGAATGTTTTAAATATTCCTACTAGCATTTTCAAATATTTTTAGACCTTTTTCTCTTACTAATAATAATTTAAGTAATAATTACAATTTGAATCGCATGTTTCAATTAATCTCGAAGCTTATCTCAAAATGGCTATTACCTGATTATCATCGTCAACATTTTTAGTGATTATAGATAACAATTTTAAAGCTTGTTCATTGTATGGATTTATTTAAAGTGTCATTAAAATGCTTTAAACCTAATCGTATTAGTTTAACTTTGGATGTTGAAAATATGCAAGTTAATTCATTCCTTTCAATCCCTAATCTTCAAATATTACTATAATACAGCTTATGATAATAGACATGAATCAGATTCTATCCAAGACTTATAAATTTCAAATGCTTAATTAATTTGTTCTTGCATTTAAATTGTTGGTTTTTATGCTTTTAGCAAATTTCTAAAACAACTAGCAGCTTTTATTGCAATATTTGTTTGTTCAGGATTTAAGTATCCCTTTTGCATTTAATCAACTAAAGATTTAATTATAGTTATATATTCTGTCCATTTGATTATCGATGAAGTATCATTAATGACTATTTCTTCGATCTCATCCAATAACTAATTCATTGTTTAATATTCTTCATTCTAAAAAATTTATGATCTTGTAATCTTTTCAACTATGTTATTCAACTTTTCAATAGGTTTTTATTGCATTGGAGTAATGATCAACCGTTTCAATCTAAATTAAGATTCCAAACTTAACTTTCTTATTTCTAGATGAAAATTCTCTCTCATTTCTTTCAATCTGTTCGAACTCATTTTGAAGGAAAAATATTAAAAATTTTTATAATACTATTAAAAATAAATATCGAATGGAACAAATATTTTTTTATTAATTCTAAATTTCTTATAATGAAGAAATAAAGATCAAAAAAGAGTTTTTCATTAAATGATTCAATAGATGAGGATCGAAGAAAAGAAGATATTATTCAAAAGCTTCTTGAAAGTAGTACAAACCTATAACCAAAAAAATTACCAACCATAAAATTTGATTTGGAGGAAAATGATATTCCAGCAATTGAACCATAAATAGAAATTCCCTAATAAAAGAAATAAATATATATTGAATATTTGACTCCATGTGTTGTAAAAAATAATTTAGATATGGTCAAAGAAAACCTTCACATAGTTATTGAAGAAAGAATGGAAGAATCAAAATTGCTAAATTGGGCTTTGTTAATTATAGAATTAATTAAAGTTATAGCATTTTTTAATGTTATTTTGCAAGAGACTTGTTCTGGCAAATTTATTATTTGGTTTCTTTTGATGTTTATACATGATGTATATTAAATTTCATTTATGAGAGCATAGAAATTGGAATAACTTTTAAAATTGTTAATGTAGTTACAACTAAATATGAGAGTAAATTATCAAAGAAAAGACCTACTTTAATTAAAAGAGAGTCAAAATATCCAATGGCTGGAAGACATTCTTACTATGGATAATTGATTAAAGAAATTGAGAAATGGGAAAATTAAGTAGCTATTTAAAATGATCCTTAACCTACAAGAGTTATTTAATATGTTAAATTACATCAATACAATGAATTGTATAAAATTTATTTTATTATTTAGATTCTATCTATTCTTGATTTTTTGGGGACTTTTACTATTAGGAATCGAATGTTAATCTGATATTGTATTATCAACATTTCATGGATTCATTTTATTAGGAATAATTACTTTTTCATTCAAACTAATATATTTTTTATCTTTTAGATTTTGTATTAGTGCTGTTGTTATGAATTATTTATTAGTTTCAGATAAAAATTAGTCAAGTTAAGTAATTTATCTTTTTAAACTAAGGAAATTATAGCAAATATTCCTAAACAAATGAAAAAGAATTATGATTTTGAAATTTGTTATCTCTGTTCTTAATAAATCAAATAAATGACAACTTTTATTGATTTACCTTGTAATAAAATGTAAATATTCTTTAATTATCTAGGCATCGTTTTCATGAAAAGTGTATTACAAAATGGTTACAAACACATCTTTTTTGCCCAGTTTGTGTTGAACCTATAGAGTTGATGAATATCTAAATGAGAGTACTATCTTGATTTATCACTTATTCAAATAATTTTTACTCTAAAATGATAATTGTTTAACTATTTATAATTTATTGTCATTTTCATTTTTGTATTAAGCAATTGTTCCCATTAATTAATATATAGATTATTCTAATTAGCTCATTAATTTCTACATTTTTTAATAAGTATAATTTTGAATTATAAATTAATACTTGGATTCTGAATCATTTTTATCACATTTTCTTGAAATAACTCCTCAGATATTGATAAGGATGAACATAATTTTTTATTTATTTTTACTCAAGTAAATTTTCTACATAAGTATTATACTATAAAACTAATTGTTGATATAATTAATTATTTTATTATTTTCTTCCATCTCATCTTTCTGAATTGAATTGATATAGAGATAAATTACATTTTTTATTTTCAAGTATAACTTATATTTTCAATTTTATTTAGCTCTATACTTTTTTCAAGAATCTATCCAATTGTACAAAAACATAATTTGTCTCCTATATATTGAACCTAGATTTATTTTTCATTTTTAAAGTTTTATATCGCAAGTTTGAAGAAGTTTAAGTTTGTTAAATTTCCTCTTAACCTTTATATCCAATTTTTATTATTAATTCTTGAATTCTTTTTTCAATCTTTTTGTTAGTAATTTATATACTTTTCATCAATACAAAATCCTCCAATTAATATTAAACTCTAAATAATCTTGATTACACATAAAGTTCTCAAACTTTAGACATAAAATTTTTATATTTATTGAATTATTCTCTAGAAAAAGAAGAAATATTTCTATTAATTAGTACAAATAATAATTTAATTAAAATAATGAATGTTGCTTAAGTTGTTTTACTCAAAATATAAAGGTTCAATCAAATCTATCATATACCTCAAGAATAATGTATAAATACAATCTTTTAAAATTGGGAAGCTAGGCTTGTCCAACCTTTAGATACTCAAGTCTAAAAAGAATCAATAGAAGAAGCATTATCTATTTTAAATCAAAATAATTAGATTCTCTTGATGACAGAAGAAGAAATATTTTTCTTAATTTCTATTGGTTTGACCGACCATAATCATATGGATTGTTCAAAGGTTCAATAATGGTTTGATACAAATTTTGATAAATATTTACTTTCATATTTTTCTGAATAATTAAATGCTGTTATTAATCAATAAATGATTAATGGGTAAATCCAAATTCAAGAGGTAACATTAGATGAAGGAAAACCTAAAGTGGAGTAAATTTAAAATGAATATTATAACAGAGAAGGATTAGAATTTGCTAAATCACTAAAATGAAATTTATTAATATTTATTAATATTAATTATAGATGCAATAATCAAGTTATGCATATGAGAGTAAATTTTTAAAATTTTATCTCATAAGAATAATCTAATTATTCCAAGAAAAAACCTTGAAAATGGGATTCAGAGAAATCAAATTATATGCAAATACTGCATCAAAAAAAAAAGAATTTGAAATTATAAAACAGTCTTAATAATTATTTGATGGAGAAACATATATTTCCACCAAGGAATATTCAAAAATTCTAGAAACATTACCTAAAATCAAAATAATTATTGATTTGTCTGAACATTTAAAAAAAAAACTTGAATCAAATCCAAGATAAAAATTTGGTTCAGTAAAGGACACATAATGTTTAATCCAACAAAATGAGCATAAGCAATCATAAGAAATAATAACTTAAAGAGCTATAAATAAATTTTTATCAATGAAATCGATAAGATGTATAGGATAAAACTAAATTAATAAACAATCTTAGGCAAACTAAAAAACTAAAAAAATAATTTATCAATAGTTTAGCATTAAATTGTTATTGGGTTTATTTATTATATCATCCATATATATCATGTTAATATGTTATTTCAAATGATAATAGGATTGTATTTTATTTTTTTATCAAATTTAAATTAGATTAATAGTCAAAACATTAAATCTTTCAAACTAAGTTACACTTGCATTGTTTATTTCGATAAAGATTTTGGATTTTCTTTATCAGTAAAATCTAAAATAATATAACTTGGGGCAGGATTTTAACAAATAAATTTCTTTTTATTTGAGGAAACATTAGTTTCTAAAATAATATACTTCATATTATTTTATGAATCTTAATGATTTTGCTTTTTTTAGGGTGTTTTAGAAGTTGATTTATTTTGTGCTTTTTGACTTGATGCTGTTAATTCTTTTTAAGGTTTAGCATAATTAATTTAACGACTTTTTTAAGGTGATATTTATTCTTAATTTAAATACAAAAAATTAGGTTTTTGTTTTGGATCTGTTTAAATCTATAAAAATTATGAAGATTCTTATTAAAACAATTATTTAGGTTAATCATCTATATAATATTATTCAAAGTCTTTGTTAGTGTTTTTTTTATATATATTTTATTATTGATCTTGTTACTATTATTTGTATTGAAAACTCAGCTTCTCCTATTTAAATGAACAATCTAATGGAGGAAACTCATGATCAAACTGAGAATTAGATTGCTATTTATCAGGAGAAATAATCTCAAAATTAGGAAGATCATTTATATCAATCTAATTAGAAGAGTAGTTATCTATTGAGTTTTTTTAATACCATGTTTCTCTAACAGGTTAAGAGAATTATTTGAAATGATTTTAAATTGATTATTCTGAATTTGTTAATGAAGGCAATTTATAATTATCATGATTATTCATTTTTTTTAATATTCTTAAATTATTCACAGTTTAATGTAGAAAAAATAAGTGGATCAAGATGCAAATAGTCTTATAACGGATTTTGATTAACATTTACTTTTACTTCTTTAAGTGAGTTAACAGCCTAAATAATGAATAAATTTTTACTTTAGCCAAATCCCCTAAATTTGTAATTTCATTTGAAAACAAATCCAACTTTAATTCTTCTAATTGTCTTTATTTATTTAATAATTTGATAATACCAAATTCAATACCAACATCATTAATATTGCATCTGCCACAACCTAAATGCAAAATTTTCAATTGTTACGAAAACAAATTTCTGCATAATTAAATTAAACCTTAAATTATGTTAATTATAAATAATACCTGTACTCCAAATAGTATTACGATATTAACTAAAACCATTAAAATTAAGAGACAAACGTTGTAACTTTAAATTATCAATTGTTTATCCTACAAATTTATAATATGTAAATTTTACCAATATAATAAATGCTATTTTCATCTAAACAATTGAGAGACAAATCCAAAGAAAAATCAATGATTGTATCTGGAATCAATAACTAATCAAACTTATTTAATTTATTCCCTTTTAAATCTAATGACAATTTTTAAAGATTTGGAATCATTATTTATCTTGTGATTCCTACATTACATTTTTCAAATCGTATGTACAATTCTTTTAACTGTTAATACTTACTAAAACCAATTAAATCTATTGGTTTATCTATAATCAACTCTACTTTCTCTATTGAATCTGATAAAGTAGTGAGTTATGGATAATAATTATTTGAAACTAAAGTTTTAGAAATGTTGAAATCATCAATGTCAATATTTTGTGCTTCTTCAGGCGAAAATATAGATATTTTATAATTGGGATATTCCAATTACTTAGACAATTTAATCTTCTCTTCAAATTAGTCTAAAATTTCATGAAAGTCATCTTATATCTGAGGAATATTTATAAATGGAGGTTAAGTAGCTGTTTAACATAATTATCCATATAAATAATCAATCTATTTCTACTTTGGATTTTTTGATTTTTGATTATTTAAATAATATCTTAATTAATCTTCAATTTGATCATCTAAGAGAAATGTTTAATTTTGACCACATTTTTAGTAGCGTATAATTTAATTTTTTATATATTGAAGTATTTATTTTTATTCTTCAAATTGAAATTTTAATTTTTATACGAAAGAGTTAATCCTAGTTTTAAATGTCTCATTTAAAAATATTCTCAATTTCTCTATCGAATCTTCAAATTGTTTTTTATTAAACCCAAAATCTAGGATATCCTATGATAAATATTAACCCAATATAGGCTATGCTTATAACAAAAATTCTTCTAATAATTTAGCTGTGTAATTTTTAGATAAAATGCATCTTTAACACAAAAGAACTGGTTCTTTGGCTAAAGGTTTGATATTAATGTATATGGCCACTTAATTATGTTGTCTACACTTAAACACACTATTCATTTTTTAAATTAATCTAAAATAAATAATACTATTTGAAAGATCATATTAAAATAATATATAATATAAATTTACTTGAATCACTTCAATAATTCACAATTTCGTTCAGAATTTAATAGTATTGTTGTTTTATAATTGAAAACCAAACAAACCTAGTCAAAATATATATATTTTCATTTTAAGCATAATTTAAGATATTTCTCAGAAAGCTAAAGTTGTTTACATAAGTAAACATTAATAGCGAAAATTAATTTCTTTTTAAAATTTTGTTCTAGCAAATAAAATAATAATTAAAAATAAATAACTAATTATTTTCTCTTTTATTTGTTAATCTAACATTTCTTTATATGTAAATCTCAAATCGTTCAATAGAAGACTATAAAAATCATAACTTAACTAACAAATTACTTTTAAAAGTTTCAAATATTCATATGAAGCAGGATGAAACAATATCTCCAATTAGAAAAAAAAGTATGATTGATTCCTATGTACGCTCTATTTATAACGAAACTGATAGAATAACTGATAGAATTAAGTTATAAATGAGAGAGAAAAATAGATCTTGTTGTAACATTCCTGATGAAGATAATAATTCGGATTCACTTCATTAGAAATACTCTTAATATATTATAATGAACCAGAATGTTAAATAACTTATGATAGGCATTGAAAAGAAGTTAAAGAATTTTAAATTTGCAAAAGAAAATAATCACAATTCATGTGCATCAATAATTGCTAAAATGAAGTGTTTTTGTTTGGACAACAGTTGTTTCGATTTTTATCGTTGTACAGATCTTATCCTATTAAAATATCTGATTTATTTACTAATTTAAGAGCTAAACTCAACTAAGATTACTGATAGTATAAGTTCTTTATAAGAATAACCTCCTCCATAATTTAAGAATTTAATAAAGGATGCAATTGCAATTATGCATGAGACAGTTGAAGAATTAAAGAATAAATAATTGATAGATAAAAATAGTAATAAATCAATTGATTAACTTAATAAATAGATTAAAAAGATGTAATAAGTTATGGTAGGTTCAAACCAAAATTTTGATTTAGTTACAACTCCTTAATCAAATATGAAAAAGGTTGATTTAATTTTAAAATAGTAAAGTGAAACTCAGAAAAGAGAATTTAATTAAACATCTCCATCTTTAAATTCTGAGAAGATTATTTAATTACAGATTGATGAATTATCAATGAAGAATGATTAAATTTTCAAACTCAATGGAAAAATAAAAGATTAAGAATAATAAATCAAGGTTCTAACATAATAATTAGGTGAAACTAATTTTAATTTACAAATTACATAGAAATCACTTTAAAATAAAGAATAAGAGGTATAAATTGAATTTGATAAATATATACTTAGATGAAAGATCTAATAAAGAAAACAGAGAAATTATTAGAAACTACTAGCCAAGCTGTTAATTATAAAGATGAATACTAAGATACTTACAAATCGTTAAAGCAAAATCATGATCAGTTAAAATCTTTGTTTGATGATTTGTATGAGATTGACTTATGATAATTTTAGGCAAAAAAGTAATCAGAGTATTATTGAAGAGTATCATATTTTGAAATAAACATAAAATGATTCATAAGATTAATCAATCCGAAAATATAAATAAGATGAGGAAAAGTTTAAATTGAATCTTGAATTGATAGATAAAAATAATGTGATAGTATAAAATTGAATTATTATAGAAATAACTAAAAGAGGATGGAATATCTTTAGGATCATAGTTGAAAGAAATTTCAATTAAAATTATGCAAACTTCACCAGATTAGCTTCCAAAGTCATTGTAATAATTGTAAAGAGACTTATATTTGTAAGAAAGTAAAATAAATTAAAAATTAAATAATATTTAATTTGTATAGATAGTATAAGATACTGTTTAGTCTAATAATTTGTAAAAACCATATCAAAAATAAATAATAAATTAGAATCAATAACTTGAGCAGTTGAAATCACTAAAAAATCATTCGGATATTATGACTATGATTTTAATTTAATGTGAAGTAATTGAGAAATTTGTTAATTGAATCATTGTTGTTATTATTATAATTCATAAATTTATACATAAGCTTCACTTACACTAATTAATTAAGGAACAATATTTTATCTATGTAAATCTTGAATCTAAAACCATTGGTTATTTGCCTCATTTTTAACATGTATTTTATAAATTCCAACTTTTGCAGTTCCTTCATGACAAATATTAGCTATTAGATTATATTTAATATTTTATTACTGTAAGTTTAAGCCTAAAATAATAGTGATTCTTACATTAACTTAAATCCAAATCGATTAATGGGAATGTAACAATAGTTGGGTTCTTTTCCATAAAGAAATTATTTTTGATAAATCTCTTCATATGAAGAATCAAGTATCTAATATAAAAAAAGAAATTACTTTGGGAACTTAGTAATAGTGTATCTTCTGCGGCCATCAGCACTATCAGTGTTGGTAAAACCATCATACTTTTTGATTAATTCTTAAATGGATATACTAGGAATAAGCGCTTTTTAATTGCCATCTTTTTGGAGTGGAGTAGAAGGTAAATCTAGAGATAAATAACTATGTAATTTAAGGTGAGATATTATACAAGAAAGATTTTTACTCAATCATTGGAGTGGATTGATACCCGATAGCATTTTTTAGAGGTTTGTACCATTCGTATTAAAGCTCTCCCTGGAAACAATCAGAAATTATTGTATTTATTTTATTGATGTGCAATAATTCTTTTTTGAGATTATCTAAAAACCAAATTATTAAATGCATTGGATCTGATTGTTATCCGATTTTGAATTATTTATTACTTTTAAGTGTGATAGCTTATAGTAACTCATGAGGACTTACATGACCTTTATAATTTCTAGGATTCCAGATTTTTCTAGTTAATTCTGAAACTCTTTAAGATAAAAGACAATTATAATCAAAAGGCTCTGTTGCACTTTTTTGAAATTAAAGGAATATCATAAAATTTCTTAATGGTTTGATACGACATAAAGCTTGCATAACAACATTGAAATAGTCTGATTTACTTAGATTATTCAAGCCTACAAATCCAGGCAGGAAAGTAGTACCATCTAAGGCTCTTGATTCTTCACTATTATAATCCAATTCTTTAAGATTATTGAATTTAGGATCCAGATTATATTGGATATCTTCAAGTGAATGATCAACAACTTCATAATTATCAGGGAGACAATATATTTTAGTATTTTGAAGATTCATAAATAGGTGGTGATCTTATTCAAGTGAATGAATATAAGCTTAGGTATTAATAGATTTGCCTTAATAATATTTGCCACAAATGAGACAAGCATAGACATTAAGATTTGAAAGAGTAACAGAGCATAATTTTTCAAAATCGAAATCAAGCATATGTCTACAAATTGTAGCTATATATGGACATTATTGATTGTATTTAACCTTTTTTTTGATTTCGTCTATCATTTAATAATTTAATTAATTTATTCATGAGTTCTGAGGAAGAGACCCAATAATCGTTGTAGTACAAGGTGCACAAGTCAACTTTGAAATGGGCCCCAGTGTTCAATATGACAATTTTAATGTCAATAGCAATAATCTCTTGTTTAATAAGAGTGTTTTCAGTGATCAGATATGAGTCTATCATTCATGAGTTTGATCCATGGTTTAATTACAGAACAACTTAATATTTAGTGAAGGAAGGCCCATATGCATTATGGAATTGGTATGATTCAGAATCATGGTATCCTCTTGGAAGAAGTGTTGGAGGCACAGTGTATGATTTGCATAATATTAATCAGGTATCCAGGTTTAATGATGACCTCTGGTTTGATATATTGGGTATTGCACAAGCTATCGATTCCAATAGATATTAGAAATGTATGTGTCTTTTTGGCTCCAATCTTTTCAGCATTTACAAGTCTAGCAGCATATGGAATGACAAAAGAAATAACAAAGAGATCAGAGGCCGGATTATTATCAGCTCTATTTGTTGCTATAGTGCCTTCTTATATGAGTAGAAGTGTGGCAGGATCATATGATAATGAAGGAGTATCTATTTTTGCTCTTGTGTTTACATTTTATACTTTCCTAAAGACTGTCAATACAGGATCAATCTTATGGGGTGTATATACAGCTTTAGCGTAAATTAAATTTAAATAATTAGATTTTTCTATATGGTTGCTTCTTGGGGAGGTTATGCATTTATTATAAACATAATACCAATATTTGTGTTATTTTTATTAATAACAGGACGCTCTAATCAGAGAATTTAAGTGGCTTACAATGTCTTTTACATATTAGGAACTTTATTGGCTATGCAAATTCCATTTGTTGGATTTTAGGCTTTACATTCATCAGAACATATGGCATCGCATGCAGTATTTATTTTGATAAACTTCCTAAACTTTTTCAGTTGGATACGCAATTTTGTAAGTAAAAAAGCAATCCTCACACTTACTAAATTCTTAGTAGTGTTTTTAGTATTCTCTATTTTAATTGGAGTAGTCATA
>CAJJDN010000031.1:1820-37762 GCA_905182985.1 Paramecium sonneborni | reverse complement strand
GCTCTTGTGTTTACATTTTATACTTTCCTAAAGACTGTCAATACAGGATCAATCTTATGGGGTGTATATACAGCTTTAGCGTAAATTAAATTTAAATAATTAGATTTTTCTATATGGTTGCTTCTTGGGGAGGTTATGCATTTATTATAAACATAATACCAATATTTGTGTTATTTTTATTAATAACAGGACGCTCTAATCAGAGAATTTAAGTGGCTTACAATGTCTTTTACATATTAGGAACTTTATTGGCTATGCAAATTCCATTTGTTGGATTTTAGGCTTTACATTCATCAGAACATATGGCATCGCATGCAGTATTTATTTTGATAAACTTCCTAAACTTTTTCAGTTGGATACGCAATTTTGTAAGTAAAAAAGCAATCCTCACACTTACTAAATTCTTAGTAGTGTTTTTAGTATTCTCTATTTTAATTGGAGTAGTCATACTAACTCTAGCAGGTAAGACATAATGGAGTGGAAGAAGTTTAACTCTTTTGGACCCTACATATGCAAAGAAATATATTCCAATTATTGCTTCAGTTTCTGAACATTAAGCTACAACATGGTCATCATTCTTCTTTGATTTACATTATTTAATTCTCTTTTCACCAGTAGGATTGTATTATTGTTATTATAAACCAACTGAAACTAAAATATTCGGAGCACTTTATACAGTTCTTGGAGTTTATTTTGCATCAGTAATGGTAAGATTACTTTTAGTACTTGCACCTGCTGTTAGTATTATGGCTGGAATTGGAATTAGTTGGTCATTCAGAAAATTTGCAAAATCTATCAGATCTTTTATTTTACCAAAATTAGAAAAACCTAAGAAATATAGAATTCCTCCTGAAATAGCATTAATTGGATTAATATTATTAGGATACTATTGTTCTGTTTATGTTCTTCATGCCAATTTTGCTGGATCTGAAGCTTATGCTTCTCCATCTATCATTCTCTCTAGTAGAGACAGATAAGGAAATAGAAATATTATAGATGATTATAGAGAAGCATATTATTGGTTAAGAATGAATACTAAATCAGATGATAAAATAATGTCATGGTGGGATTATGGATATTAAATTACAGGAATGTCAAATCGGACAGTTTTAGTTGATAATAATACTTGGAATAATACTCATATTGCTACTGTTGGTATGGCTATGGCTTCATCTGAAGAAGATGCATTTGAAATATGTGAAAGATTAGATGTGGATTATGTTCTTGTAATATTTGGTGGTATCTTAAATTATTCAGGTGATGACATTAATAAATTTTTATGGATGGTCAGAATTGGTGGTGGAGTCTATCCACATATCAAAGAAGAAGAATATTACGGTAATGGAGCTTACAGAGTAGATTAATATGCAACTGAAACTATGACTAATTCACTCATGTATAGACTCAGTTATTATCGATTTGATGAAGTCTAAACTGCTTATGGATAACCTAAAGGTTATGATACTGTTAGATAGGCTGTTATTGGAGTCAAAGGATATAAACTTAAGCATTTTGAAGAAGCTTTCACTTCTGAAAATTGGATCGTACGTATTTTCAAAAGAAAATAAAGAGATAATCGGTATTATTTTATTTTCTATCTCTAGTGATGGAGTTGCTTTCACTTCTAAATCAACCTAGCAATTTAATATTCCTAAGGAATCTAACCCAACTAAGTTTTCTAAAAAAGCAAACCTTAAATAGAGATTTACTCTAAATTTTAATGAGTGATTTTATGTATATTCATAAATATTAAATTATTAATTCATCATACTTTTTATGGATCAACTCATTTAATTCTATTTATTAGTATTCCATTGTCAAACTTTATTTTAATTTTCCGAAAAATTCTCTCAATTCTTCTTTCTCTTACTTTTTTAAGAACTTTTTTATCTATTAAATAAAATCCTTTATTTTCACTAATTCTCCCAAAAAACCTATCATAAAACTCAATTCTTTTCCATCCTTCAATATTGAAATTGAATAATCAAAAACTTCTAAAATTTTAAAAAAATATTCTATGTGGAAGTCAACTGAAAATATTTTCTTTATGTTTTCTTCACTCTACATTTACAATATACTAAGTTTTAGATCATGAAGTTTACTTCATCAATTCAGCATAATTATCTTATGATAAAGGTTTGTTATAATGTTTAGAAAATAATGTTCTAAAATCTCTAAAATTTTTGCATTAAATCTCTTTAATATTTATTTAGAGTTATTTAATCTCTTCTTAACTTGGTTATTATTATTTTTGATAAGAAGAATTAAATATTTTCTCATTATTTGTTTCATTAAATCCAAAATTGGCTAATTCTTTAGATTTGATAGAATATAGATTTGCTCCCAATACCATTTATCTAAAACCTTCATAATCATGATGATAAAGAACTGCCTTTTTTTTGGCTGAATCAACATTGATTCTTTAATGTTCAATATTTATTTCTTTTTCAAACTCATCTCTTATACTTTAACAATTTAAACGCATGTCTTTCTCTGTTAACTTTTTTTCTGGAATTCCTCCGTACATTAAATTATTAAAAATAGTTTCAAATATGATTAATCATTTTATTATAAATAATTTTTTATGAGTCAATTAGGATAGTGTTGGAATGGAGAGATGTTAATGAAATCACTAGGAGATTTGATTGAATAGCCATTACCAGAATCTGATAGAGAAGAGTATAACAATGGAGCTTTATCAACTGAAGAGAGCAAAATCTTAAAGAAACTTAGATTCAACTCAAAAATATAAATTTTAGATGATAAGATGAAAAAGCCATAGAAACTATATTTAAATTCAATTCTCAAAAAAAGATAATAATTATGATAGTTTGGATGAATCAGAAGAATTCTAAATACATCTTTTTTTAAAGTTAGTTTTATCTTGACTTTCCAAACAATTACTCAAGATTAGCTGTAGCATTTACAAAAATGCTTCTGGGTGTTATTTTTGAAAGTTTCTTCAACTCTAACATATTTGCATTTTAATTGGCTATATTGAACACCATCAAATCAACCTAATTCTTTTCAAGTAATTGTTTAAGTTTATCCTCTTACTTTTAACACATGTGTTTATTAACTAATAATTAAATTATTTAATACTTTCTGTGAAGATACAAATAAATTTATATCTACTTCTAAAATCATATTGTTATGAATCAATATTATCTTCACTTTTAGCATTCAGATTTGCATTGTTTCCATTTTTGAAAAATTGAATATCATCATTATCAGATTCAGTATCTTGTTCTCCTTCTGTTTAGGATTCATCAGCTCTAAAATAAAACATATAATTACTTTTATTTCGGATCTTCATTATTAGATAATGGTGGAAATTGTGATTAAGATAAATCTTGTTCATTCTCTTCATGAATTGTAAAATTATTGCATTCTTTTTTGTAATTGTTCTTTTATTCATCTTACTTACCATTTGTTTTGTTAGTATTTGAAATATTTATTTTATGTTCAAAGAAATTTTTAACAGCAAATCTAAGAGCCTGATATAATCTAGAATTACCTCCAGGAGCTGTGATGGCCATATATAATTATTTATTTAATAGATCTTTATAAGTTCCTTTTGGTTAAAGAGGAAAGGCTTCATGCAGAGAATTATTGAAACCATACATTCCTATTAAATCCTAGGGTTAAAGGATCGAAAAGATTTTAGTGCAAATACTATGAGAAAGATTAATCTACTCAATATTCATTTCTTTAGAATAATCTATCATAAATACTATCTCATAAACATTAATTGAGATCTAATTTCGAAATTGCTGAATAGGTTAAGGAGAGATATTAAACAATTTAAAAATCTTTTCTAATACCATTAAACAAAAATCTCTGACTTCTGGATCATAATAATCACCCATCTCAATTATTTCAGTTAAAATTTCAGCTGCTGTTTTAAAGTTTCCTCTTAAAAGTTAATAAATAGCCTTTAGCTATCTAATTTTAGAAAAAAGAACTTCTTTTGGTACGTTTTTAAACATATCTACAAAGTTGAAATCTTATTCCTCATTTTATTGAGCTTATTCTAAATTTGCATTATCTTAGATAAGCTTATTATAATATTCCTCAGCTTTTTGCTCTGAAAGTTAGAAATTGCTGATGTCTCCAATTTATATATAACATAAAGCCTTTTTGACATGCAAATTGATAAGTCGAACTATTTTTGATTGAGTGAATCTTTAATCTTTTTCTGCTGTAGCCTCAAAATCAGTGAATAATTTTAAAGTTTCAGGAATGAATACATCTGAATATTACATACATATGTTGAACATAAATTAAGCTAATTAAAATTATCTATTTAATAATTTTGCCTTAGCTAATTTTTTCTTTTTAGTCAATTCAGATAGTTTCTCTTTAATCATCTAAAGTTCAGACATTTGAACATCACTCGATCCTGAATTATTTCTTTCTCTTTCTTCTAATTGATTATTATTCTATTTATCTTCATAGTTGATTATGCTTTCTTTCATATCAAGCCTTTGACTCTGCATGATACTACTCTAATTGTAAGATTACCCTAGATATTTAGATCTATTGTTGCTCACATTAGGAGATAACTAAGGTGAATAATAGTTTGAATTCTCTTATTCTACTTAATTGATTGGTTACAGTCCCTTTTTGGAATCATTCAGACTCTTTTCATAAGTTAAAGTTCTTTTCTTTTTATTGAGGGGAGTTGTTACTGAGTTTACTGCCACACTTGCTAATTGAGTATTCTTACTGGAACAACTTGATTAAGGATTTATCAAGGCCATATGTGGAATATTTTTCGAATGAATAACAGTAGTTGAAATATTTTTAGAAGTATTTGATACATTTTTTTGTCTTTAAGATGAAGTTCCTTTAATTTATGTATTAGTTTCATTTTTTTATTCTTCTTATTGTTTCTTTTATAATTTCTTGATCCATGTGATTTCTATTTATTATCTGAATTTATTAGCAAGACCTTTAAGTCTCAATCTTAGATTTTGATAAAGATTAGGTTCTTGCAGTGCAGCCATCATAGTTGTACACCATTTTTTGAGTTCTTTAATTTCCGTTAATTCTAATTTTGCAATATATATAGCTTCTTCCATCTCATTAACAGCTTCAAAGACTCTTCCACCTTTCATATGCAAAATTCCAATATTATTAGCACAAATACCCACAGCACTCATATTTCCAATTTCTTTCTTATAAAAATCTTTCGCTCTACTTAATTCCATTAAAGCTATAGCGTCAGAGTGTTTTGAATTGGAATACTTTTGATTTGAGTATTTAATTGTAGTAACAAATATATTCATTGTTTGAAACAATGATTTAATTTCAAATGAATTAAAATAATCTTAATAATTAATTAATTCTTCCTCTTGATCCATGTTTTAGATATCTATACTATTCATGAATTCAGTCAAAACTTTAATTGGTTATTCAAAAGACAATCCTATTCTTGTTGCTGTATACCAAACAAACAAAAATATAACTACTGACAAAACAATAATAACAATCAACACAATAATTTCTAGAATTCTTACATTATTTAGAGAGGTCCCTTCATACAATTCTTAAATTAAAACATTCTCTTCAAAATAATGAATTAAAATAAAAGTTGGCATTTTAAAGTCATTAACTTCAGGTTCAATATAAACATATCTTCTTCCATTTTCAGGAGCAGTTACTATTGAAACTCTCTTTGATGAAGTGGTGGTTACTTCTGAAAAGAGTAAATAGAATTTATATGTGCCAAATGAATAAACTAATTAAGTACTATTGAGAGTATCATTATTTCTTAATTCTTTGATCTTATCATAAATGGGAACATCCATCTTCAAAATTAAATCAGCATATGAAAAATTACTCAAATGTTTGGTATCGTTGATATATTATACGATTGCTTAGGTGACATTACGATCAGAATAATTTTTGGGAGAAAGTACTGTATATTCTTCATTTATAATAGCAACAAAGAGTTAATGCTCTTATTCCCCCTAAGATTCATGTTATTAAAGATGTCTAGTAGTAAGATCTTCTAAATAAGAATTAAGAACCTTGGCTGTCATATAACATTTGGTTGTATCTGTTTGATGTACTATTTAGGTTAGACTAATAGATGGTCCACTTGTAAATGCATCATCTCTATCATATTTCATAGTGAAGTTCAAAGTAGGATCTAATGACATAGGAGTCTCAGGTAACCATTATGAAACATTAAAACCAGTCAGTTTTAGTTGTTAAGCCTCAGTAAACTAAGGAAACCTTATAATGAAAGAATCAGTGCAATGTATCATGGTGGCAGCATAGTTAATTGGTACGAGTGCTTCAGTATCAGTTGCTGTTTCACTCGTTGTATTCAAATTTAGGTCTTGTTTAAGAGAACGTGTATTACTAAATGTTAAAATGATATTGTTACTTAATTATAATGTCAGATAAAATCAGAGATTAAGCAGCTTTGGTTAGTTAAAAATAAAGTTAAGGACTTTAGTTTTATAATTCAGTCAAAGTCTAATATTTAGAATGTGACCATGCTATCTTATAGTCTTAAGAATCTTTTTTGGATGAAGTGAATGCATTGAGACTAATCTATTTATCATCTAAAGTCCTAGACTTAATTAAAATACTTACCAGCTTGAATAATTTTAGAACTCCCCAAAACAATAATGCCTTAAATGTGCACTCACTCCGAAAATCTAATTAAAGTATGCTTAATATTAGATATATATTTCCTAATAAAATTTGATGGTCTTTTACTTATTCAATGATATTCATTTCTATTTAAAGACCATTTAAGTGTCTATTTATATGAAAGTCAAGGAGTGAATCTTGAAAACTTGGAATGCTTACAAAACCTAACAATCCAACTTATAAGACTGCTAACATAAGAATAAGGATGATTGGAATTAGAATAACCAACAGAATCTAGTTCTTTAGTTCCATTAATAAATAAATATTCGAAATCTTTATATTATTTTCTAATTAAAATGCCACCAGGGAAGCATAAATCAAAACTAAAAGCTGCCATTGAACCTAATAAATTCAAATATCAACCCATTCCTCTTTTCCTTTCAAGGTAATTCTTTCCTATTCCCTTCTTTCTAGATCAGTTTCTCGTGTTGAAGGATAAAACAATATTTCCAATTTATAATTAACTTAACTTTCAAGGTATTCTCTATATTTTCATTTCTAGATAAGCTTCATCAATTCAATACTTAGATCATAATGACCCTATGGATATACAATTTAATACTAAAAAGTTATATGTTACAATCTTGGTTTAATAAGAAAATAAAATTTATAATATAGGAGACATCAATTGCAAACTCACTGATGATAATAGAATTTGGATTTATGATCTAATCAAAACAATTAAAGATATGCAAATTGATCCACTTGATCATTTTTAAAATAGCACCATTTAAATCTTAAATGAAGAAGAAACATCAAATTTATGTATTTCTTTCTATTTTATAAGTTAATCACTCACTCTATACACCAAATTTACCTGTGTATGAAAACCTTGGTGTTGATCCTTTAAATTTCGATACTTTTTTCAGAATCAACGAAGATTAGACAAAATTGTAATTGAAACTTAGACCTTCCAAAATCAGTTTACTTGATACCATTCTTGAATAATAACCAAATGAAGAAACAAATTCTAAAAAAAATTAAAAAACTAAATAAAGAACTCTCTCACAAGTTGTTGAAAGAGTAAAACTACTATTTTAAAATAGGTTGCTCTTTGGAGAAGACTTTATACTGGCTTTTATGATTAAAATAAAATATTTATCTAGATGTCTTTAGATAAAGCTGCTGAAAAAGTTGGCATTTCTAAAAAAACATTAGATGACTATTTATTATAAATTCGATATGGAAAAAGATATGGCTTCGACTTTAAGAAAAATAGCAATGAAGGCATTAGCAAATTGAGATAATTTGTAAAGTCCAAAAAAGAAAATAAAAAAATTGATACATGAAAAAAATATTTAGCACATACATCCACTTAATAACTAATTATTTTTATTAATTCTTTCATTATATATAATTTTTCTTTTTTATAATCTCATCAATTTTTCTTTATTTTTATCAAATCATACTTTAATCTTTCAATTATGTTTAGATTTTATATTTAAATATGTCTTTTCATTTTGATTTCAATTTAAGTAAATTTAAACAAGTCATTGTAGTAATCTAATTCTCTTATATTAAGAACACCTGATTAATCTTAAATTTTAATACTATTTTATTTAATTCAGTATGATAATCATTAAGGTATCTATTTAGATGTATTTTGTATTAAAATAGAGATTAATAAATTCTTGGAATTGATACATTAAAAATGGATTCTGATATAAAAAGCTTTGATAATTTGTCAAGTATTTAATTGTTGAATATAAATTTATTAATATTGATTAGGCTTAGTTGTAATATATAATTAATCAAAATATTTCCAAAATATCTGCTTATGATAGTAAACTTGGCTTACACATAAATTTTTCAAGTACTTTAAGAGAAAGGATGGAATTAGGTTTTTTTAAATAAAATAAAATGAAAATAGGAAGCTTTATCAATTTTCGGTAAAAATATCAAGATAACATGCTCATTTTCAGCAAAAATACTGAATAGATTAATTAAAAAAAAATTCGACATTTTTTAGATAAGAGGATTGAGTTTTATTGAGAATTTGATAATTGTTGAGGGGAAATATTTAGGTTAAGGTGTAGGATGTATAAATTTATTTAGAATTGGGATAGATAAATAAATGGAAAGAAATCTTATTTTGAACCGATGATAATGGCTGCAAATAATTTTTGCTCACTATATGACGTTAATAATACATAAGTATTTGCAAATAAATTAAAATAATAATGAGCATAGTGCACTGGACAAATAATAACAATGAATCACAATCGAAATCTAATAGATAATCCCCTGAGACTTAGCCTATAATAAAGAAAAAGATTTCAAAAAAACAATAAAAAAACATATAAGATACTTCTTTCAAAGAATTATATAAATAATAGAAACTCGCATAGATTGTTAAAAAAGCTATTGAAGACAAAGATTGTCTTTATGAGGAATATGATGAAATAAAGATTTCTGGTGAGATAATAAAATTGAATGACAAAGTTATCATAAAAAATGAAGAAAGGAATGTTGATGATTATATTGGTGAAATAAGAAAAATTTGTACTATTTTAGAGCCTAATACACAGAAATTAATTTGTTTATGTGAAGTGTATTGGTTTATGAGAAGAAATGAAATAATTTGTCACAAGCCTAGAGCTAAAAGATGGATTGGAAATTAAGAAATATTCTCAACTAATACTAATGATTATGTCTTAGCTTAGACAATCATATAGAAATGTACAGTTGTTGATTGTGAGGAATACTTTAATATGGAAAACTTGGATTCCACTACGTATTATAATCGTTTAGAATGGGATGTAGAAACTAAAAAATTCACTAATCTGAATACAGTATAGATGTACTGTCTCTGTTAATAGCCATGGAATCCAGAACTCAATTATATTTAGGTAATATTTTATTTATATTTGATTAGTGTGATAAATGTTAAAAATGGTACCATTTTGAATGTGTGGGCCTCAAAGAAGGATCTTATGAAAATAAGGATTACGTATGTGGATATTGTGATTGAAAAAAGAGCTTTGAATTAATGACTTTTACTTCTTATTTAGTTTATATTAATTAAGTTTTATTTATCGAATAATAGTCTTTTCAAAAAGTGATGAAAATTAACTAACCTAAATTTAAAATGAGAAAGCCTATTGGACTCACTTTAGATTTCTTAGATACACAATAATCTTAAAAAGAATAGACACCAAAAGTACTTAATTCAAAATCAATCAGGTTCAAGAAATCGACACATTTGAAGAATTTTGCAGCTAAATTCCAGAGAATTTATAACAACAAGAATTAAACTTCTCTAAATAATCTTAATCCTTTTAATCTTAATAAATCAAATCCAACAATTAAGAGGAGTCAATCTGTTCTGATTTAAAATAATCAATAATAAGTATTAATTTATTATAAATATCATTAATCTAGATGAAGAAAAAGATAATTCATAAATTTAATATATTGTCTTTGAAGAGTTTCATCCTCAAAGTACCATAATATCTGGTCAATCCGAATCTATAAGAAATTCAGAAAAACAATTACAAGAGAAAAATACAGATCTAATAAAGGAACCTCCGGCCCCATCAAATAAGAACAATACTAAATTTTGTTTCCCTTAGAAAGGAACTGGATTCACTGGATGTATTTATGGTCTAAAATTTAGTAAAAAAATAACTCTAAATTGCAATTCCAGAAGCAGATCATACTAATACTAGTTCTTATGAATAAACAATGATTAAACAACAACTAAAATAAAATTAAATGAATAATGTTGTGGATATGGAACTAAAATAATAAATATTTTCATTATAAAGAGATAAAGAATAAATTAAAAATTAATATAAGTTAGAGATAATTGATTTGAATGCCAAAATATAGGAACTTCAATAAAAGCTAGACATTGAATAAGCAAATTCATTATAATTAAAACAAGAAAACGAAAAACTATAACTTAAAATCTAATAATTAGAACATCAATATTCTATAAACATAGATAAAAATTAAAGCGATTAATTTAGCATAAGTTATTAGAACAAATTAACAGAAAATGAGAAAGTTTAGTATTTAGTAGAAAAACTAAATCAAAAATCTGCAATAAATGCAAAGTTGCAATATGAAATTTTCAAATTGTAGAATAATGTAAAATTGATGAATAATTAGATTGAACTTTTATAAACTAAGTAGATAGTACAATCTTATAATATAAATTAAATATCAGATTATGAGTAATTATCAGATAGCCACTCTCCTCCTTAATTTGCATCAAATCCACCTTTAATAAATTATAAAAATCGAGAAAGTAATAAAGCTAGTTTATTGATGCAATAAAAATAGGCCTTACTAAATTTAAGTGCCAATTAGGCTTAATAGGATTAAAAAAAGTAGATAAATTTGTAATTGATTTTTATTTAAATATTAGATCTAACATGATATCTCCGCAAGCTAAAACATGTAAAGCCTCTTCAACTATTCATAAGAACTTAACTACCCATTAGACAAAAAATACTTAATTCAAAGAAGATACACTTTAGCATCTTAGAAAAATGCAGTAACAAATAACACTTTATATAGAAGCACTAAAAATTCAACATCAGTTGGGGAATTAAATGCTTTTAAGCAAGATTTAACTAATTGTTCAAATATTTTATAAAAAATTATGAGGAAAGATTCAACTTAATCTCCTGACAAACCTATTTAAGCTACACAAAAGTTTAAGGAAGCTTTAAATTCTAAGTTATAAAATGTTCCTGATAAACATAAATCTTATGCTAGTTTATTATTCTCTTTAGGAGACTTTAATAAACCAAGAATTCAGGATGCTTATATACGTTAGAATTCACCTCATATCAATGAAGATATTTAATTTAAATCAAGATAGTATATACCCCTATAATAAAATAGAATTTTTGCTTATTAACCCCATCAAAACTCTAGAAAGTAATCAGAAACAATAAAATCAGAAGAATCACACAAAATGAGTACGGAATAACCTAAATATTAAGATAAATATGAGTATCCAAATTATTAAAGGAAAGGTAAATTTTAATTCACATTAGATATCCTATAACTGATGAGAGATATAAAAAGTTAAAAGCTTGGAAGTAATATTTATGTCAAGTTATATTAGTATCTGCAAAAATCAATTATAAAAAGAATCATCCAAAGTATGAAAAGCAGTATAATCTATGTTAGTATAAGGGGACCTATTTCTGAAGGTTTAAGCGCTAGATCAAATAACTGTGATTGATAAATTTATCTATCTATATAATTTATCGTAGGATTATTATTAAAAAGGGTTTACCATAAATAAATATGTCAAACGTTGAGAAGCTTCCATTTCTAAATAATAGTAATAATTTAATGAAATATATTTAAATTTATAATGATTCGCCCATATCTATACTATGCATTCAAAATTAAAGATGGATTATATATTGGGAATAAACGAGCTGCTAATGTATTAATCCTTATTATTGATAGGATATTTAGTTTCAATTTTATAACTAGATAACATTAATAATAAATTGCGCTGCTTTGGAAATGAGGATTAATAATTAGATGGTTGATGTTATTAATTTTGAATGGTTAGATAAAGAGGAATAGGTTATATTTAATATTAAGTAATATTTAGTAAATAGTAGTTAAGACTAATATAGATTAGGTTTACAATGCCATTGAGGAAACTAATGAGAGAGGAGAGTCAGTACTTATATGTTGTATATCTGGGTAAAGTAGATCCGTAACTATTGCAGCTGCCTATTTTATGAAGAAGTATTTTAGAAGTCATTAATATTTAGATTAAATTGGAATCTAAAGACTTCTTTATAATATTTATAAATTTGCAGAAAAGATTTTGAAATTCGGGAAGGATTTCTTTATTAATTAAGTCGTTATGAAAGAGAACTATTAACAATGTAGAAAGGAGATTTAACTGAATAAGATAAATAAGGTAAAGAATTAGAAATACTATTAAAAAATACTTACTTTAATGCTAAATTGTTTGAGTTTTGGGAATCTTCGAAAACACATAGTTTTTCAAAAAGAAAACCAAAAAAATGCTTAAAGAAAGTTTATTGGGCCTAAAAACTTGTTACATTCATTAATAATAGCATTGATTCAATCTAATAAAATATCTTACTTATTTAAAAAAATGATTATTTTGACATGAAAAAATTAAAATAATTGAATATAATGAAATAAAATGGAGATATAGAAAAAAAATAAAATTAATATAGTTTTTCATCAAGAAATAAAACACCTGATCCTATTCGAAATAGATCCATATAATTTGATAATAAATATCGAAATAAATCAGTAATCAAATAAATTGAATCTGAATCAAACCAATTTTTATCTTAGCGCAAGAGTCTCACAAAAGGAGAAAAGTAAATTAGAGTTTCAAAATGCATGATGCAATTTAGAATGAAATGACAAAAAAAATTTTATATGAATTATTTATTTTTATTATTTGTAGTGTCCTATTAATAAAAATGCTAATGGGTAGATGAAGATAATCGAATATATGATTATACTCAATTAGATCATCCTTAAGCATGGCATGTAGTTGATACTCAAAATGGTATAAAACTGTGTAATTTTAGGTATGGGAATGTTTAATATGGTTTACATTTTCAATTTCTGTAATATCGATTTAAATTGTCATGGAATACCAGTTGCTGTTTATGAGGGCTTAGAAGTAATGGGAACTATCACTGATAATTGTGACATTGTAGGATTGAAATCAACTACTTCTATATCACACATTTTAGATAAACCTAAAGATTATGGAATTTCTATTTCATTTAATGATAATTCTTAATGTGTAGAAACGGCTAATCAAAATAGAGCTGTATAAACTGATAAGCCAAGAACAGCTATTTTTAATATAGTTTGCAGCGAAAAAGCTGAAAAATAATTTAGAATTGTACAAGGCTATGGATGTACAGTTACTTTAGAAATTTACCATCCAATAGGATGTCCTGTCAATAACAGTATATTCTTATTCATTATATAAGGTATTTTTAGTTACATAAAAGCTGTAATCAAATACTTAATAATATTTACTCTGCTTTTTCACTTTTTAGGATTCATATATAATAAGAGAATAAGAAAAATAAATGGTAAACAAGCTATACCAAATATTCAGAAAATTTAAGAAATTAAAGAAATACTGATCTAGCTTCTGTAAAGTTTAGAAAGATTTATTAGATAAAGAAATTAAAATGGATACTCAGTTGTGTGAATATGATTTTTAATATATTCAAAATATCAATCATAAATACATATTAGCTTAAAATTTAGTATAATATAAATCATTGTTAATTAATTTATTATAAATTATTTAATTATTGATTTATTTAAATAAGAATTATATGAAATATATTGTCAAACCATTAGCACTTGCTGAAAATATTAATTCTTTTTAGTCTTTTGAAGATGTGAATCTCATAAAAATGATATTCATTTCTCCATGACAATAATGATCATTGCATTTATTTTGTAGGATAATATTAAAAAATCTTATTAATTTTTTAGGTCAATGTAAAGCTATCAATTATTATTGAATCAGATTCTGAGGTTAAAAAGAACCGATTATCTCAAGAAATGGCAATTTATAAGAGGTTAATTTTTTTATTTTGTTTTTAAACAAATTAGTAATTCTGATATTAGCACATAATTAATTTAAATTAACGAGCAAGCACATGTTAAAACCATATGATGGTTATAGTATTGGAACCAAGTGTATCTCAATTTGCTCAAACTATATTAAATAGTTTATTGTCATATGATAATCTCAATCAATTCTTACAGAAAATTTAGGGTAATAAACTTAATGACTATATAAATTATACTAATTGATAGCCTCAAGTATATTTATTAATCAATATCAAGATATTTCTGGGTTAGAAACAGGTACAATATTCTCTTTTTTTTCTAGAAAGATATTATTATAACCTATTTTTTAAGGCGAATAAATAACCAATGGATTTTAAAGCAATATCACTGTAAAGAACTAAATTTATCTGAAATGATTAAAGATTTTGAATTTTCAGAGTCATAAAAATTGATATCTTAAAATTCTAATAATTAAAATTTTGATTTAACAAACTAGACTATTATAAAAAATATTATAAGCGACACTTCGGAATTTACATTTTTAGATAATGGTATTAAATGCTGCTTATAATAACTCAAATTTAACAAATGAGAATTTGGCAGTATTTTAACAATCATATTAAATATTGTCAAGAGGAAATGAAATTTTAATTAGCATTTACAGTTAAAAATTCCTTTAGGTGAATAAAAATCTCTCTTTTTAATCATGAATGTGTAATTTTTAGGAAAAAAACTGAATGAAAAGTGCTAATAGTAATTTTTAAAACCAGCTCAAATCAATTGTGTTTAACCGTAATATTGTAAATGTGTCAAATAGTTGATAATATTTTTCCTGATTATAATTGGAGGAATTCTCTTCATACTTTAGTTAATCATCAAATATTTGATGAAAGCATAATTTNATTTATTTTGTAGGATAATATTAAAAAATCTTATTAATTTTTTAGGTCAATGTAAAGCTATCAATTATTATTGAATCAGATTCTGAGGTTAAAAAGAACCGATTATCTCAAGAAATGGCAATTTATAAGAGGTTAATTTTTTTATTTTGTTTTTAAACAAATTAGTAATTCTGATATTAGCACATAATTAATTTAAATTAACGAGCAAGCACATGTTAAAACCATATGATGGTTATAGTATTGGAACCAAGTGTATCTCAATTTGCTCAAACTATATTAAATAGTTTATTGTCATATGATAATCTCAATCAATTCTTACAGAAAATTTAGGGTAATAAACTTAATGACTATATAAATTATACTAATTGATAGCCTCAAGTATATTTATTAATCAATATCAAGATATTTCTGGGTTAGAAACAGGTACAATATTCTCTTTTTTTTCTAGAAAGATATTATTATAACCTATTTTTTAAGGCGAATAAATAACCAATGGATTTTAAAGCAATATCACTGTAAAGAACTAAATTTATCTGAAATGATTAAAGATTTTGAATTTTCAGAGTCATAAAAATTGATATCTTAAAATTCTAATAATTAAAATTTTGATTTAACAAACTAGACTATTATAAAAAATATTATAAGCGACACTTCGGAATTTACATTTTTAGATAATGGTATTAAATGCTGCTTATAATAACTCAAATTTAACAAATGAGAATTTGGCAGTATTTTAACAATCATATTAAATATTGTCAAGAGGAAATGAAATTTTAATTAGCATTTACAGTTAAAAATTCCTTTAGGTGAATAAAAATCTCTCTTTTTAATCATGAATGTGTAATTTTTAGGAAAAAAACTGAATGAAAAGTGCTAATAGTAATTTTTAAAACCAGCTCAAATCAATTGTGTTTAACCGTAATATTGTAAATGTGTCAAATAGTTGATAATATTTTTCCTGATTATAATTGGAGGAATTCTCTTCATACTTTAGTTAATCATCAAATATTTGATGAAAGCATAATTTCGAATATCCTTATCCATTAGGAGAATTTCTATCATTGATCAATTGAAGGAAATGCATCTTTAGATTTTTTTTCATTTACTATTAGCGATTAATTTTTTTGTTTATAATTCCAAGTTTCATTGTGATAGTTTTTATATTGCTATTCAATCTGAGAAAAAAATTAGATTTAATTTAATGAATGTTAAGAAAAAAGCTATTTTGGGAATTTATTAGAATCTGGTCAAAAATTATTATGGTTTTTAACTTAACCTATTTTTAAACAAATATCTTCTTAAAAGGATCATTATTCATTTTAATTTTATAAATTTATCTTGCATTATCTTTTAGTATTAAAACATATATTATTATGAAATTTAAGCTCTATCACTATATTTTTATCGCTAGAAAAATATATTTGCGAATAATAAGGAAATTAATTTTGGCCAGCAACATTTTAATTTTTGATAATTATCTTATGCATTAAGCTATGCTATCCCTTTATTCACATTATTTTAGAAGCTTATTAAAATATATATAATAGGTATTTTAGCTTCAATTAAGAGAATGCTTAAATTTTTTGCTCCAAGATTCAATCGAAGGGATAATTTAAGGTTTAAGTATTTTTCCCAAACTTTGATTTGATTTTAATTAATCGAAAACATAGACAATTATAGAAGTTTATTGTTGAATAAGCTTATGATGAAATTTATTGTTTAAAAAACTTCTTCCTCTTTTCTCTTTTATAAAAAGATTTTGCAAGACCTTTTATCTTATTAAGTATCTCAACTACAAATGATTTTGTAAAACATTCAATCTCACATTAAATTAACATTGGATATAGGAGGTATAAAAGATAAAATTACTTACAGTAGAATGAAGAAATATATAAAAGGCTGGTTTTTACTGAATATTACATCTTAATGCATTAATAGCAAATACTTAATAGATATTGCTACTAACAGATGAAATTGCTTTCTAGAAAAAGACTTAACCTAAATATATACTTTAAATTTTTTGTTTTGGGAATAATATTTTTAGATTAATAATTATATGATTTTATAAAAAATGCCACTGTTTCAAAAAAAATATTTATTTTTTGTAATTATATTAATTTTTTCTTAAAGAATTAAAAATTAAGATAATTGTATTTTTTATATGGATCCAGAATCTAATTAAAATTGTCAGAAGAAAAGCCAACAAAATTATTCTTAAGAATTCGTAGAATTGCAGAAATTAGAACCTCAAAATATATCAAAAGAAATTTTAAAATAATTTCCCTTTTACTTTTAACATTCATTATAAAGTCTTGTTGGGGTTAAAAACATTGATATTTCAAAATTAGGGTAATAAGATCCAATTAGAACTTTTTAAAATTTGTATTCAATAAGAAAGTTTATGGAATAGCAAGCAAACGATTAATAATTAAGTGAAATAATAATAGTCGATGAAGTTTTAATTCAAAGATTAATTCATATAATTGAATTCAATGAAATTGAATTATTAAAACTTGAATCTGTTTATGTTTTAGTCACAATAATTGTTTAAGGCTATTTTCAGAATCATATAATGCAGATAGAAGTCTTAAAAGTTCTTTTAACTCAATTAAAGGCTTCACAGTTACTGATTTCTATGTCCTCAATTGTAGCTTTAGGAAATCTTGTATTGTTCGATAACGAGGAAGCGAATTATGGAATTTATATATTAGAAAATGATGGACTTGATTTAATCTCAAACGTTATGAATCATTTAAATAAACTTGAAGACATTGAAATATGTATTTGGAGTTTACAAAATATTTTTAGTTTAAAAAAAACACATATGGAAGAGGATAAAATAAAAAAAGTTATCTTTATGCTTTGCACTTTGCTAAACTAAAATGAAGATGAAAAGATTGTATGTGGATGCTTTAAGATATTTTCACAGTTTCTTCCTTTTACAACACAAATTTATTCAATTTTAATAGAAAGTTAAACAATATTTAATTTACTTAAATTAATTCAAAGTAGAAATTAAAATATTAGTAAATCCTCTTTTGATATGATCAAAACTTTAATAGAATCAAATATTAAATTATTTGATCAAAATTTGCTTCTAGAATTACTGAGAGTTATGAAAATCATTTAAAAAAAGAAAAAATATATAATTAAACAACATGAAGTATTTACTAAATTATTATAAGGTTTTTTGGTGTGTTTCATAATTTTTTGTAGGGTCTGAAATTTAACAGGAAATTTTATTTCAAAATAAATTTTTGGTTTCTTAAATTATAAAATTCATTTTAAATAGTAAAGTTGAAGAGGTTTATTAATTCATTTTGAATCTAGCAAAGTTTTCATAAATCAATAATTTTAACATACTTTCGTGGTTAATTAAAGAATAAATATTATTAGTATTAAATAAAGGATTAAAATCTAAAATTGATTTTGGCAAGGAAATGATTGTTAATGGATTATAAAATGTAACCAAGTGTAATTATTTATCATCATTTTTTAGTTATTAATCAGTAATAAAATTAATAGAAAATAATAGATAAAAATTTGAGCAAAACTTAGAAAAAAATAATCAAATTCTAAAAATAAATTTTTAAACATTAAGATGAAAAGTTAATTCTTTAATTAGAGTGAGCATTTGATAAATATTTTAATAAGAATATTTAATTTATCTGTAGTCTTTGGGATTGAGATCTGCTGAAGGGTTTACATTTCTTAGATTATCAATCAAATAATAATATAATATTTTGATTGGAATTAATTTTAAATTACTGTCTTTATTCAAATAAAAAGTTATTAATAAAAATCAAGTTCTAAAAACAAATTACAAACCTAATTTTTATTCTAGTCCATATAATTTTTCAATCTTAGCACATATTGATATGCATCAGTCTAAATCATAAATATTCTTGTACAGATTAATAATAAGATTTTTGAGTCTGAGAGAATCTATAACAATTTAGTCATAAATATATCATTAATTAACTTCTTAAATTGGAATCTTTAATTTAAAAATTTTTAAACTTAACTCATTGTTTTTTTATGAATTATCAACAGAATTGTCTCGTTATTTCTTCAATTACTTAATAAATTTTGAAAACCTTTTTTTTTAAATTTAAATCATTTAGATCTAACTTTTTAATTATGAAAATAAAAATATATTAGTTTCTAAAATAAATTTTTTATTAAATTTATTAGGGCAGAACAGACAACAACAGAACTAATTTAAATTGGAGCAATTAAATTTGTATTTTTTGCTTTTAGTGAAAAAAGAATTATAATTTTTTATAGAGATATTTTTAAGAAAATTATTACTGCTTGAAAATAGAAAAAATTTTGTTAATTTACCATCAATTTAAAAATAATATTGTAAGATAGAAATCAAAGTCAAAATTGAGATATGCTCATATTCATTATTTAAAAGGTTTTGAGTACATTTTTATAAATTGAATATATTTAATAATTTAATTGATCATTATAATTTCTCTCAAATGTCAGTTTTAAGATTGATGGATACTTGACTTTAAATTATCTTAATTTATGTAATTAGTGGTTAATTCTGGGTAAATTTTAGACATTTAAGGCGTTTTAAATAAAGTTTCAATTTTTTTAGAACGGCTGCCTGTAAATAATGGACTATTCACACCAAAATTACTATCATTACTATTGCGATCGTTTTTTTAAATATTATCTTACTCATTTTCAAATATTTAAGTTTAAATTCTAACAGGCAAATCGAAATTATTTAATCTAAAAATGCACATAAAAAATACTTTCTATATTCTAGTATCATTCTAGCTTAAGGTAACAAATGATTTCTAATTTTAGCATATCTCTCTTTAACTCTTGCTTATTATTTTTTTCTGCTCTCAAATATTTCTTGTATAAAAGGATATCGTTTTATTTAATTTGGAAATTTATTTGTAATTAGTTCCTTAATCTTATCGATTTATTCATTCAATTTATGGAAATAAGCAAATAAAATTTTAATTAACAATCTTAATATAAATAATCCATTTAATATTCCTATGATAATATAGAAGGGCCAAACTATTTCAAATAAATCAGATTATTAAGCAGTATAAATTGAACTTCCCAAGATAATTGATACGGCACAAACAATTGTTGATTATGTATCTAGATAATTCAAATACCCAGTCATGTAAGGTTTTGAAGATGTTGTTAAAAAACTATAACCAAATAAAACTAAAAATACTAGAGAAGCCTTAATAGGAACATGATCGTCATAATAGGTAAGTACTATTATCATAAATTCTTTTTATAAAATTTTAATTGTTTCCCAATAATATGCATGCAATTTATACTCGTTATATAAATACCCCCATTTTTATCTAACACTTGTCTTATCTAAATTAGCTCTATTTTCTCTCACTCCAAACCAAAAATATAAAGGAATCAAAATACTAAATAGTAATAACAAAGGTAAACAAAAAGATGCTAACCATTTTGCATGTTCAGATGTATTATATTTATATGCAACGTTACCCTAAATCCAATATTCATCTGAAATAATTCTAAATGAAATTAGGGATATTAAGCCTCCTATTATGTTTGGTTGCAAATAAATAAAGACATAAATTAAAGCAGTTGAAACATAAGAGATGTTAAAAGATATAGATTTTGTTATAACTCTAATTCCTTCAATTATAAAAAAGATAATAATATATGAAAATGCCATTAGTAGACTCCAAATTATTCTAAAATAAATAATTGGAATATCAGTGATTGAAATAAGGAAGCAATCTAAAGAATAACCCATTGATTCAATAGGACTTCCAACACTATTTACTACTGATGCTAATCCAGATGGCACTTAAAGTTAAAAAGTAGCAATAGTAGATATAATTTAAAGATAATTTGTCAGCACTTTTATTAAAATAGCTGTTGAAGCTTATTTGACAACAAAAGTAACCCCAAGAGATTTTAAACGTAAACCAACTATAAATTCTTTAATCATTTCAACTGTGCTACCAACAGACATCAAAATAGAAATAAGTGTCCAAGCACTGATAAATACAATAGTTAAAATATTGCCTATAATTTGATCACAGCTTCCACAAGAATATTTCGAACTTACAGAATATTATCCTAATCCAACAATATTATATAAATCGCATTATTCACATAAAGCTCCAATATGACCTGTAATACAAGAATCATCTCCTGGTTTCCATCCTCCTTCACAATTTTCAACTAAATGATAACAATATTCAATAGTTTAACTATAATAATAAGGTCTCCAATAACCAGATCTTAATTCTATCATAGCAGGCTTTATTTATCTAATTTTAAAATCATCTTTTTAAGTACAACTTTATGCATTCCATTAAACTTAATACTAATTTTAAAATGTATCACAAAGTGTACAACCTCCAGATGTTGTATTCAGAAATTCTCCTAATTGACATGGAAATGTTTTGATATTTACTAATAATTTATAATTTGAAATGTTTTTAGTTATTTTATATGGAGGTTCATTTTCATACTAAGGAACAAGTATAGAATTACACTATATCAATAATTAAAGAACAAGACTATTACTCAAATTTGGTTTAAAATATATGGTTAAATCATCTAAATTATAATCTCCAGTCTTTTCATCAAAACTAACATTATAATAAGAAAGACTATAGTTTAAATTTATTTCTTCAGTTTAAGATGATAAGTTAAATACCTTGGGATATAAAGTGCAAATAGACTTTGATAATCCTTTAATTTAATTTTAGAATTTATCCAAAGGAATAATCCTGAAAGTTAAATTATAAGGAATGATAGTAGATGTTTGAAAATCAAAATATGAATAACTGCTTATAGATCTTCCTGTTGGAAGTGTTATATATTACATTTTCTCTGAATAACCCAATATCTTATAAGGTTTATTAATTATTTATTCTACGATTTCATCCTCAGATACAGTGTGAAGACTTTTTTCTAAAAAAGTTTAACCTCCATCTATAGATAAAGTTAATGATCGAGGCTTTTCAAAGATATCCTGACCATATAATGTTGAATTATTATTAGACAATTATATATCTAATTCTTTTGTTAATTAAAAAGATTATTCATATAAAAATACTCCTCCAGCTACTTTAGCTGTATTAGATATTATTTTAGAATTTAGAATTAAAATTTATGATTCTTATGAATAATAATAAATTGCCCCTCCTATTTATGCAGAATTATTTTAAAAAATACTATTTTTTATTAATATCCCAACTTCAATTATAAATAAAGACCCTCCATAAATTGCAGTATTATTAATAAATACGCTATCTAAAATATTAATTTATTGGTTTAATTAAAAGCTCAGCTTATCATAATTATGCTGTTGCAATATTCTTTAAGATTCTAATAAACTTTTTTTTAAAATTGATTCGTCATAATATTGCAAAATTGATAGGCAACCTGTATTTCCACATATGCAATTTTTAATTGTAACTTAAGAAAACTTCAAAGTTTCTTCTTCTTATTTTTCTATTTATAAAATTCTGAATAATCCAAACTAACAGGTTTCACATAATACATTATATAAATGGATTTTTTCAACTATAAGTTTATGGGTATTATTAAATTTATCTAATTCAATTAAGCTAAAATTAAATCTTTTGTTAGAGAATATTAACTATTCGTTACAATTTAATCGCTATTAATTTAATTCTGTTTTATCATTTTCTGAATATTATAAAGGAACTTAAGGCAAGTAAGATGGGCATTAAAGTTCAGATATTACGCTATTATTCTATAAATTGCAAGAATAATTAAAGTTTTTGCGAATTTAAATTATATTAGATAATTCTAAATTAGAAATTTATAATTACCCAAAAAATTCTAATAATAATAATTATAAAATATTACCTTATCTTAAATTAAATTTAAATAAGGGCGACTATAAAACAGTACTATTAATAACTTTCACGTTTGAAAATATTATATTTTAAGCCTATTCAATTTTAATGAGGAATTAAATGAAATTAGAAACAAAGCTACAATTAAAAATTGTAATATTTCCATATTATATAAATATCGTAGGATTTGATGTAGCAATATTTGAAGCATCATTTTCTGATAAATCTGATATTTAAGAAAAGTATTTTTAAAATCCTTCTTCTGTAATTTAAAAAACAATATTTTTAAAAATTACCTATGAGAAAATAGTTTCAATTTTTGAAAGTACATATGAAAAAAATGAATTTTATAGCGAAAAACATTCCTTAACGACCAAATTTTATATTTCAATCTAATTATAACTTAGTGAAGGATTAATATAAATAGCTCCTCCTTCATATCTACTATAAGAAGTATCTATGATTGTATTATGCATTTTAAATGTAATTTTAGATGAAGATGCATCAATAAACAAACATCCACCTATTGAATAAATTGATGAGTCTAAGGAAGAAATGGTATTATAAAAAAAGGAATTTAATATGTTTATTGAACTTTTCCCTTATGTTGTAATATAAAATCCACCTCCATTCTAAGAATATGAAGTATTTATTGTAAGATTATTTATTTCTAAAATGTTGAGAATTAAATATCCATTTCCTCCGTTAGATTTAATTGGAAATATAATATTAAAATTAATTTAGCTCAAATCTTGCAATTAGGAAAATATTAAATTTTAACTTAATGAAGAAACATTTAATAAACCATTATTTTAAAAGTGGGAATTCCACAACTAAAAACTAAAGACTTTTAAATAAAGAATAGAGTCACTTGAATTAGTAACTATATTTTATAAAAAAAAACATTTCTCCAATAAAACTATTCCAAATTATAACTAAATAAATATTGTTGTAGCTGAAACTCTTGTTAAATCCTAATAATATTCATTTAAATGATTATATAAAAAATTTACATTAGATAGAATTACAGAAGATTCTTATTATGAATCAATTGAAATTAAAGATGTATGTTGATTTGCATCAAAAATAATAAGAATGTTTGACATGAAATTAGTATTTTAAATAACTATCTTTTCAATGATAAGCTTTTCCATTATATCATAACCTTTTAAAATAATAAAAGGATTGTTGAAACTCAAGCTATTTGAAACCTTTAAATTATCGATGAATACATCCTTATATTATCCAATATAAATATAAAAATACATATCTAAAGGAGCATGTTAATCTACACATTCTATAATTGAATGAAGAGCTTTTGGTAAGAATTACTAATTTTAAGAAATAATTAGATTTTTGATTTCTAATTTTTCTGAATTAATTACAGTTATTTCAGGTAATCCATATCTTCTTACTATTTATATATCATTCAAGATACAAATTTAGCATTCAATAAATATCATTGATTATTCATAACTTGTCTATTTTCTTTAATTTCTGGATGAAATTAAACAATTTGATATTATTAATCCTAATACTTCCAATTTTAAGCCACTTATTTCTTTATATTTGTTTATCACTAATATTTATTAATATTCATCATATTCTACATTAATTATTTAAAAACTTTTCAAAACTATATTTGAAGATGCTAATAATGCAGATTATGACTTTGAGTAATCTAAATTATTTGAGATTAGATTGCTCTAAGAAATTTTAGTATTATTTATGATTAAATCTTAAAGATTTATAACATTTGAGTAATAAAATTTAGATCCAAATGCTATGATTGAGTTATTTAAAATTAATTTTTCTAATTAAGACTAATCAATACAAGGAAGATACAGAAAGGTTGAATTTGAACTTAGAATAATATTCTATAAAGTTATCGAATTTATAAATAATGAGCCGACTGAATAATTTGGAAAACAGTTGCTAATTAAAAAATTTGATTAAATAAACTTAGTTTCTTTAATTTAAATCTAAGTTATTATTGAGCTTAGTCTTAAATAGTCAATCTATGCTTAAAATTTTAAGAAACTTGAATTGAAAAAGTAAGAATCTTTTATTACTATATTTTTTAATTAAACATAATTTTCATTAGGGTGTTATTGAGAAGTAATTGTGAAAATATCTGAGTTATATATATAAAAATTGGATATGATTAGATTTTCAATATATAAAGAATAAGGTATATTTGATTTGATTGTGAGTGAATAATTTGTATCTGTTTCATTATTAGTAATAAAAGTACAATCAATTATTTTTAAGCTTAAGCTTTATTTAATACTAAATAAAAAAATAGGGAAGTAATTTTAACCCAGGACATTGTATGAAGGATTAGAAAACATAAACTTGAAATTTTTAAAACTGATTGTACTAAAATTACTAAAAGTAAGGTTGCTATAAACTCGCAAAATTGTAAATTAAGGTTCTCCAACAAATTCTAAGTCAACTTATTAAATAGAAAATACATTTTATTAGATTTTTTAGTAGATTTAATTGTATTATGATAAAAAACATTCAGGGCCCCAATCCTAAATCAGAGTAAATTCATATTGAACCTGTCTAATTGAAATCTCATTTAAATATTGATAAATATAAGGAGTTTCAAATTTTTTAAAGTAATGATCCTCATCAAATAAATCACCAATCCACAGATTATTTTATTCAAATTATAAATCATCTCTAAGTATTGCTTCATGCTTTAATGTATAAAACTGTTCATCACTACAATATAAATTTTGTTTTATTATTATTTTGTTATAACACTATAAGTTTATGTTACAAACAGAAATTTACTATGTGAAAGAATCATAAAAATAATTTTTGAATTAATTAATCTCATTAGTTTTCTCATAGCATTTTCTAGTAAAATGTAAATTTTAATTAGTTAAAATGAAATATGGATTTATTTCATAGATTTCCATTTTTGTTCTATCTATACAAGCTATACAATTAGATGGACATTATAAACATTTTCCTCCAGAATTTACACTTTTAAGAAAGTTTGATGAGGATATTTCATAACATTAAACACAAGTTGATTTTCCATCAATAATTTCACATTTCCCACAATTTTCATCACAATCTTTGATACATTATTACTCATATAATATAAATCCTCTTTAACATGAAGTGCATATTAATTCTAAATTAATAATGACATCATAACTTTAAGCCTCATTATCGTCATTAGAATTTTATAAAAATTTATATGTTGCTTTAATTTTCCATTTCCAGAAATCTTAATATTACTTATTTTATTGAATGCAAGTTTAACAAGGGAATAAGCATTCTTTACACTAACCTGACAATTCACTTGAATAATATCCTTCTTCACATTCAATGCAAAAACTATCAATATCATTATAATTCTTAATACAGGACTTACAGTATTGATTAGTAGGGCAATCAATATTTTAAATAGCATCAAGATTATTGTAACTTTTGATGCATTTTTATGAAGAATCATTTAAGATTATTGCAAAATCACAATCATCATTTAAAGGTTTCAGTTCACATTTTTAAGTGTTTTAATTATAAAAGTAGTTTTCTTTGCATAAAGCACAACTATAAAATATATATGAAACATCATAGTTTACTGTTTGGAATTTCACATTCAAATTAGTGTAATAAACTTCATTATTTATAATATATTCAAAACAATATATACAATTTTCAATATTACATTCTTTACAATTTCTTCCATCCATCGATATATAATATAATGAATGTGATCCAATACAATAATTACAATAACCTTATTCGTCACAACTTTTACAATTATGACCACAAGTAATACAAGAACCTTAATGATATTCTTATCCTTCATTACAAGTATAACATTATTAAAGTGATAAACAAGTTCTACATTTTGTACATTTACTACATTACTTATTAGAGTCAACATAAAACCCATCAATACATAATTCACATTCGAAAATAGATTAACATTATTTGCACATCTCTTAACATTGATGGCATTTATGGTCTTTGTAATAATATCCTTATTTGCAAGTATTTTTTGATATAAATCCTTGACGTAATTCAATCTTATTATTTTCATTTTCAGAATCATTAAATTATATTTCGAATGAATTCTATTCTTCCAGAAATCTTTCAGTTATTTTATAAACATAATCTTTTTAAGCATGATAAGTTTCAGCTGTTTTTGAACATTAAAGTGTTTCTGCAAATCTTTTGGGTTCGATTATACAATCAAAACAAAGAATTTATGTTCCTAAATAGAAATCTTCATAAAATGGACTATGAATAAAGAAATAATTAATACCATTTGATACAACTATTTTTAAATTAAAAATATCCAAAATTACATTAAATGTTCTAACCTTCACAATTACTATATCCTGGTTTTGAACATTTTAATTCAAGTTCTTACTTAGAAATGTGAAATAGTCCCTATACTATTGATTTACACTGTAATTAATTATCTATTTCTACAAACCCTTATTAACAAGTACAACTCTTTATTAGATCTTCGTAATATCTAAAACTATTATCAGAACAACTTAAACAATTATATTATGTTGGGCCATCACATGTTAAACAAGAATAATGGCATATTGGATTAAATTAAGCTTCACTTGATATACAGAAATATTCTATTTTAATACCACTTATAAAACCTTTCATTAATTAATTAGAATAGTGATCACCTCCAATGTAAATATAATATTAAACTTATTTAAAATGATTTATAGCTTAAGCCCATTCATATAGTCGAACTTCCTTGATTGTAGGAAAATATATTTAAAGTCTAGGTTGGCCATTGTTATTTTATGTTCCAAATTCATATTAGAAGAAATGCCAATTTATAAGCAATTCTTAAAATTCTTCTCCAAATTAAGAGATTTTGTGATCATTATCTGTCATAGACTTTCTCTTAATTGGAAATGAATAAGAATAAGTTGAAATTTCAAATCCATTTTCATCTAGAATACTACTTTAATAATATTTAAGAAGAGCCTCTCTATCTCCTATATATAAGTTATCATTATAAAATTGATTGATTGTTATTCGAAAAATCACAGTTTCAGCTTCAGATTGTCTTAGTTAATCTAATTTAAGCCATCCATTCAATATATAAATTGTTGACCTTAATCCTTAATTCATTTCAAATTATTGAAAACTCTTTCCAATCATTAATTAATTATCTCCACTTAATTTAAATATCAAGCGTTCTTCATCGTAACAAGTATCAAAATTCTATCCAGGATTTGCACAAATCTCTAAATTAGAAAAAGTATTTTCTTCCTTTGTTGTGAATGTATAATATATTAAACCATTGAATCTTTTAAGTATAACAAGCTCTTCGTTTTCATTTTCATAATTAAATAAACCTCCGAATTTATGTTTTAAATTCAATTCGAAATTTGGAACATCATCAACAGCTTATGTTGGTATAATATCCAAAGTATTGTAAAATCCAAATGTTGTTTATTTTTAAATTTAATCAAAATAAACATAAAACATTATCCACACACCTTCATATTTTAACACATCAACTCCAAAAGTGAGAGTACCTACACTTTATTTAAAAGAATAATATATATTGTAATAAATATTTTAATCCTTTGAATGGATAACTACAGAAACAACAACACTTTTAAATTTATTGATATTTTATTCCATTAGATAAATGAAGTATCCTCCATTTACAATAATCTTCTTAGTTGTTGAGATTATTAAGTTAGAATTTCTATCATCTATCATTTTTATTAAAAAAATACTTATATCTTACAATTGAAGCATTGGCTGATATTTCATCCAAATCCCAAATCCTACATTCTCTTCACCTTGAATAATTTTTTCTGATAATTCTTAGATATACTCTCCTTAAGGATTGAGTACATTTACTTCATCTTTAAAAGGTAAATCTTCACACTAGCTATTCACTTATCTAAATATATTTTGAAGTTCTTACATTGATAATAAGAAGAGCATCAATAAACAACAAGAGAATAGCATGATTAGATAAAAAAATAAATTTATTATGGAAATGCTTGTCCGGGTTTAGAATTTGAAATGATACATAAATAAAAATGATTAATTATAAAGGATTATTTTAGATAACTTTTTTCAAAAAGAGATTTTATAATGTAATAGTAAGTAATATAATGTTAAAATAACAAAAATCCATTTAAGAATGGAATGGTTAATTAATTTTATTGGAAATGAGATTTCTGGATGGTTTATTTTTAATTCTCCAATTATTCTCTTTTCTTTATCAATGATTAAATAAAACTTATATAATTGGTTATTTAAATACCCGATTTGAGTATCTTATGAGTTGCAATACACTTTGAAATATACAAATTCTTTCTTTTTTTAGCTTTATTTTACTAATTGTTTACTTTCTTGGCCAAATACACTAATGTAAAATTTATTGTTTTTTTATTGAGAAGCTTTTAGAAGTTCAAAGCCAACAGATTTAAAAGAGCAAGAGTAAACAATAAAATTTTGTCATGATAAAAATTTTATATATCAAATGTTGTCGAGTATTTTAATTGTTTATATAAATATCAAATATTAAATAATTTTAAAGATGTATATAATTAAAAAAAGATTAAATTCATAATTTTTATGGGGTAACATACATAAAGAAACAATTTATTATAGAATAACATCATTCTAGATTGTTGCATTTTTTAACTCTTGTTTTTGATGAAATTTTATTCTTGAAAAGGAGAAGATTTCATCAAAGCTCTAGAATTGTGTATTGATTTTTATTTATTTTCTTCTGGTAACTATTGATGTTTAAAATATAATACTTAGAAATATATTTGCAAAAAATATTAATATCATATAAGAATAAAGTACTTTATTTTTAGTTTGTTTGTATAAATAAATAACATCCTTTTATTGATGATTTATATTTATCCAATCAAAAATCAACATGAAAAAATATTTACATTATAAAAAATTTAGAATTATGGATATTCAAATATAAATTTGCTTGAAATACGGATAATAATCTATATTCAAAGTAAAAGAGTATCATTAAGCAAAACTATGTTTTAGGTCATGAAGATTGTATTAGATATTCAACTAACCTATTACTTTCTTTCGGCTTTTATCATTCTCTACTATAACAGTTTAAGAGTAGTGTTACTAGCAAATTGCCTTCTTTATATCCATAACCTTACTTTAGCTCCATTAGTAAAATGATTCAATTACAATGTATTAAATTAATTGCAATCAAAAATAGTGGTTATGGTAGGATAAAGTTATTTGTATGAGTAATTTTTTTGAATTTTAGACTGTAAATTTATGAGGAGGATAGCTCAAAAATTATTCACTCTATTTTAAGCCAATTCATAAGCATTAATTTTATTTCAAATTTGATAAATTAAATAATACAATTCATTTTAGCATTCAATCATTTCAAAACAAAATGATTGTATTTTGAAACTATATCTTAGATAATCAGAAAAAAAACGAAATTTTTTTCATAATTTTTGATTTTTATTTTAATTAAACTGGTTATCAATAAATAAAAATTATAGCAATTCAAATAATTCTCTAGTGATTCATGTGAGTCATTTAATGATTTTGAAGAATAAATTAAAATATCATTTATTTATGTTTGACAGAGTAACATTTAATAATTAATTATTAATAGACTTACTTAGTTTTAAATAATCTTTAAAAAATTTTTGTTGGAAAAGGATAGTCTAAAATGCTTATTAAATTGAAATTCCAAATCCTCTCAGAATTAATTGTTTATTTTTATTATTGTTATAATGGATAAATCATAAACCTCCTAATTTCTATTCCGCTAGGAGGAATCCGGTAATCAACCCGAACTTGGCTGTCTCTTCGTCTATCCACGATAATCCGACCCATTTACCCTCATCCCCCGAGATATATTGATGATTAAGGGTTTGAGGTGTAACGTCCAGGCATTATTGGATATGGTCGAAAAGGCTAGTTCTTGAATCTCTCTTCACCTCTTTTTCCCATCAGGCCCATCTAAAAGTTCGACTCGTCAAAGACGGCCATTCACCAGAATTCCAAGAGCCTTTACTAAGAACACCCTCTTTTTATTTTGCTCACATTGGGATCCGACCAATTTCGACCGATTTTGTCATCTATGAAAAATTGGCTCCTGTGGGTGGGGGCATTCTGGCAGAGATTCTAGAGATCTGGAAGGGTATTTCGACTCACTACCATGCTTCTGTCATCTTCCATTCTCTCTTTTTTTTTCTTTGAATGCCCACCCAAATAATTTTTAATTTTATTTTTTTTATTATTGTTATTTTAATGGATTTTCTTTTTTTGCTCTCTAAAATTTCGCATAAGAAGCTTTTGACATATTTTTGACATTTTTAAATTAATTAATTTATCATTAAACCATTACATAAAATAAAATTTGTTCTAGAACTAAATATTCTACAACATAAAATGTTATTAAGAGTGCTTTGAATGAATCAAAAAAAAGTTGTAAAATTAGATGAATCTAATTCATATTATAACTTATTAGTTATTATCATTTTATCATTAATTAAATTTTATTTTTTTCTCAGCATTAAAAGAACGAAGGAAAATATATAGAATGTTCAAGGAAAATAAATCATGATTTTTTAATAATTAAAATCCAATTTTTATACAAGAAAAGTTTCTATAGAATTATTTTTTAGTTAACAAGTATTAAGATATTTTGTCACCTCAAATATAATATAGATTTGCAATAAATGATAAAAATATAAATCTATTATATACAGAAATCTAAATTATATTTTAGAAGGATTTCATCATGATTAAATGGAGTTTATCTTTTCTTCTATATATAAAATTTTAAATTAAATAATTTTCAGTTTAGATATAAAATATATAAAGTATTTTAATGTTGTTAACTCTTCTGTTGATTAATTATAATTGAGTGAAAAATAATTATAGAATTTATTATATGACATCAATCCATCTATCATGGTAGTTATTCTTTTAGTATTTCTGTTAATTTTAGCTTCTATTATGAGAGTAAAATATATTTTTTCAGTAATTTCACTTTCATTTTATTCATATTCATCAATTTGTGATTATTCATCTCTTAATTTCTTCTTTCTTTCTTCCTCGTGTCTATTAATACTATCTTAATATATTTTATATAATATTGTACAACCCATTTCATTATGAAAGAACCAGCTAGTATATTCATGCCTTTTTATATCTTTCCTTCTTTTTTACCATCATTAATCATTCTTTGTATCTTGTCCCAAGAAATACCATTATTAATCATCTTTCAAATAATGCCTATTATTGCTAAAACATCATTAATATTTTCTTATAAAAGTCTAGCCTTCATTATATATTCATTGATCCTGTTTTATATTTTTAAATTTCTTCCAAGTTATATCCTCAATAGATTACTTATTATCTTACTCTCTATTTACGATTGAAAAGTATTAATGAACAGCCTTATTTAAAGTAGGTGTTTCTTTTATTATATTCCTTAGTAATAACCACTTTGATCAACAGAAAAATCAAAAAATTTGGTTTTTATTCTCTCACATAAATAACCTTTATATTAAGTATAAAAATGATATTTATTTATATAATCCATTGTCTAATTCACTACTTTATGAATGATAAATGCAATCTAATTATTCAAATATTTAAATCAAAGATTATTTTGAAATAATAAATAAATTTAATATATTGAATAAATGAAGCATTTTTCTAATTTTTTTACTTCTTTTTAACAATGGGATCTAAAAAGAAAAAAGAAAAAGTTAGATTATGGCAATATGAATATGATTCATCCTTTAGAATTCATTTCTTTATTATGCAATCTGGAAAAAATAGATCAATGCGATTTCATTTTAATACTAAAATATTTAGGGATTCATTGTTAAAATTGTTGTTACTTTACCTGTCTTTGCAAATAAAATCTAAATAAATTTATTTTAAGTAGTAACAAATTCAATATAAACATTATTTTGAATTAGGTGCAACATTACTTTTAAAAAATGATAAAATTCAAAATGAAGATGAATTTAAATAATTTGAATAACTTTCAATAAAATTTGTAACTTTCTTATAAAAATATAGAGAAAACTCTGTTTATCTATTAAGATTATTTAATATGTTGCTTACACATTTAAAAAAATGAATTCAGGAAAAATACCTTCTTATTTTTTAACTTTAACCATAGAAATCTAGTATTAGTATTTGATTAAAATTAAAATTTAAAATAATAATCCAACAGAAATATACATTGAATCTTAAGAATTTCGTAATTTGTAGACTTCAAATTATTTTATCATTTTGAAGAAAAAATAATTAAATTAATGATAGAATTAATTTGATATCAATCACTCAGCCTTTATTATCAAAAATCATCATAAACATAAATACCAAATAAATTTCAAATGAAAATACACTCAAAAAAAATAATTGTAACCTAATTAATAAAATTATCTTAGATTTTCTGAATCAAAAAGATATTTTGTCTGCCTTGGTTTAATTAATAATAATCCAATAATGATTAAATTGATTAGAAATGAATAAAAAAACTATGATATTTAATTATACCATCTGTCTATTATCTTAAATATTAAACTTACAAGTATAATTTAAGTCATCATTAACCTTAAATTAACGATTCAATTTAAATAGCAATTATAAGACACCATCATTTAATTATTTGAACAAAATGAATCTTAATCTGATTGAAATTATTTTACCATAAAAATTATAAAAAAAGACACAACTTAGACTTCTGTTTCCAGTAATAAAGTTCTACTTTTTTTTTTATATCCTTCAAAGTCTCAATCCAGTTATCATTATTATTAAACTGTAATTGATTCATATCTTATTAATCTTCTTCCAATGAATTAGAGTTTAAACTTTTTTCAATCTAGTATTTAATTAACATCCTTATTTTAGAAATATCATTTTTGATTATTTTTATTTGAAATCCTCTAGAATTAGAATACTTTTTTTACTCATCTATTTTATTTAAGATGATGTCGTTAATTCGCAATTAATTCTAATTCTTATTTCTTTACTATTTTTCATTTTGCTTTTTGAAATACTTTAAAGAATTCTTTTATATTTAAATGTAATCGTATGCTCTCCAATGTTGAAATTACTTCCATTCAACAAAGATAATCCTTGATTTTCTAATTTTACATAATCATAATATCTCTTAATTTAAAACTTTTGATAAAAATTTTTAAATGTATTTAGTATATATTATGTAAAAATTTAGAAAATTGAATCAAATTATTAATGAATCATATAAAAATTTTAACAAAAAGAATTTATCTATCAAATTGTAAACTCAGAATTTACAATGCAAATCTTATTTTTCCTGTATTTGGAATTGCTTAATCACAAAGATGTATTTAATTATAAGTATTTTAAACATTCAAAAACTTTCCATCTTAAACTACTTAACACTTTTTACCGTTATAAGTATTTGAAAATTATAATAAATCTAATACTATTTATATAAATTAATTGTAGAGATCAGAATATAGCTCTCATAATCGAAGTATTTTGATTGAAATTCTAACTAAAATTATATTAAAGCATGACATAATTTATTAAAGGAATTATAATTTGTTGAATGAATTTTTGCTATTAATCATTCAACTAAAGGATCAAATTAGTTGATAGCAATATCATCTGTATTAATAAATTATATTGATTTAAGGCTAAATTTAAATCTTCTAGAACAAGTCTCTATTTCCTTGCTTAGAAAATAAGCTCCAATTAAAAATTCTATTTTATTTAATTTTATTAAGCCTTCCTCATACTAATTAAAAAACAAAAAAACTATAGTATTAAATCAAATAATTTATATGTGTAAGGCTTTTGCATCAATATTATAAAAGAAGCTAAAAGATTGAATAATTATAATTAAATATATCTAATTAGAAATCATTCTTGATTCAATATTTAGATGAAATAGAAAATCTTCTAAATAAATCGATTAATGATATAAAATAAACAGAATAATAATTGTTAATTATAGATTTTATGATGAATTGGATGAGTACACAGAAAATAAAAATAAGACAGATCTCAATTAAAATAAATATTCATTGTAATTTTATAAAATAAATTATATTTGGTATTCCAAAACAACTGATAATCTCAAAATTATTTGAGGAGAAGAACAAAGCTCAGAATACATTCGGTAATATTGCGAAGTTAGTGTTAAAAGAGCTATCAAAAGATTTTACAAGTTTTTTAAACAATTAAGGGAATAAACTATATCCATCAATGAATTTAAGTTAATATAAAATATTAGCACAATAATTAATTAAAAATAAAATTAAGATTTTTTATTTAACCACCAAAATGTAGATCAAATTATAATAAAGCTATAAGCAATTGAATTTTTTAATCATATACAAACAAATTCAATAATGATCTCATTGAAAAAAGAGCTTCTTAAATTATGGTGTTAAGAAAAATTTATAACAGTTATTAAAAAATGTGAATATAAATCACTTCATTTGTACTCCATTTATGATGGAATTGATTGTCTATTTAATTAAGAAATTATTATAAGTCTTACTAATAATCGACAGAAAACTTGTTAGAAACCACCGAAATAATTGAATTATAATTACAATATAACTGAAGATGCAAATTTTATTGTTGGTGCATTTAAGCTTAATTTACTGCATATGACTTTTATGCAATATTTGTATCATTTTACCATATTCAACAACTTTAAAATTAGAAGTACCTAGGTAAAATTTTTCATTTAACTGATTTACAAGATTTTTCTTTATATTTAGCTCTTGATATGACTAGTGAATTATAAATAAAAGGAAAATTATAGCTAGCAGAAAGCTTTAGATAGGGGTAAGATTAAAATTAATGGTTAGATTACTATTTTGATCAAAATTTATCCAATTCTGAATATTGTAATTTCCTAAAAAAATGTATTTTACTAAGC
>CAJJDN010000030.1:617139-641233 GCA_905182985.1 Paramecium sonneborni | reverse complement strand
TGATTAAAGTTGATTTCCTAATATTCAAACATTTGTTCAAATTAAAAATAAATAATATAGAAATATATTATATCATTCTTATATATTAAATTTGGTTTTTATCTCAAATAGATTCAAATTTTTCATTTTAAAAATACTTATTAGTTATCAATTGATTAGGTAAGTGTTTATGAAATTTATATATATTTTATAAATTTAATGTATAATTAAATATTATTTGATTTCATATTTTAACAAAAGTAGTACATACATACATTTATTGAAATTCATTAATTTATGCTCTTAAATTCAATCTTTCTAAAATAATTTTCAATTATTGTATTAATAAAGGGCTAAAGAGTCTTGAAAGAATATTGTATGATGAAATATCCGTAATTTTATTAGAGAATCTTTAAAATTTGGAAATTTAATTTTTATTTTCTATCTTTATTAAATTTTGGAACATGATTTAAATTATTTTATTTATCTAAAAATAATCTTAAAACATTTAAACTCCCTCTATAAATGTTAAAATGCCTCAAGTGATTTTAATTATATTCAAAATTATTCTATTATTTCTTATTAATCTTGATAAGGTAAAAATGGGTTGAGCACACTTAGCTTTTAAAAATCAATTGATAATAAATTTAAATATTTACTATATACAGATTTGAAATTAAGTTTACATTTATAAAAACCTTTATGTATTTAATTTACTCTATTTTTATTCCCAAATAAAAAATAATGCAGTTTTGATTTTTACACTTTCTAAAAATTAAAAATTAGAGTTAATCCTTTAGCTGATAAAATTCATTAACTTTAAAATATCATAATTGTCTTAAATTTGAAGTAAATTTTAGATGAAGACTGAATTTAAAGCAAAGTCTATTTTCGCATTTATATATTTACATCAATAACATAATGATTTATAAATATATAAGGAGGCTTTATTTTTAATAAAATATAATCTAATTATGATATTGAAAATATATGGCCACATTTATTTACAAATTAAATTTGGTGAATGATAATGTATAATTTTGATAAATTTAGGTTTATATTCAAAGTTTAGTAATACTTTTATTATTTTAAATTTAAAAAAGGGTTTATACAAAATTTATCAATTTAAGGTCTAGTTTGTATATTTAACTTTGATAAGGAAGTTTGAATTTTACTTTAGATTCATTTATTGAATAAGTTTTAATTTTCTTATTAGTAAACTTATGTTATTCACTTTATTTATTAAAAATTAATACATAACATATAAAGAAATCTGTTCTTTTAATAATAAAGAGTATATAAATCTTATAACTGGTTTTGAACTTTCAAATGATATCCTTTTTATTGAAGTGTTTTAATAAGTAAATTTGTTTTAAACTAATTTGAGATTTTCTATAATAGATTCTATATAATCATTATGTTCTAAATTATTTGATATTTTAATTCATTCTCTCAATTGGAGTTGTATCATTTATTCTTAATATTTTTTATTATTAAGAAGTATTTTAATCTTACAATGAACAAGCTTTTTAGTATTTAAGGAACTTGAGTATATTATTTTAACTCATATATATATGTATCAATAATAAATTTTATGAGTAATAATTTAAAAAAATCAATTATTTATAAATTAAAATAATCAAAATTTTCTATTCTAAATTAAGCATAATAATTCATTTCTATGATTTCTAATTTAAAGAACCTATATTCTAAACCAAGCCCAAAAATTATTAAACACTTAAATAGTCTATTTGAATAAAAAAATTAATTTAATTGGTAAACTATAAATTATGAATATAAACATTCATTTAATATTAAAACAATATATTTAAAGAAAAAAGTTATTAGAAGTTTGTGAGTTAAATTGTTGTTTACTATATGGAATTTTATAGCATTTCTATATTAAAATAAAATTGTAATATTGCTTATAAAATATACATAAATTTCAATCTTCTTAATCAGATTAATTTTATAATGAAAAAATGATAATTTTGGTTTACTTAAAAAATATGATTACTTCACAACATTTTTCATATTAATAATCATGATTTTATAAAAGTAATATAAATAAGTATTTATATTTAAAATTAAGAAATTTAGGATTATCTAAATAAATATGTTTACATCTTTGACTGGTCAAAAGCTTGAAATAGAAATTCATATTTTTATTCTTTAAATATATATTTTTAACTTCAAAATTTTATATAAAATACAAAATATATCAATTTTCAATTTATATATTGTTAGGAATTAATATTTTCTTATATAGGCAAAATTTTAATAAATAATATAGAAATTTATATTTGGTTTATTGGAAGCTATTGAAATGCTATCCTGAAAATTCATATTATTGTTTTTTTTTATTATATTGAATCACATTGGTAAATAATTCTATATTTGAATATTTAATAAGATTAAAAATTTTTTGAATCTTAAATATTAATAAAAATGCTTCGAATTTCATTATAACATTTGTTAAAGCAATATTTAATCTTCTAAATTCTTTGGAAGCTCTATACATTTTTTCCATTTATTCATATTTCAAAAAATAATTTATGAATTTTGTTTATTGTATTTAATATGATTTTATAAAAGTTTCTGTTACTTTTTTCTTCATCATTTAATTATTGCTGTCTAATAGTAGCAAACTTAGTATTTGAGCTTTTATCTTTTACTAAACAATTTAATTATGAATGATTGATTTATTTACACAAAAAATTATTATTATTTTTTCAATTACACAGTCCTTTTTATTTTCTTGATTCATTATTTACATAAATCATAACTAATAAATTATTGAAGTCAATGTATATGATAGCAAACTAATAGAAATACTATAACAGGCTTTGTATTTAAAAATAATCAAAAATTATTTTATATGATTTTGTAAGGTTGTAGAGAATGGAATTTAATAAATGTGTAATTAGTGTCATGCTTACAAGTGGATGAAGTTCATTCAAAAATAAATTTATTGTTATTTAAGAAATTGAAACCGAATTTATATTATTATTATTACAAGGCAATCATAAACTTTGTTTTCAATTTTTAGTCTTAAATATTGTATTAAATAAATGATGTCAGAGCTATAATATATAAATTTGTTAATTTTTTTTGTTTAAAGCCAACAAATCCTTTTTTTTATTAAATAAAATATGATAATAAAATCAAAAAGAAGACGACCCAATAAGACATATTAGCTTGCCAAACTAACTAAATTAAGTGATTAAGTGATTAGAGATCAACAAAATTCTATTTTGAATTAGAATAACTTATCTTTATTTAAGACTCAATAAGGATAACACTAGAATTAATAATTAAGGGGAGGTGGATTTGCAATGTCAAGCTGTAGGTTTGGACAAGCCCCTTAAGCTTAAGAAATATAAAATCTAACTGAAAATATGACATTGTATGAATAAGAATTGCCAGAAAATTTTAAAAATGAATTTGATGATTCTGTCAATGACATTAAAGATGGATTCCGTAATTTGTTTAATAACTCAATAAAAAATAAAATAATAATAAGAATTTAATGGTTCAGTTATAATAAAAATATTTTAAATAAATTATGCATTTAATCTGAAATTAAATCAGATTTAAAAAATAAAATAATTGATAATTTAAAGTATCTATTGGATGCATTGCCTAATTATTTAGAAGTTTCTTGGTTTTTGAGTTATTAAATAGCATAAATATGCAATGACTTGCTTAGAATTCTTTATTCACAATAATTAGATAATTCATAGGATATTTTAAAAAAGGTGAACTATTTTTCTGAATAATTAACAAATGGATCAGATAATATATGGAAAGGTGGTCTTGAATTCGAAAAAACCTTAATGGAAATTATGTTAAATAATCTTAAAGAACCTGGAAAAGAACTAGATCTTCTCATTAAAATGGCTAAAGGTGTTGGAGAATCTATTTTAGAAGGCAAAATAACAAAAAAATTATTGTCAAGTCTTAAAAAAGGAGCAAAATACTTAGCAAAAAAAATAGTAAATAAAGGACTATATCCAATAGAAATATATTAAACTTATTATTTATTTTAAATAATAAAATGGAGAATTATTGAAACAGAATCTCATTCAGTCTATTCAGCAATATTAACTTTAAAAAGCCTTTTTTAATAATATATCTAAGAATCAAATAATTGGATTTTGCATTTTTGTTGGATTTAGACCATAACAGATATTATACTCTATCGACCAATTATAGAAAAGAATTTATTATTGTAATAAAACCTTTAAGAAATAACTATGATTTAAGAACTAGCATTTGATCATAAAAAAGCAATCATTTTATTCTTTGATTAATAATTAAATCCAAGCTTGAATTCAATAATTAGTAAGTACAAAAGGAATGAACTTTAATTACTCTGCTAAAGCTTGATAGATGAATAATTTGCAAATAATTAAAATTTATGGGATTACTATACTAACTTTCGTTTTATTTCTAGTGAAAAAGATGATATTAAGTAAAATAATATTATTCAAGTGAATAGAGAATAGGAACTATTAAAAAAATTATTTGAATAATTAAAAGTTCTTGTTGATTAAATTCAGTACACATAAATTGAAATTAAAGAAACTTTGATAGCTTAAGTTGAAAAAAATTAAATATCAAAATAATTATTTGATGATCATAAAAATAGATTATTTTGTAAATATTTTGATTAATGGAAGAAAGCAATCTACATTATAAATATGATTTTAGATTTTTTGAATTTTGATTATGAAAAACTTAAAATATTAGAAAATCTAGAACTATTTCGTTAAGAGGAACCATTTTCAAACATTTTTAAATAAATCTAAAAATTTTTCTAAGTGGAATTCCAACAATTTTATAAAAGTTTCTTAAATGATTTTTTTGAAGAAATATCTTTCATAAGTAATCTTGCATTCTAAGAATAAAAAGAAATTAAAATAAACAATCAGTATAGCAGAATAAACATTTAAGAAAATTTACCATTAGATAGTTTTATATCTTTTCTTCATACACTCAATGAATTATAAATTTTAATTGAATCTAAAAATGACAATGATGTGAAAATTACACATTTAAATAAAAAAACTATAAATGAATTTTTTGAAAAAATTATTTAAGGTAATTGGATTAGACATATAGCCTTTAAAATTTTAGAATAATTTTAAGAAAAATTTCAATTTATGAGTGATGATTTAAACTAAATTTCCGAAATTAGAAGTTAAATCATCAAATGCCAAATCAGTATATAAACCATAAGCTTTTTAAAATAATTTTATGAAGTTCAAATTGAGAAGATAAAAAGAATAAAAAGAAAGTTCTGGATATATTTAATTTAGGATTAATAATAAAATTAAATGAAAGAAACAAGTTTTATCAAAAGATTTAGTGATTTATTAAAGAAATAACAAAATAATTTGACTACTTTTAGAGAGATTGTAAGTAAAAATTTCAACGTTGATATAATTAGGTAGAATTTTGAATAGATTGATTTAGAAATTGAATAAGATATAAAGACAATTAAAATAGAATTACAGAAAGTAAAAGAGGAAGAGAAAGAAAAAGAAAAAGAGAAAGTAAAAGAGTAATAAAATGAGACAGAGAAAGAGAAAGAGACAGAGAAAGTAAAAGAACAAGAATAAAAAGAAAAATAAGAATAAGAATAAGAATATAAGAAAGGAATTAAGCTGTTGCTTGAATTTTAAGCATTATTTATAATATTTTTAAGAAATACTAATGAGCCAAAGAATAATTAATAAGAAAAATCAGAAAATAATAATTCATAAATATAGGATGAGCAATCTTTAGTAAAATATGGTTAAGAATTCCTTGATAAATTTGATAAATTATTAGAGAGATTGAGAATAATTATACAGGAATTTTAAAAGAGAAAAGAATCAGAAAGCTAAAAGGATAAAATCTCATATTTCGAAATTGAACGTTGTGAATATTGGTCTATTTTATATGAGACTACTATTAATAAACTTAAGAGTGCTATGAAATTTTATTAAGTATATAAGAAGTTCTTATTAATTTATTTAGATTTATTTAATTATTCGAATTCAGATTCAGATAAAAACAATTAATTATAAGAAAATGATGATTTCAGAAGGTAAATTATAAATTTTAAGAATTAAAATATAGAATGTATTGATCAACTAGAATACTAAATAAAAACTCAATTCATTGATTTAACAATTTAAGTAGAAAAACCCAACCATGATCTTACTTTGATACAATTTTTAACATTTTTTGAAATGGAAATAAATGATTAATAAACTGAAAATTAAGCTGAAGATGAAATCAATATTGGAGTATTACTAGAAATAAAAGATTATTTTTAATAGAAAAAAAATGAAATAGAAAATATTATTGAAGCAAAGGATTATAAAGTAGGAGAATGTTTAGTTTATAATTTAATTAGACTTTAAAATAGTAACTTAGAGGATTAGATAATAAATTTTGCTTCTCAAAAATTATAATAAATTTGGGTTTTTGAGTAAAATCCAAGAGTAAGAAGTTTGTTAAAAAATAAAGAATTAATTGACATGTAAAAATAGATTTTTTCAAGAGATATTTAAACAATGTCTGATTAAATTAAATAAGAAATTTAACATAAAATGTAAAATGTAGAATTTCTTTAATAATAAATTAGACTATAAGGAAATCCATAAGAAAGGGAAAACCTTTAATAATAATTAAAACTATGTTATAAATAACTTGATGAATCAATTGATAACGTATCTGAAATGTCTGAAGCAATGAATATAACTCTTATGTTTTTGAAAGACATATCAAAAGATGTGAAATCTATAAAAATTTCAATAGATAATTTACAAAATAGCTTATAGGAAATTGGAAATGAAATTAGAAAGCTAAGAGGGAAAAAATATGATGAACTTCTTCAAATAAGAAAATAAAAGATTCTTTAATAAGCCTAGTAATAGAAAGTAGATTCTATATATGTTTAATTATAAACAATAGAAAGAAGTCCTATAAATGGTAGCTTAAAACCTGGATCTTTTTTGTTAAAAGAATAAATTTAGGATAGGAATGGAGAAGTTAATGAATTTATATGGCATGAAACTTTAGCAATAAAGGGTAATACTGAAGAAAAGGATGTAATGTTATTATCTGGTTTTGCAGGTTCAGGAAAGAGTAGAGCAGCTAAAAAAATAGAAGAGTTTATTTGGTAATCATAAGGTATTTAATCTGAATGGATTCCAATTTTTGTATCTCTACCAACTTTAAAAAATCCTAAATATAATTTATTAGATTAAGCTTTAGAATCTGAAAATTATTAATTTGATAAATACTAAATAAAAGAATTCAAAGATGCAATTTGTAAAAAGAAAGCAAAAGTAGTATTAATTTTAGATAGTTACGATGAGATGAAGTAGGATTGTATTTAATAAAATCTTATTATGACAAACAAATTAATATAAGATCTAAATGTTGACAAATCTGATAGACAACTTAAAATAATAATTACAACAAGAAGAGAAATTTTAAATACTGATGGTTATGAAACATGGTTTTATGGCGATAGTTTGTCAACTTTAAAAGAAGTTTAATTATTAAACTTTAATTAAGAGTAGTAATATAGATATTTAGAAAAGTATTGTAAGTTGAGTATTAAGAGAACTTTAAGGAGAATTTATGAATTTGTGAAATAAGTTTAAGGATAGAATTTTGATTTAGCAGAGTTTATTAAAATATGGAATTCTATACTAAATTAAGTTAAATAATGCTTATGTTATTCATAATTTAATAGATTAGATTCAATATTTTAAGATAATTAAGAAGAGATTATAATTCAAAAAATCAAATAATAATCAGTTTTTAAATATTTATCAGATGAACAAATTACAGGATTTAGAAAGGATCTTTTAAATTTGTGGAGTGTAAATAAGTTTGTTAAGTCTATTAATTCAGTTAATATTTAGAATCTATTGACAACTCCATTTATGTTAGAAATTATTGTTTAGGTATTGCCATCTATGACCAAGAAATATCAAGGATCTATAGAAATTAAAGAAAATTTTAGAAAATATTATTTGAGCATTAACAAAAGAGCCAAATTATCAAGGAATTTGAATTAATAATTTCAATAGAAAATGGAAGAATCTTTAAATAATAAATAATAAAATTAAATTAATTATGTTTAGGAGGATAATAAGTCTATTATAAAGAGTTCAAGGATATAGAAAACTTAAAAAAAACGAAAAATTGACTAAATAATTGATGCTCTTGATAGTATAAAGTTTTTTTAATTTTATTCAATCGATAGTAACATTTAATTAAAAGAGGGAAAAATTAATATTGATGGATAAAATTTACAAGTAAATGTTAATAATGTTGATATAGTTGTTATGGCATTAAAAATGAAGAAATTTACTGCTTTTGAATTCTATGAAAGTTTTATTAGCTTCTACCATGAATAGTAAATTTAAAAATAAAGAGAATTAGGAAAAGTTTCAAATTATGAAAGCTTTGCTTAAGATATTTATTAATTTTCATAATCTTTAGCTTTGGATTTGACAATTAGAGATTTATCTTAAATTAATTATAAATAAAAAGGGTAATTGTTATTATAAAGTAATTATAAAGCAATTTAAGATGTAGATGATTGGTAAGATTAATATTTAAGTGATTCATATACTGATAAAGAATATAAAAAGTTGATAAGAAGCAGTATTCTTTTAACTACAAAAGGAAGTACTTACTAATTTACTCATAAATCTATATAAGAATTTTTTGTTGCCTAATATGTGAATAATTTTTTGGTTTCTCTGGGAAATTTCAGTTAATCTTAGAATTAAGAACTCTAGAATTTAAATCACTTAAAAACATCTCTGTTTAATTTATCAACTTTTAATTTATCATGTGAAGCATTCAGAGGAGCAAATTATTTCATAAAAGATAAACTATTGAATGCAGAAATCAATTAAAAATTGATTGATATAGTAATGTTATCTAGGAGAAAAGAATTTTGTAGAGCAGCCTCAAATAGTATTTATTTACTAAGTTTGATGAATATTTATTTGGGATTTTAAAACTTTAGTTCTATTTAATTAGCTGATACAAATATATCTGGTTTAAGTTTCTTTGAATCTGATTTGAGTAATTCTAATTTTTAGAATGTAATAATAAATTCCTGCAATTTTAATTAAGCTATTTTATCTGATATTATGTGGGAGGTGATATGCAAAGAAAAGCCTTATTTAGCTGGTAATAAACATTTATCTTGCTTTAAGTCTGTTGCATTTTCTCCTGATGGTAAATATATAGCATCAGGAGGAGAGAAAGGAATTGTTAAATTATGGGATCCTCAAACTTATATTTTTATTTAAGATTTAATACCTCAACATAAAGGTTGTATCTAATAGCTTTAGTTTTCATCTGATTCTTAACTTTTAATCTCTTGTGATTCAAGTGGCAATATCAAATTTTGGGATATCCTGAACTTCACTTAAAAACTAATTAAAGGTCCTGATTTCATAGAAAAAATAAACTAATTTTATTTGACCGAAGATTCTAAGAAAATATTCATTCTAACTGAAAAAAAATTCATCATTTAAGAATTTGATTAATTATTTCAAGAAACAAACAAAATTGAATCAGAAATAAATCAATTTTTAATTTCTCTTATAAATAAAAATCTAGATTTTGTTTTATTTCATGAAAATATTATTCCAAATTTAAGTTAACTTACAAAATTATTGGATAAACTTAATGAAAACATTGATCTAATAGTTTTTAGTCCAGATGGAAAATTGATTTCTGTTGTTGCTAATAAGTTCATTATCAAAATTTTTGAACTTGGAGGTAATTTATTTGGTGAATATAAAACTCAATTCAGAATTTATTCTTTATAGTTTACTTCTGATAGTAGAAATCTAATTTTAGGAGGAGAAAAGACAATAATTATGAAAGAAATAGACTTTTTTAAAATAGGTTCTTTTTAAATCAACTAACAAATTTTTGAAAAAATTAAATGCTAAGAAATTTGTATATCTCCTAACAATAATCAAATTATTGTTCTCGTCATAGAAAAAGCAATTTAATTAATAGATATTAAAACAAATAATCTTTTAAATTAGATAAAATTTAATTACTAACCTAAGAATATTATTACTTCTTCAGATGGATTATAACTAGCTTTTATTTTATAAAATGAAGATGGTCATATTGTAGAATTTTAAATATTAGATTTCAACACTCTTAAAACCAAAATACAAATTTAGTGGAATGAAAATTTTTGGAATTTATATTTATTATCTGGTGATTTAAGTAGAATGTTTGTATAAAGTTGGGAAAAATCTTTTGAGATAAATTTACAATTAATGAATCAAGATACAAAATTATCAAAATTTAAATCAAACCTAAAAGCATAATTATTTTGTATTAAACCTAAGGATCAGATAATGGCTTATGTCAAAACTGAAACTCAATCTATCATTCTTTTTAATATTTAAAATGAAAAATAAATAGGAAAAGTATTAATAAATGCTTAAAATAAATAAGTAGAGGCGCTATGTTTTTCTCCAACTTAAAATATTTTAGTTGTTGGCTATTAAAATGTATAGTTATTAGTTTGGGATTTAGACAATTACGAAAATCAATAAATCGCTTTATAAAAAGATATTTTTGAAGACTAATAAAAACATTTAGATTTAGAATTTTCCTATATACAATAAACAACTTAGGAAGAGAAGAAAAATACATTTAAATCATTGATTTTTTCACCTAATGGAAAATTATTTGCAATAAATGGCTTTAGTAATCTTTATGTTTATGAGACTTAAACATGGAATCTAATAAAATTTAAAATGGATCTAACAATAGAGTAAATTAGTTTTTCACATGATAGCAAATTTATGGTAGTTAATCATAATAATTCTATCAATATGTGGGATGTTGAGAATAATTATTTATTAATTTAGCTACCTTCTATTTCATTTCGTTTTTTTCATTTACAAATGTTTTTCACTCTAAAAAGTAACATTCATTTATATACAAATTATGATTCAGCAATACTGATTGATATTTCAACATCAGAGCCAAGGGAAAGCAAAAAATTAAATGATTCTATTAATTAAGTATCATTCTCATAAAATAATTGCATAATAGCAACTTCTACACAATTATAATCTTACACTTTAATTCGAATTTTTGATTATTCAAATGATGAATTAGAACTAGTAGCAAGTTAAATATTTTTTTTTTAAATAACTTTCATCTCTTTTATAAATAATGATTAAGAACTATTATTGTAAATTTATGAAAAAGATGAGTACTTAATAAATGTATATTAGATAAGCTAGTTTTAAATCAAGGGTATTATAAATTAACAATTTTCATGTGGAGCTTTTTCGAAAAACAATCAACTAATTGCATTAGGAGCCTGTTATAGTAAGGATATTACTCTTTTTACAAGTAAATTAAATAAATTTGAAAATTATATTGACATAGCAAGAAGTGATTCAATAACTTTTGTTTAATTTATATAAGATGATAACCTAATTGTTTCTGGAAGTAAGAAAGGTGTAATAGAATTTTGGAACTATTTAGAGAAATACAGTTAATACAATAGGATGCTCTAAATTTCAAGTCATTCAATTTAGCAAATTAAATTTATAAAAAATGATTCAATTTTAATATGCTTGGATGAATAATAAAATCTATCAATATTCAAGGCATCATATAATTAAAATAATGTGGATTTGAGTTTTATTGGGTATTATGAAGAAATTAATTCTTTTTCAGTTTCTATTGATGGGGAAAGATTAATTGGTATTAGAAATAATAGATAAATTATGAATTTGAAAGATTCAAATTGTGATTTATTCTTTATTTAAGAAAAAATCGAAAAAATTTATTTTTCTTTTTGTAAAAACTTTTAATCGTTTTAAGTCACAATTCATATGAGCGACTAATAAGTTTTTATTCCAAAGATTCAGAATTTAAAAAAAAACATTAATAAATATTAGATATATAAGATGCTGATCTTCATCCTAGGTTGAATTTATTAGCAATATTTACAAAGTGTTAAATTTAATTAGTTTAATTTTCAGCTGTTAAATAAGAAGTCATTTTTTCACTCTTTCCTGCCACCCCATATTTTTACGATAATATTTCAGGATGTTAGCGATTAAAATTTACTGAAAATGGTTAACTATTAGTGCTTATAGATCGTAGCATAATTCGTTGGTATTTAGTATAGGAAAATAAAACTTTAAAGGTTTTGGGTTTTATTACAACTGCATATTATGGAGAGAAATTGTTAAGAGTATACTTGTTTAATAGTCAATATTTAGCTTATATTTCAAATTTAAATAGTGGATTAAGAAGGGTTAATGTCCCAGAAAGAGATGAAAATATTACAGTTTTGAATATTCTAGAATAGAATTTTTAATTCTAATTAAAACCTTGTAACATTTAATTGGATTCTTAATAATTTTCTATTAGTTTGGAAGAACAGATTGTTTACTTTCATAGTTCTTTAACTGTTTATGCACTTGATATTTAAAATATGATAATGTATGAAATTAATTAAAAGTCTGAAAAATATTCAAAACTTAAAATAGAACATATTTAAGCCATAGATAATAGATCATTGATAATTGTTTCTTATGATTATAATAATTAAGTTAGAATTTGTTAATAGTTGAATTGGAATCTTAATAAATAGAATTAAATAGATTAAAATCAATTTGAAATAGGAATATTTTCGAAGAAATTAATTGGAGGCAGTTATTTTCCTAAATAATAGTTGTGGGCTGTAATTTTTGAAAACGATATAATTATTTAAATCTTGAATATTAAAGCAAAGAAAATAATCAATATTTTTTAAGGACATCGTTAAATAATTAATTAATTAACTTTTTCAAGTGATGGACTTATTTTAGCATCTGCTAGTGAAGATTAATCTATTAGACTTTGGAATATTGATTTTATTGAATAAATTGATCCTTCTGTTGGCCATAGAGATACAATTACTGATATTGCTTTTTCTAAAGATGGACTTTTAGTTGCTTCATGTAGTCGTGATAAAACTATAATATTATGGGATCTTTTAGAAAAGAAATTTATTGTTCAACTAGAAGGTCATGAAGGAATAATAAATTGCCTTTAAATTTCTTATTGTTCTAAATTTTTATATTCTGCAAGTGAAGACATGTCTATTAGAGTATGGAATATTGAAAATCCATGGTAATCAAAATTAATTAATATCTATTATTTTAATGATTTTCCTATTAAATCTTTTTGCTTATCACCAATTGATAACAATATTTTTACAATTCGTTACAATAATGCCATTTAAATTATCAATAAAGAGGATATTTAAAATTTTTATGATTTATTACCATATGGCCATTAGCTAAAATTTATCAATAATGATGAATTAATTTATTTAATTGTAGATGAGTCTGCTAAATATGGTTCAAATTATTATTACAATTTATTAATTTATGATACAAATAATAGAAAATCAACACTAATAAAATAAAAATATCGAGATACTACTTAAATTATATGCTCAAATATTAATTTAGTTTTTATATTAGAAATTAAGAATTATGAAGAAGGAGAAATCTTCATATTAGAGAAATGCTAGAATTAAAAATGGATTGATAACAATGATTTTTATTTACCATTAGCTAAAATGATAATGTTATCTCCAGACAACTAAACTTTAGTTATATAAACTAAAAAATTTCTGTCCTTTTGGAAATATTAATTTGAAAAAAAGAGAGTTTTAGATAAATCTTATGATTTAAGAGGGTTTCTCACAGTAAGTAAAAGGATTTTTTTTTTAGAATCTTTTGTTTTGTTTTCTAAAGAAGATAATCTAATTATATGGTTTGATTTTAATTTAGGACCTGAAAATTACTAAATCTTTGATGGAATTAAACAATTTAAACCTGAATAAAGATATAGCATAGAAGAAATATAAGTGTCATTCGATATGAAATATATAGCAGTAGTTTTTGAATAAGAATGTTCAATGATATATTTTTGGGAGGTTATGTAACCTAACTAAATTAATTAGTTATCTGCCAGAGAAGATTTTAAAATAATTACTTTCAAGTTTGATTCTAACTTTATTTATTCAGCATATAGCACTTGTGAAATAGTAAAATGGAATTTACAAACATTTGAGCCTCAAGTTTATATTCAATTTTAAATTCCAGATATATAAAGAACTAAACAAAGAATCCTTTTTTCATCTCAATTTAATTATTAATTTATAATATAAGAATTCGTAAGATAAAAAGTAATTTTTTTTGATCTAAAAAAAAAAGACTTTAGGAATGAATATATAGAAAGGATATAAAAGGCACATACCTTTAGTTTTTCAGAAGATGAAACATTAGTAGCTTATGCAAATCAGAATGAATTGTGTCTATGCAGTATTTTGAACTCTAATTTAATTGAATTAGATACAATATAATTGATTTTAGAAGCAGTTACTGTTGAAACTATTAAATTTTATTAAAATGAGAGATTATTTGTTTAGTATAGTTATGGTAATCAATTATTTCGTCCAGAACATTATATCCTCTCTGTATATGAAATTTAAAAGGGTTAAAAGGGTTAAAATTTAAGAATTTTAGATTGTTTTTTAATAAAGGAATTTATTAGAAATTTTAAATATGATTCAATCAAATAATAGCTTGTTGTAGTTAGTGAAACTTAGATTTATTATTTTAATATTTTAAATAGAATAATAGGAGAACCAATTAAAACTAATGCTTATGCTAAATACTGTTTTTCTTCCGATTCATAATATTTTGCATTATTAAATTCAAATTTGAGTTTAATAGAAACAACAAATTTTGAAGAAATTTAGAATTTTCCTTTTTAAGGTGAAGCATTAGATTTTGTAAAAGGCAATGAAAATCTTATCTTGGCCCTTGTCTAAAAAAAATCTTTGAGTTTCTTAGATTTCTCAAACTTAAATGATATTAAAGAGGTACAAAGATTAAATTTTGAAAATGATATCAATTCTGTTTAACTAACATCCAAATATTGTTTAATAAAGCATGATGAATATTGTTTTTCGATATATGACATCTAAAATTTATCAAATATAATTAAATCTGATGTCTATAGTGGTAAACATGGAATTTTATCAAACAATAGTTAATTTTTAGCTTATTCAAATGGAAGAAACTGTAAGATAATAAATACATATACTAAACGTCTTTATGAAAATGAAGAATAAGATAATAATTTAAACTTTATTTCACAATCACCAAGTGGACAATATTTTGCAATATAATAGAAAAATTCAGTTAAAATTATTGAATACAATTCTTTTAAAATTATTGAGCCATCGCCTTTAGCTCAAATGTTAATCGATTTTTCTGAAAATTGGAAATATATGGCTTTTTGTGATATGGGTAAGATAAAAATAACAGAAATAAAAAATGAATGCTAATTTTTAGAAAACCAACAATTAGAACTGCATATAGAAAATTATTCTGTACTTACATTATCTTTATCTCTAATTGGAAATTATCTTGCTTCTGGGAATGTAAATGATATAAAAACGGAGTGTAAGATATTTTTATGGGATGTAGAAAAATGTAAATTAATAGCTTAGAGTGGAAATTTAGATTCTTATGTATAACATATAAAATTCTGTCCTGATGGTCTTACATTTGCAGCAGCATTAGAAAATGGCCCTTTACATTTATATTAAATAAAATAAAATTTTGAAAAAACATCTATTTCATGCTTTAAATCAATAGCAAAATAATCAAATTTATTAGCTCATTAATGTATTCTATCTAAATAGTCCTAAGTATAAAAATCTTAGAATTCAATAATAGAATTATTCAAATAAAAAGGGGCCATAGTCTAAAATAATTGAATATTATGTTAGTGGTTTTCTTTTAATATTTCTTATTTTATTAATTTAAGTATTTAATGAATATTTAAAAAATAAATATATATTATCAAATTCTATCAAAAATTCTCAATTAAGCATAATTCTGAACGAAAAAATTTTATGTATAAGATATGGATTAAAGACACTTCAAATCAACTTGAAGTTTTAACAATTTAGAATAAATAAAGCATTTACAGAAAATAAGATCGATGGAAAGAAGTAATTGCAAATTGATGGTAGTTAAAAACGATAATTCTGAATCAGGCAGATGAAATATTAATTGATAATAAATCAAAATCATAGATTGATGATATCTATAAATCTTTGCAACTTTAATCTTAGAATATTGAGGTGATAGAAACTTTATCTAAAGTTATATAAGATTTTATTGAGAAATTTATTAATAAACCTCTTACGATAATTGAAAAAAGAAATGACCTGACATTAGAAGGAGTTGAGTAATATTAACCATATTGATAAAGAAGAATGGAAGTTTGAAACACTATGTTATATCTAAAAGCTATGCACATAACAATAAATTTATACAAATTAAACATTCTAATTAACAACTTTAATATCATTTATAATAACCATCAAATTAAAAATTATTTTTATAGTCACCATGAAGGTATAAAATGGCTTTAGTTTTACTCTATTTTATCATTTCTGTTTCAGTTTTATTATTATTCAAATGTTGTGTATAAAAGGCTGAAAATTAAAAATTGATTGAATTTACTTCTAATGATACTAAGAGTCGAATTAATAATTCAAAAAAGGGACATTCTAAAATCAATAATATACAAAAAAAAGAGTTTAATATGAAAATTCTTCTCTCTTTTATAATATAATTCAACATTATGGTTCTTTTTTATACTATTCATATTGCTTTTAATGGTGAATACAAATTACAAATATATATATGATTGACCTACCTATAAAATAATTACATGAAAATAAATGCATTTAATTCAATCAAAGGACTTCATTTTCATTATAAAATATCAAAGAAATATACTGAAGTCTTACCTAAACCATTTTTAAAGCAAAGACCAATAAATCTAAAAATATCATGTTGTAATGTAAAGCAGATCTGAAGTTGTGGAATTTACTTGTCTTATTTAAATCTTATTCATTTAATTAATGATTTCATTTTCGAATTCTATTCTTATTAATTAATCTCCATCAAGAATTAAACCAACAAATCTTTAATATAACTTTTCGAATTCTTCTATCCTCATAATTGTGTGATGAGAATATATAAATCATATTAAGTAATATGATGATATTTATTATCATCTAAAAAATAAAATATTAAGAAAGTGATTTTAAATAGAATAGAAATAATTATACTTTTTTCAAAATATCCTCAATATTCTTGTTCATCAGGAGGAAATGATATACAAATGCACATAATACAATTTAGTTTAGATTCAAAAGATACTCTCATTCTATTTAGAGCTTAATTTTGTCTGGATGATGAAAAATTTTTGGTAAATAGCAGTGTTCTGGGATCCATTTTGCAAGCGTAAACATGGATGAGGGCTACTCAATCAATAACCTGGAGCTCTCCATCAGGCATAGGCATGAGGCTTCTCTCACATTTATCGGTCATGCCATTCTCAACTTTTAGGAGACCAATTAACCTTAAGTAATCTATGTCCCCCTTAGTGTGTCCCTGATCTGGTTTCACTATTACGGCATGTTAAGCTGACGGCGCACCATTTGATCAAAGTACTCATGCTACCCACAGAGAAAGATAGAAGCCAATCATTAACTACATCCTCCCACGTTATTAGTACCATGGGCAGGGTTATTACTACAGGTTAGAAAGTTGGAGACCTAATGTGTCTTTGTCCCCTCGCCGGTCTTCTTTGGGGCTCACATGCTGTCTTGACTTCTAATTTGAGGGATTTGAGTTGACCTCTTTATCTCAAAGCCATACACTTTTATGAGGCTGGCAGATGGGTATCAAAATGAAAATTAATTTTATTTTATTTTCTCTTATTTTTTTTAACCTTAATATCTTCTCATATTTTTCAACTAAATTAAATTAGTTTAGATTCTGTTTCGTAAAGGCTTAATCAAATTTATATTTATATACTCTAAATTTTTATAATTAAAATAATGCCCGTTCAGAAATAGATATATGGTTGTAGAAATTATATATATTTGAAAGATTTAATATCTAATATAAATGTTAATTATTATTCATAAAAATAATATAGAGATAAACACAAAAATGGGAAATATGTTAGGGCTAATTATGATGAAATAATAGGAATGGCAATTGAATCAGTAGAAAGTTTGTGAAAATAGCAGATATATTATTTTAAATAACTTAACTACCATAGAAAATAGATGCTTTATAATTTAGTACAAAAGAAAATAATATTAGATTATGTAATAAACAACTACAGAATCTTCTTTATATTGTTTTTTTAGGTGGTCAAAGTGGTTGTTAAGAAAAATTATTAATAAACCCTGAGTCAATTTAAATTTATTTAGCTTTGTATTTTTTAAAATGTGACAATCAATTCTATTTATATTTAGTGATTAGATAATATTTGTTTTGGAAAGTTTAATTATAACTTTCGATGATCAAATTGATATTAATTTTAGATTATAATATCATCTATAAGATAAATATTATTAATGATAATTAATAAGCAAATAGAAAAAATTCTGGTGGGGCTATTTATCGAGATATAATTTTATTTTTTAATTGCATAAAATTGAAGTTTTAAATGATCATTTAATGATATAAAATAATATTTGATGTAATTTAAAATTAAAACAAATTTAAACAATTTTTCAGTTATAGTTCTCTTGATTGTGAAATCTAATGTAAATTTTTTGTTATCGTTTTTTCTAAGTATGTTATAAAAATTCTTTATGATAACTACGAACATATTGAAACAGCTGGAACTTGGAAAGAAATCGCTAAAAAATTATCCATTTACTACAATATTGTAAAGTACATCATTTAAGTTAATATGTTTATTATTCTTAAACATTTCTAAAGACAGAGCTCAAACCTAGTATAAGCAATTTAGCTTAAGTCAATATTACAACATGATTAGATTTATATTTTAAATCTAAGGAATAATTATTATAATGAAATATTGGTTAAGCCTGAGTAGATAATAAATGATATTTTGTTTGATAGTAAATCCAAAAATTGAAAGCAATATAACTTTAAAATGTAAAATCTTCATAAAATTGTAAATCATTTTTTCTGATTACCAAATATATTCAGAATAATCACAAATAAAAGCATCTATATAAATTTTCATAATAAAGATAAATTAACCATTTATAAATTGAAATGCCTTATTAATAAAGTATTTTATTTATTTATTTCTTGAAAAAGTAACAATTTGATAATTCTCATCTAAATCATAAGTGTTATTTCTCTATTTATTAAGATACCAAAAAACCTAATAAAATATAAAAAATACTCAAGATCAAATCAATTATAAGCAATACTATCTAATCCATCGAGTTAGTATGTTTAATTATTTAAAGATTAAAATCATATTAACTTTCTCAAAACCAACTAACCTTTTTTTGATCAAAAGCAAAAAAAATGATAGACCATTTCAAATAATTTTTATTGAGAATTATGGGAATTAAAATATAGAATTTAATTTCTTATGATTACTATTTTAAAGCTTAATCAAATTTTAAAAATTGATTTTCAATAATATCAATAATTTCTTAAGCTAATTATTTCCAATATGGAATATCTTTAAATTAAATTGCCTCATTTGATGGTTATAAATTGCAGATAAGCAATTTATTTTTAAATTGTTTTAACAATTTTTTTCGAGTGATCCAAAAACATTAAAGTAGGCATTATCTTTAATTAATCCAAGTCTATAAATAGTATTTTGTTATAAAAATTTAAATTACAAAATTTTAGTGGAAGGGATTTATTTTATTTTTTAGTTAAAAGCCTGGTTTAACTTCTTTTGAATTGTGGTAAAATAAAATCTGGTTTATGAACTTTTAGTTTTGGTAAAAGCTTCTGCATTAATAAAAACTAATTTATTTAACAAAATTCAAAAATTGATCCTAATAATATCAGGGTGTTTGTAATTAATTTTAATTAGCCATTTACATACTTTCAAAATCTAACTTTAATATTAATTTTTTTTGAAAAAATTATCTGTCAATTTTCTTATTAATCTTTATTATAAAAAAAAATGTTTACAGGATCTTCTTTAATCAAATTTAATCAATTTTGCTTTGAAAAATTTAAATATTTAAAAAAAATTCATGAATATATTTCTTCATCTGTTATTTTCACAATTCTCCTTACTAAAATAAATTTTGTATTATCTCTTTAAGAATCTTTTTTTTTTTTACCTTATTCTTCTTTGATCAAAATAAGGGATTTAAAGATTGCTCTGATATTAATAAAGAATATTATAATAAATATTAAATAAGTAGTAAAGAATTACACAAAAATTGAAAATTCTTGTGTTAAACTTTCAAAATTAATTGCTATAATGGATGCTATAACTCTAAAACGTCCAATAAAAAATATCCGTGTATATATAATTATCAACGGTAATTATAAATTTTAATAATTTTCATAGTAAATTTTCTTACATTAATCAACAATCCATAACTTAAAGTTTTATTACTAATCGTGAGAGCAATAGAAAGTATAATACAAGACATAAAAATAATTAGGTAAATGATATAATTTAGATAACTATTAAAATATTCTTCTGATTCTTAAGAGGTGAAAAAATTAATTTTATCTAAAATTAAAGCTTTGTATAATAAAACAAACAAAATTATCAATATTACTAATAAGCCTTACATCTAAAATATAATTATAAATTATAACTCCTTTTTTAATATTAGACTATATTGATTGTGGTTCATTCCATCTATAATAACATACATCATAGAATTAAATTATAAAAATCATATTTATTCAAATCAATACAATAAAAATCAGTTAAATATCTTAATGTTTAAATAGTTTGATAGAATCATTTAAATATTATACAATAATTTATATATGATAATTACAGGAATCAATCCTAAACTAATAAATATCCAAAAAAAAACTTATAATGCAGAATTATTAATTTAATCTGATTATTACATTAGAAAAATAAAACCTAAAGATTAATAGCAATCCGAATAAATTGATAAAATTAATCTAATCAAATATATTATTTAACAATTATTTTTTAAATAATAAATCAAATTTAGTATTAATATAACAAATTCTTATTACAATCTTCTTTTCATTTTTTTATTAAGAATTTATCTTTATAAGGATTATATTTAAAAAAAAATAATATAGTTTATCCACATTAAATAGAGTTTTTATCTCATAAGTAATATTTATTCCTCATAATAAATATATAAACTCATAGAATCTCTAATCACTGGAATTAGAATCGACCTATATCTTAATTTTTTTACATGAAATAAATTAAAATTCCATTAATTTCTCTTTTAATTTGAAATTTATATAAATATTAAAGCTACGTAAAATATTGAGATTTGGTTTGTTATTATTTTCAAATTAAATCTACATTTAGAATAAAATAATACTTCAAATTTCTTTATAAAATTATTCTCACAAAATATAACTCTTTGTTATTTTTTTAATTTTAGAACTCTTAACTTAAAGTATAATTTAAGCAAATTAAAAAAATATTAGTTATAAATGCAATCCAAAAAGATTCAAAAATGAAATTAGGATATTAAAATTTTACTTTTCTTATATTTTAATTATAGGATGAAGACTAACATAAAATTCAGTTTATTCTGATTTTATTTCTGTGTCAAATCGGAGACAGAACCATGAAGAAAATTGCTCCCTTCCATATCATAAAATAAATATGGCTGTGGATTAATTCGATTGGGCATCCAATTCCCCATTTTATAATTGCTCAAATCAAATATTAAAGTTGCATAATTTTCATTATAAAATTAACTTGCATTCTTCAGTATTCGTATTTCTTTATCTGATTCAAAAGGTAGATCGAATATATTTATTTATTCGATTTAAAATTTTTAAATTATAAATATTCAAAATTAATTGTAGAAAGTAATTAATTATTTTTTTTAATATTTATGTAATTTATGGTATGATATTATTTTCAAATATTTAAAGTTATGTGTTAATAAAAATGGGCATCAAATCAGCATAAATGCCAGTATCTTTTTAAATGTTTGATTATTTCTAAGTAAAATTTTTAATATAATACTTATTTCCAATTTGTTACCATAGAAAATGATATTAAATGGGACATAACTATAAAGATCTGAATCCAATGAGAATAGCCATTCAGATACAAATAAACATATTGACTGTAATAAGCAAAAAATGAGATTTAGCACTCTAGTAAACTTCAGAAATAGGATTTCTTTTTATTAATGATTTATTCTACTGTCTATTACTTGATTCAATATGAGATGAATGATTCCATCAATTTTAATTTAATTCAATATAATCGCGAAATAGAAAGCCAAATTTTCATATCTAAATTTTGATTATCTAAACTGGATAAGGATAATGTAAACAAATAATGAAGGCGCGCTTGACCAGAAGTAATGAATTTATAAGTCTTATTTTATTTAGAACTTTTTTCCTTCTTGAGTTGATTAATTTGATCATCAATCAATACTCAAATAAATAATTATATAATAATATAATTATATAAATCATTAATACAATTTCTTAGAATTATAAAAAAGCTAATTAATCCTTGAAATATAATAATGAGAAACCAGTAATTTCAAAGATATTCACTGAAATGAAATGAGAGTTTATAGTTTCAATAACTTTCATTAAAGTTATCAATATTTTAGTAAATAATTAATTTTCTCAATAAACATTTGCCAGGATTCAAAAATTTATATTTCAATTCAATTATTAACTTAGATCTCATTATTAAAAATACAGTTTTTTAAAATAGCTGATAGTTTTTCTTTTTCAATATTAATTTTGTTTTCTTAAATATAAAAGTATTAATTTTGGAACTTTTATTGTAAATTTTTATTTCTTTTAATCCAATGATTCAAACAATGATTTAATAGAATTAAGTTTATATATGAGCTGGAATTTTTGGAAAAGAGAGAAAGTATCAGTTCTACTCTTTAATGTCTTATTTAATAATTTCTCTTAAAGGTAGTAAATTTATTCGGCATTAATTCAGATCAAAGTAGTATTGGTTTATATTTTGTGCTAAAGTCCTTCCATATGATTATCTATAGATTTGATTTGATTTTATTAAACCAAAATGTTCAATTATTTTAAGTGAGTTTTGAAATCTTTATTATTATTAAAGTAAATATTTAGGAGAAATAAGTCCAACAACTTATTTCTTATATGAATTAATAGGTCTTAATTTTATTTCTAGAATTTTAGATGCCCATCTTTTATAGAAGATACATTCCAAGAATTAGTTTTAATTTCTATTATGTTAGATATATGACACCTGATTAAATTATTATCCAACTATTTGATTAAATATAAAATATCCTTTTATGGACCATATATCGATTCAAGCAACTTAGTTTATAAATATAGGTAAATTTTTTACAAGAAATAAAACCAAATTTGAAAAAAAGGTTAAAATGTTTATTTAGATTATCTATTATTATTTGACTGCTGAGAAAACTTTTTCTAATGCACAAAGCCCAGCTGTTAATATAAGAGAAATAATTTTTTCCAATACCATTTTTCAGCCGACATTACATTTTGATTTACATTTTTATTTGACAGCCAAATCAAACTTAAAACAAGTGTTGCCCAAGCAGCAAGCATAAGGATTAAGTAATGATTATTTAATATAATTTAAAAATAATCTACCTTAATAGATTTGGAAAATATTTATGAATAAATTGTGAAAACTTCCCTTTATAGGTTATTATTAAATTATTTTAATAATTTATAATATTTATAAATTAACTTTTTCATATTCTTGTAAAATCTTCAAAATTATCTTCTAAAATGCTATGCATGGCAAAAAAATGCAATAAATGATAGACGGGGTTAAGTTCCATGTTTTATATACTACGCGCAATCAACCTATAAATTATTATTCTGGCATATATTGTAAACGGTTCTATAAGGATTTATGAAATTATTATATTCCCTCCAAATATAATAAAAACCTCATATTATTCGGATTGCATAGATAAACTAAATTAATCTAATAAAATACTTCAATAATTATAAAAGATATAAAATAGAGA
>CAJJDN010000030.1:588611-610902 GCA_905182985.1 Paramecium sonneborni | reverse complement strand
TGATCCCATTTCTAAATATCCATCAATACATTCGCAATCATTTCCAACTCTACCTGGTTTGCAACTCAAACAATTGGAGGGAGAATGTTAGCATGTATCACATTAAGGAGCACAATCTTATTTATTTAATATGACTTACTTAAACAAGCAAATTATTCATCATCATAATATCCATTCATACAATTGCAGGTTGGTTGATTGATTCTTATCTAATTTGAACAAATTAAACAATTATCCATTTTATTTATGCAAATTTTACACTTGATATGACATCTTTAGCATTAGAGTTGTGTCCCATCATCAAAATATCCTTCTTTACAATCACATTATCCAGATATAGGCATTCGATTAGAATTTAATTCAAATTTACAACTTAAACATTAATCTAATTAATTAACACAGGTTTAACATTTAATATGGCATTCTAATAATTAATAATTAAAAATTACTTTAACAAATAGAATCTTGATCTGAATAAAATCCAATAATACAAGGACATTTATGAATAACCGATTAATCAACTCTTTTTTAATTGGTATCGCAACTTGTACAATAATCGGCTGATCCATTGCAAGTTAAACATTCATTTGAGCATTCTATATAGATTTAATTTCATTACTTAAACAAATATTAGTATTTTAATCATAATAGCCAGGTTGGCATATACATTTATCTCCTTATAGTATTCTAAATTATTCAATTTCAAAGCAAGAATAACAAGTTGATGCAGAGTATTAACAGGTTTTACAATTATTAACACATTTCTAACATAATTCTGTTCCTGCATCATAATAGCCATCTAAACACAAGCATTTATTATTTATTAATATTCTTTAATATTCATCTAAGCAACTTAAACAATAAGTACTAATATTTTCACATGTTTCACATGAAAAATGGCATTCTAGAAATAATAAAAAAAAATAAAATACATTGGCAATTTTATTAATTAGTCTCATAAAAACCAACATTACACAAACATTTTTTTTGATCTTAATCTAAATTTCTGGTTGTTTATCTACATAAAATACATTAATTTGTATTGGAACATTCTAGACAAGTAATATGGCATTCTAGATATAAATAAATTATTACATTCACATTATTTATTCAAAGAATTAAAGAAATAGGATTGTGAACATTAACATTAATTGCCTACCAAAGACAAATGAAGACTTGAATCACATGTTAAGCAATTATTAGGTTATAAAGAACAAGTTAAACATGATTTTTCACATAATTCACAATTCTTTGTAATTGGATTTTCAAAATATCCTTATAAACATTCACATTTATTTCCCGATTATAATGTTCTATAATTATCAATTGAGCATGTTAAGCAATGAGTTTAAGTAGAACAAGTTAAACAAGATTTATCACAAAACTTACATGATTTATCTACATAATATTCAAACATTCCATCAGAACAAACACAAGTATTATTCTTTAAGATTCGTAATAATCCACAAGAAGTACAATTATTAATTGATTATGAGCATGTTAAACAATTCTCTTAACATTTTTAACACACTCCATCTATTTCAATATATCCAATTTAACAATCGCATGTTTTATTAATTAAATTAATCTTTCGAAATTATTCTACATAACAAGATGTACAGTTAATTGAATTCAATTCACATGACATACAAATTTGATTGCATTGTAAGCAAAGCTACTATCCAATATCATAATATCCCTCTGTACATTTGCAATTACTTTATATATTTCTAGTTTAAGGACATGATAAGCACGAGTAAGATTGATCTATACAACTTAAACATTAATATTCACACTTTTAACACTGAACTAATTTACCATCATCATAATATCCGAATAAACACTTACAAGTATTATTATGAAATGCTCTATTAGATGTTTTTGAATCTACACATGAAATACAAGAATTAGAATCTCCTGAACTACAGTTTAAACATGAATAGTGGCATTTTTAGCAAATTTCAATACCAGAATCATAATATCCTATGTTGCAATCACATGTAAAAAGTTGTTCATTCAAAGTTCTATTTGATTCAATAGAACATAACTCACATTTAGTTTAGAAATCGTTGCATCGAAGACATGAATAATGGCATTCTAGAAATTATTTTTTGTAATAGATACTTTGACAAATTTCATTCTATCCATCATCATAATATCTTTAAATACATTAGCATTTATTGAAACCTGTTATAAAAATTCTAAAGGTATTATCTTGACATGAGGTGCAGTTATCTGCCTTTTACTTACAATTTTTACATTTATAACCACATTCTATTAATACAATTTATTAATACTTTCGCATATAGGAAATCCTGCATTGAAATATCCATCTTTACAGACACAAGAATTTCCTACTTAATATCTATTCTCATTTTCCATGCAAGTAAGACAATCTGTTTCTTCAGTACCATCACAAGTTCCGCAAGAATAATGGCATTCTAATATTGATGAATTTAATACTTTGACATTTAACTTATCCATTAAAATCAAATGTACTTATGACAGCACCAAAAAATTTAGTGGTGCATTTACAAGTACTTCCATCTAAATATCTATCATCATTACAAGAAGTACAATTATCAAATTTATTTACACATTCATAACAGAAGGCACTACAAACTAAACATAATTCTAACAATTACCTGGGCATTCCTAAACTTCCATTTCAAAGTAATGAGGTTTACATTTGCATTAATTCAATTTTAGTTCTCTATTTGCAACAGAATCACATGAAAGACATTAATCTTCTCCATAAGTGATACAGCCTTTGCATTTAAAGTGACATTCTTCAATTAATAAACTAAATACTTTAGCAGGTTATCTCGTTTTCTTTATCATATAATTCTACAGAACAGAAACAACCCATAATTGGATCTAGAATACGAAGAGAATTCAATGGACAAGTTAAACATTTCTCTGCTTGAGTTACACAAGTTTCACATTTATACGAGCATCCTTTTAATTAATAATTTATATAATTACTGTTACACTATGCTTAATCTGGTTCTTCATAATATCCATTAGCGCATTTGCATAAATTACCTTTTAATATTCTAAAATGAAGTTCAAAAGAACAAACAATGCAACCATTTTCAGTATTATCGAAACATTTTTGACAAGAATGGTGACAACCTATTGATATTTTTTAATGAATATACTTGCGCATTATAATTCTCCAATATCATAATGTTATTCTGGGCAGATGCATGTTGAAAAGTCAAGTTATCTATATGATTTTTCACATGTTAAACAATTAGATGAAAGTGGTCCATTGCAAGTGTTACAAGTGAAATCACATTATTAGCATTTTAGTGCATATCCATCATCAAAAAAGTTAGAAAATTGGCAAACACATTCATAATTATGAAGTGTTGGATTACTAGGTATTCTGGTTTCAGGACATTCTGTACAAGCATCTTTTTCAGGACTGTTTGCGCATTCTTAACATGTGTAATAACATTCTATTAATTATAAAATAAATATATAATTACTTGAACATTCAATGTTATCTGTTAAATCATCATAATATGACGATTAACATAAACACTATCCTAAAATTGTCAAGTATCTATTTGAGCTTTCTAAACAAGTTACACATCCTGTAGGTTGAGAATTTAAACAGCTTCCACAAGTATAATCACAAACTATGATAATTAATGTAATTTACTGAAACAAATGTTTACAGTCCCATTATTATCGCCATAATTATCTTAGCATTCACATTTGAATTCTTCTGTTAAAATACGATTTTCTCCAGAAATACAAGTTAGACAATATTAATTTGTAGTATCATCAGCAGCTTAGAAACAGGTTCGACATCTTGGATGACATACTAAATTAATTAACTTAGAAAATACATCCGCATATAGTGTCTTTAATTTAATATTCAGCATATCCAATTTTACATGGGCAAAAATTATCAGTTTTAATTCTGAAAGATATACTTTCATCTAAGCATTCAGTACATTCTGGGAATGATGAACAATTAAGGCAAGATTTATCACAAACTTAAAATATGAATCAATAATATACCAAGACAAATTTAATCTTCGTTTCCAAGATCATAAGTCCCGGGTTAACAAATGCATTCTTTATTCACTAGAATTCTATTTGAGCCTGGTTTACATGAGATACATGAATAAAAATCGATTATTTCACATTCATTACAATAACCATCTTTACATGCTTTACACATATCAAGATATTAACCATTAGGTGGTTAACATGAGCAAGTACCAGAAAGAACATCAAGTGTTAGAAGTTTTTATCCATCACAAGTAGTACAAAATTGAGGATTAGTATCCAAACATGTTTGACACATTGGATTACAACTTATACGGTCAGATGTGCATGTACCATCTGGTTTTAATGCATACCATGGTAAACAAGCTATACATTTATTTTTATCTTTATTGCTTATTTAGAAGCATTTATCTGATCTTTAACTATGCAATTTACACAACCCATCCTGATAGCCATTTTTCTAAGGAAAATATCCTAATATACATTATCTACATGACACCTAAATGCTTTATATTTACTATTACCTAATAATTCAATGCAAATCTATAACCATCATAAGTTGGCTATCCGAATGTAGTTTAGGATTACTATGATGTTGCACATTCCATATTACTTTGACATACATATATATTAGCAGTACCAGTAACCCACAACACATTATTATAGCCTGTTAAACACGCAGAACATGAATTAAATCTATAACCATCGGGGCCTTCACTGGCGCGCAAAAAAAAAGAACAAAAATAACATCCTTCTATGCAACCTATGAAGGTTTACAATAAAATCAATACCAGCGCAACGAGTTCCATCATAGTATCCGTAACGCGGAACACAGTGGCCTAACGCTATAACTTTTCCACTTATATCCTCAGCACAACCTTAAGATTCATTAGGGCATCCTAAAAAATTGATAAATCTATATATCTTACTGAGTTAGCATTGCTTAGGTGGATTAAAAGGATTTATATATCCTTCTATGCAATCATTACATTTGTCAAAAGTTGAACATGACTTACATGATGACGAAGGACAGCCTACCTTAAAATAAAATTAATACTTTGAGGTGAATTTAAACTTCTCTAATAATCAAATCCTGGTTTTATTTAATAGCAATCTCTTCCAAAATAAGGATGTTTGCAAAATTAGCAATCATAATTATATAAAGAATTCTATGTATCATCTTAAGGGAAAGCTAAATATATTAAGCATAATTCAGTATCACTCCTTTTCTCACAACTATAAGACATCATTCCATCAAAAGATGAAAGTTGAATTTTCAAGTAATAAGGATATTGGCAAAGTACTGTGATTTCATCATATATCATTTTTTCTGGTTTGAATCTAGGATGACATAAATAATAGTAAGGATTCTGGAATTTAGCTACTACTTCTGTTACTCCATTGCAAATAGATAAATACGCTAATAATATTAATACTACTTACAAACACATTAATGTGGATGTAAACCAGGCATATGTACATGATACTCAGGACATAAATCATTTCCAGATGGAAATACCTGACGAAAGTCATCTTAATAACTTTTCCATCCCAGAGCTGCCTAGATCACTAAAAACTTTATCAACCTTAAAATCATTTCTTAAATATTATTATTATTATTATTGAGAATCCTCATCTAAAATCCTTTTATACCAAATTTATTGATTTAAAGTGGTTTTGTCTTTAAAAAAAACATCTTAATATATTTAGTCATAATGTCTTTATTAATCATTTATTTTATTTGTCAAAAAAAAGTAAGACGCACAAACGCTAACTCTAAATTTATGAGAATAGGTATGTTCCAATATATATTATTACATGAATAATAAAATAATATAAAAAAAAGTAATTAGAAATTAAAAATTTTGATTCTACTAATAGATGTTTATATTTAATGACAAATTATTAATAAGAAATAATTTGGTTCAAATATAATGCTTTTTTAAAAAAAATTATATTACTCATTTTTGTTTTTAAAATAAATTAAGTCATTATAAAAATATTCATATATTTTCTTATGAATATTTGATCAAAAAATAATCAGCAAGTCTAGAGTTTGATTGAATTTTGAAGAATAAACATAAGATTTTTTCATTTTGACATCTGAGGATTATAACTATATAAATGATTTATGAGTTTTAATTAAATTTTAATTCATAATGTGAATGCCGCCTTTTTTTATTATGGTAATTATAATATTACCAAGTATGTATATAACACCTTAATTTTCATAATGAAAGGGTAAATTATTGTTCTAAATAAAAATTATTTGATAAAAAATAATTGACAGACAAGAAGACCTATTTTTTATTTTAAGAGCATCTTTTTTTTCTATATTTAATTTTTCAAACTAATGCTGATATTTTATTAAAAATAATATGAATCACACTAAATAAGCTGTTAAAGTTGATTATAGAACCTTAATTAAATATCCTTGTGAAATAAATTGAATAAATCGATAAATACAAATTCATTATTGCTGAAATAATCTTAAGTATAATCATAAATACAAACTCTAATATAATATATCATATTTATGAAGAAAGATTAAAAAAAAATGAAAATATTAAATAATGCCTTTTTTTCTTTAATAACTCAAACTAGGTGAAATTTATATTGATAATATAAAAAAAACAATTCATTTATCATGAAGCAAAATAGGAGTTCTAAATATTATTATTTGTTTTTGTATATAAATTAAATATTTTGACATAAGTATTGGTAAAGATAAGAAATTTTGTTTTTACCAAGTATTGAATAGATCAACTGGTTCGAGAATTCAGGATCATCAAAAGTTAATATTTTATTCTTTCTTCAAAAGTAGAATTATAACATTTAGAATCACTTTGATCAATTTCAAATATGAAGCTGAATATTTATGCTTTATTAAAGGGGTTTAAAATTTAATATAATTTATAATATAGAGATAATTAATATTATTAATATATATAATTAAAAAAAACCTAATTTAGGCTTTATCATTAAAATATTTGATATAGTATTATGGGTTTTACCACCAGGAAAATTTTCAAACAAATATCCACTGATAAAAATCCATCTTTGATTTCAACAGGAGCTTTTGGCATATCAATCTTAACACTATGAAAAGGATTTATAAATATGAATACCAATCAAGTTCATAAAAATAGATAGTCTCATTTTTTTATTTAAATGATCAAAATCTAAATATTGAATAAAATTAATTGAAGCTAAAAAGATACGTTTTAACATTTGATAAATTAATATTATAATACCAATTTTATATCCCAAAGCAATTACAGAATTGAGTTACGAATAATATCTAGATTTTGGCATATAAATGGTAAGACATTATGGCATAACCCAACAATAAAAATCAAAGCTATATTAGATAAAAAATCTAATATCCAGTTTTTGGTTTTTTATATAAAAAGTTAAAAAAACTATTCAAATGAAATATTAATTTTATATGTTTTTTTGGAACAATCATAAAATTTTAGATTAATGTAAAACAAAGATCTGCAAATTGCTACAATCCTATCATTTAAAAAAAATTATTAAAAAGCAAATAAACACTATGGATTTAATATTTCAATTAATTTTACCTGGATTATTACTTGTCATATAATGACTCATGGAAAAATATTACAGTTAATTTTACTTGTTTAATTTGCATATTCAATTGGAAATTACAGCATTACGTTTATTCTTTACGAACTATAGCCTCCCAAAAGAGAGGTTTATCTTTGCCCTCAATGGTTATTTTGCTTTTAATGTTTTTATATAAAATTTTATAATTTACAAGAAATTAAAGATATTTAAATTCATTAATATGAGCAGTTTTTTATTTATTAATTTTTAATTATAAAGATAGTCTTAATATCTTACTAATTTTTTGGATATTTATTCATTTTTAATTATAAACAACAAGGTGCTAAAAAGTGACACTAATAAAGGCACCATAATAATTCTCTACTTTATTATGATATGATTCTCTATTTCATTAAATTATTTAAGATATTTTTTTATTTACTTTTTCTAGAAATTTTCAACAGTACTTTAATTACTTATTAATTATCTTAGATCTTGAAATAAATAAATTAATTAATTAAGTTACTAAATATTTAACTCTAAATCCTTACTTTAAGACATTATCACCAATTTCTTTGATGAATATAAGGCATTATGTATTTTAAATAATTTAATTAAAATATTTAAAATAACCTAAAAAAAATACAATAATTAATTGGTTTCATTTTGATATATGATATTAGTAATAATTTTTTTTGTTTTTAAAATATAATTTTATTTATTCTGGAGGGACTTGCAAAAATTTCAAATTAACTTGTTTTATTTTTTCCAAATATAATATTTTTAATAATTATTCAGGAGGTTGAATGATAATGAAAAAGTTGAGGATTTCGATAAATTTATATTAATTATTAATTTGAATATTGAAAACATTATTTTATGATTCAATAATGCTACTCTTTTAAATTGTTTTTATATTCACTTTGAAAAAGAAAATTAAGAGAAATAGTGATTAAAATGAAATCAAATAACAAAATTGTGTTTAATAAATTTTTGATTCAATTTTTGTAGTTCTATAAAGATTTAATATAAAAAAAAGCTGATTAATAAAATTGATTGTTTGACAATATCTTATTCCACTTAAATATGGATTGTCAAATTTTTTTATCTAAGCTCCAATTGGGTAATTGATAGAAATTTTCAGATTTATATCATTTAATTATTTTTAATTGGTAAGAAGTTTTTTAATATTAAACAATTATCTCAAAAATTTTAAACCTGGTTAAATATTATTTTAAAAAACTTAAGAGTTATATTAAATTTATTACATATAATTTTTTAAAAAGAAAAAACCAACCATAAATTGATTTGTTTCTATTTATAATAACTATTTTTTATGAAAGAGAATTATCTAACAATATGATTTTTTCTTCCAACTTAATAATTACTCTTTTTGGATCTATACTTTGTCAAATTAAAAATAAATTTCTAATATATATTTGCTTTAATACAATCAATTGTATAAACCTTTTTTAAACTTATTTATATCTATTTTCTTGGTCAAATTTAAGATATTGTTGACTGTTTCCTTCAAGTTGTATATCAATTTTCTTAAGCTATATCATTTAGTGAACTTACATTCATCTAAGCAATAATACTTTCGAACTTAAAATACTCAATTTTTAGATAAAGATAAGCAGAACAATCTATTTGTTCTAATATGCATCAGAAGATATAACTCAATTACATCAATGGATAGACACAAAAATCAAATAAATTATGTTTATTCTTATCTTTTTATAATTTCGTGGCCAAATCAAACTAATTGCTTTTCCTGACAATTGTATCTTTGACTGCCATAATCATCCTTTTTGTAAGGATCAATATAATACTAATTGTAATTCTTTATAAGATATTTCATTCTAAATGAGTTTAGAAGCATTATCCCGCATAAAACATTCTCAATCAGTGGCAAAAATGAATTGTATGTCCCTTTTTAGGAACTTCTTTAATATTAGAACCATGAATTAAATTATTATGAAATTATCTAAAGATAACGAAATAAACTGATGATAATTTTCAAAAAACTTTAAGGTATCGATTTTATACTAATGAATTATTAATATTTATTTTTATTTTAAACTCATTCTTTATTCTCATATAAGTGGATGAATTATTCATAACTTTTTAAATTAGTTCACAATTATTCACTTTTTATGATTTAATTAATTTTTTAATAAATAAAATGAATAGCTATGAATTTAAAAGAAAAATCAGTATTAAATAAATCTTGATCAATTCAGTATTATTTTAGTAGTTAATTTACAAGATAAAATTCATTATAATTATCTAATTTTTGTTATCCACTACCATAGGTTTTCAATCTATTTAAAATTCTTTAAAAATTTAAGCATGAAAGAAATATTACTTATGAAAAAACTTATAAGATCCAAATGGAATGAAAAAGAGTGGTTGATCTTATTTAGAAAATATTTATTACAAATTTATACAGCAAAAATTAATAAAGTAATCTTAATACTAATCTTAAAATGATTCTAATAAATTTTACAAATTTTTTGTAATATATGGAATAATTGAGAGCATTAGAGTTTTTAGAATTTTTTTATTTTGAGGGAAATACTAAACTCATAGTATTAAAAATAGTTTCAAAGTTAAAGTTTTGAAAACTTAAACGATAATATTAATCTTACTACATTAACTTAATGAAAATCAGCTTAGCTACCATTTTCAATACAGTTTTCATTCATTCACCAATTATCATTTTCTTAAGTTCAATAATCTAATGATTAACTTTAATATCTTTTCTGCTAAATATTTCTATATTTGTCTTTGTTCTTTGTAACTTTATATTTAATAATAAGGTAAATATATAAAAATGCTATTGCTAATTTTTATTTATTAACAAGAATTAAATATAGACATGAACAAACTATTAGATGTTATAATACTTTGTCAATATTAATGTAATTTATTCTCTCACTACAATACAAATTTTTAAGAATTAAGAAGGTCTTTTATTGGTTCTATTGTTTAATAGCTAGTTTAATAAATCTAGTACAAATCAAAATCTAAAAAATAGTTTCCATCAATTTTTAGAATTTGAATTTTAAATAATCAATTTATATTAATATCAAATTAAGGAATAGAGATATCTTATGGATTTAAATTAATCATTCTATTTAAGATATCTATGTTATTCTTACTTATTTCAATCCTTAAAAAAGTAATTCATTTTAATTAATTATTTAGGATTTGATTTTTATACATTTTATATTTTAAAAAGTATAAACCCATACCTTACTCTTCTTTAAAAAAAAATATTTGATTCTATAGAAAGAGATGAGTATTAGAATTAATAAAATATAACAGATGAAAGGAATGCTTAGTGAAGAATTTAAAAAAAAAGATATATCTATATGCTTTATTAAATATAAACGTTAAAATTAGTACTATAAAATAATTTTATTTAAATTTATATTTTCAATTTCTATTTTTAGTTAGTTAAAGGATTATTTTTGTGATATTATATGAAAATCTGTAGCATCAATAATTTTATAGAATTCATTTTTAGAAATCCTCTTTTTTCTAAATTAAATTATCTTTACTTTATTTCATTCCTAATTTTAGAGAATGTTTTTTAAGATTTCACGAATATTTTATTTTCGTTTTTTTTTAAGAAGTGAATAATGAAAAATCTACAATTATTAAGTGAATTGATTAAATCAATCAAGCTCAGAATCCTTTAGTTTATCAGCTGCTGTAATTCTTTTTCAGAACTAAAAACTTTGCTAGATCACATCTAAATATGAATTATTCTTGTGTTTCTTTCAGACATATCTTTAAGGTTTCAAATCTAGTCAATTGCTTGTGTTAAATTTACTTAAGATTAAGATGACAAGCTGTATACTCCCTTCTACCCTAATGTTATTTTATACCTATGCATCTATATTATTTATTTCCTTGTATTCCAATATACTACTATTTAAAATAACACTTATAGCCATTATAAATCATCAGACTAATAAGAAGACTCAAATGTATGCTATATCTATTTAACGTAATATTATCTATTCTTAACATTATCCATGATTAAATAGATAGATACAAAATCAGAGATATAAGAGAATGATGGATGATTTAAAAAGTTAAAATAAATAAGAAATGATTATTAATAAGTATACTTATAACATTTTTCATTATTTTATTTCTGACAATAGCCAATATAATAGAAAAATTCATAGAATTAAAATTAAAAAATACAAATGTAAAGCTTCCTATTCAATTAGAATCTAAATACTAAACTATTACTCTGAGATTAAATAATTTAAACATACTTTCTAACACTTTGAGCGGTATAATATCATAATAAATAGATGATATAATTCATTTAAATAATAATTTTATATTAAAAAATTGAAGATTTCTATTAATAAAATACGTCAAATTCAATACCATGATTAGAGAATCCAACATCATGTGACTTCTGAGACAAACCTACATTTGGGTCAAGCCCAAATACATGCTATTATGTGACTGCAGAGAAACTTTTTAGTGACCCCAAATTAGAGATCTTATAGTTTTTTAATTACCTTAAATTTCAAAAGCTGAATGATTTCGCAAGAAAGTATGTTATCTATAATTTTTTTGTATTGTTTATAGTATAATTTTAATATAAAATTCGAAGAATGAGCACATATAATTTCGAAAATGGAACCTGAATAAAAGACTTAATTGATTACTTAAAATGGTTACTTCTAAATATCTAGTATCATACGTTAATATCTAATTGGAATGTGAGCAATTTCTTCGACCATGAAGACAATAATAATGGTTCTTAGTTAATTTTTTTTCGTATGATCAAGTTTATAATATTTTTAATTTATTCTAATATAAATTAATATATTTTAGTGAATATTCATATCTCAAAGTAGCTAAATTAAAAATGGTAGATTCAATTTTTATCTTAATGGTAATATTTGTAGAAAATGCATTATTCCAAAGAATATAAGACATTAAAAAGTGAGCGAGAATGTTATAGATTTTACTATAAATAATTAAAGATATTACATGAAAATACTTAACAACACATTAAATTTCTTATTTTATTGTTTCACATTCAATTTATGATAACTTTATTTTTAAATATTGTATTCTAATCTTATTGCTCTTTCTGCAAAGCTATTATAATTTATAAATTGTACATTAATAATATAATTATTCAAATAATCTAATCCTTTTTATTCTCTTTATTTAATCTTCAAAAGAAAAGACTTATAATTTAAGCCATTTCTCAAAGGTAATCTCTTTAAATTTTATTCAATAATTCTATAACAAAATTTTATAGAATTTAAAAAGTTTATAAATTTTTGAAGATTTGCTTTTTCTATTAACATTTTCAAATATTTTTGGAAGTTCTATTATTTTATTTATGGCAATTTCTGCGATTTACCTCATCGTTTGCTTGATTGAGCATTCGAATTCATAATGGATAATCTCAACTAGTATGTTGAGCTCTAATTCAAAATTCACTAAATAGACCGGAATATACGCATATTATTATTCTGGAAACTTTCTATTGCCCTCAACCTATACTACTGCAAATTTTATCACTTGTACTACCCCTGCGATAAGTTACATTACTTTAAGTAGTACATATCCATCCGCTCAAACGTATTCCTCAATCAATTTCAGAGATGGGGATTATGTGTCAATAGATTTATTTTTTCAAGGTACATGGTTATCTGAAAATGTTTAATTTACAATAGGATCATTTTCATATACATACTCCTACACTTCCCCTTCAGATTATCAAATTATAACTGGGTTTTGTGATAACCTTCCTTTTTAAGTTAGAACCGTCAATTTTACAATTGTCTCCTCAGGTTCTGCTTAAATAACATTTACATCCTCTAATATTAATACAGGATTGGTTTCACTAAGAAATATTTTTATCTCAAACTTGTAAATCATCTGTTATCCATCATGTGACTAATGTACAGGTCCAAATTAGAATGAATGTACCAGTTGCTATTATGACTCACCAATAAACAACATTTGCCCACCTTGTCCATCAAATTTATACTATTGGAAGGAAGAAGGATGCAAAAATATTTGTGATATCTAAACTCCATTATATTAAAATGGATTTTGTTAATAATATCCAAGTAATTATTTTTAATTGAGATTATATAGTTAGCATCATCGATTATGATAATGTTTATTCTTATGATGTAAAATGGCAATTAATATATGACCAATAAGATGTAGATACATCACCAAAAGTTTTTTATTATGGTTCTTAAAATATATACGGAGTTTAATTCTGGAATCTATAAATTATTTAAAAATTTGAATAGTTATTACTAAGCAACCTATTTAATTGGATTGAAAATTTCAGTTATTTCTTTTAATGATATTATTTACATCGTGAATAAATTTTTAAGAAAAATTTATGTAGCCAATAACAATACATATTTTGGATCTATTTATAGAAATGCTTCTGGAGTTCAAACCCATAAATTAACAATTTCAGATTCTAAATAATATAATAATGCTTTTTCAACGTATTCCTCAACTACAAGATATGTATTAATTACATATGTTGATATTCCTAAATATTCATTTCTATTTTCAGCAATAGGCAATTATACGTAAATCTCAAATTTATTAACATTAGCGATGACTTAGCAGGATGGGGATTGTCTTAAATATAAATTACTTCAGGATATTGTCCTGAAAAGTGTTTATAATGTGAAGTAGAGCAAAAGATAAATATTAATTAGTAATATCGTTTTAATGTAAGCATTGTGAATATGGATACTATATTTATAGAGATGGTAAATGCAGATCTTATTGCTCATCCCCATATTAAAAATAAAATTGGGATTATTGTTAGGATTATGATGATGAAACACCTTGTATTTTTTATTTTATTATTAAGACTCTTAATATTTGATTTAAGAATATACAAATGCTGCCACAGACCCTGAATAATATGCATAATATACTTTAATTTCTCAAAATGGAACAAACTTTTTAAAAGGATCAGATATCTATTATTCATATTAATCAAATATTAGAGTTTTTGGAGGGCCTTTTGTATGGGCTTAAGCTAAATTTTAAAGAATTCATAATATATTATCTCCACATCATAGTGTCACTATTGCATTTTATATAGTTTATGGACCATCTTTCCCTTCAAATGGAGAATTTATATATTAGATTGAAAATAAAACACCAATTTCTAAATCAAGTAATAATTCTAATTTAATTAATTCTGATGGCTCAAAATATGATAAAGTCTATGAAAAAATCAACCATAATACAAATACATTAACCATCACTTGGGAATGTTTTGGTCCAAATAATGAACCAGTTTATGCTTATTGTGGATTCTACAATTATTATATTGCTGTTCATAATTGCTAACCTTATTGTTTATAATGTTCAAATTAAACTAAATGTACTTTGTGGAATAGTACTTATAATGCTAATATTGTAAAATTTTCTTAAGCAGAATGTATGAGCTATTAATATTATGATAAAGAATCTTTAAGATGTTTAAATTGTCCATCATCTTGTTTAACATGTACATCAAAAATAGATTGTAAAACATGCAAAACTACTTATATGTTATCTAAATTAGGATGCATTTGCAAAATCAATCAATATGAAGATTAAAATCAATGTTTGAACTGTCCTATAGAATGTAGTTAATGTTTAAGTTTAACTTATTGTTTAGAATGTTTAAATAGTAATAAGAGATAATTATTAAATGGGTAATGTAATTGTATTGATGGTTATTATCCAATTGTATCTAATCCTTAATGTTAACTTTGTCATTAGTTTTGTAAAACTTGTTATGGTCCTACTTCTAATGAGTGTTTAACTTGCAATAACAACATTATTAGTATAGAATAAATAGGATCAACTTGTAGATGTCAAACAGGCTCAGCTTATATGGATGTAAATAAAGCATGTTTTCCTTGTCATTCATCATGCTTAACTTGTTTTAGAACAACAATAGATGGTTGTTTAACATGCAATTCCTCTTAAAATAGATAATTAAAAGGGTTAAAATGTAGATGTGCATCTGGCTATTATGAATCAATTAATAGTTGTACAAGTATAAATAATAATAATTTTTATAGATTGTCCAAATACAGAAAATACATCTCTAAGTCAATGTTATAAATAATGTAATAATAATTAAAAAATATGGCATACAATAACTTGTAGTTTATGCGATTCTGGATATCATATAGTATCTGGAGAATGTCAACCAATTTGCGGAGATTTATAAATAAAAGAATATGAATAATGCGAAGATAGTAATACAGGTCTTAATGATTTATGCTTTAATTGTTAATTTTAATGTCCAAGTCATTGTTTGACATGTGATTAATCAACTAATTTACCTTGTCCTGATGTTTGTGGAGATGGAATTATTACAGGAATTGAAGAATGTGAAGATGGAAATACTATTTAATATGATGGATGTTTCAATTGTAAATATTAATGCTAACCTTCATGCACAAATTGTATAAGAGGAAATTGTTTTGAATGCCTGACTGCTGGTTGGTATATTGATATAACAGTTACTCCTTGGTAATGTAAAGAATTATGTGGAGATTTCATGATAGTTGGAAGTGAATAATGCGAAGATGGCAATCTTCAAGATACAGACGGTTGTAAGGATTGTAAATTTTTTTGTAGAATTGGTTGTTCTTCTTGTGATTACACTATTAATAAATGCTTAAGTTGTGAATTGGCTGGCTTTGTTCCTAAGTATTATTATTGTGATAATGTATGTGGAGATGGTTTAGTTGTAACAGATCCTTCTGGGATCAATTCAGAGGAATGTGATGATCGTAATACTAATAATAATGATGGTTGTAATAACCTTTGCTAATTTTAATGTTAAACATCATGCGCTAGTTGTATAAATAATAGATGCGCAATATGTGCAGATGGATATTTACTTACTAATGAAAAAATATGTATAGCAATTTGTGGAGATCTTAAGAGAGTACTTGGTGAACAATGCGATAATTCACCATATAAAAGTTGTATAAATTGCTAAATAAAATGTCAAAGTACTTGCATTGATTGTGATACAACTGGGCTTGGTTGTCTAAAATGTAAGACTGGATACAATAATAATGATTATATTTGTTAATCAATTTGTGGAGATTAAATAGTAACAAATGATGAACAATGTGATGATGGTAATTTAATAATTGGAGATGGCTGTCATTTCTGTTAATATAGTTGTTAGGATTCATGCCTTAATTGTATTTAAGGAGTCTGTTATAATTGTAAAGAAGGGTTTGAATTAATATAATCTAAATGTTATGCTAAATGTGGAGATGGAATTTAGAATGATAAAGAACAATGTGAAATGATCAAGTCCTTGCATATTTATCAAAGTTGCAAATCTTGTGTATTTACATGTGATTTGAATTGTCAATTGTGTTAATTTGGTAGATGTTAGAAATGCACAAAAGAATATGAATTATCCTCTAATTAATATTATTGTATTAAATCTTTACAATATAATTCAAAGATAGTTGAACACTGTTAAATATAAGTTTAAGACAATTGTATTTAATGCAAAAATTATGCTTATTTTGACAAGGTTGAATAAAAGTGTAATTTAAAAGAAAAACCGTTGAGCTTTTGCCAATATTAATTTAAATTATCTCCAGATTTATATTGTAGTTATTGTTTTGAGTATTGTGCAACTTGTAACGAAAACAATTGCATAAGTTGTCAAAGTGGCTATTATTTAGGTGACAACTTTTCTTGTATTTCATCTTGTGGAGATGGAATACTTGCACATGATGAAAAATGTGAAATAGATGATCAAAATTGTTTAAGTTGCATGTTTGAAGTTTCAAATTAATGTGAATTATATTTTGAAGATCATTGCTATAGATGTGAACAAGGTTTTTATATTAATTAATATACTAATATCTGTGAATCTAATTGTGGAGATGGAATAATAACATTTGATGAAGACTGTGAGGATAACAATTATAAAGAATATGATGGTTGTTATTATTGTAAATATTCTTGTAGCTAACAATGCTTAAATTGCATAAAAGGAGTTTGTTAAGAATGTAATAAAAACTACTACCTTTGGGATGGATTTTGTTATGGGGAAGAGAATGAAATTGATTAATTTCCTCAATGTAAAGAGTATGTTAATGGATAATGCTTAATGTGCTAGAAAGATTATAATTTAAATGAATATGGGGATTGTATTTCTGAATGTTAGAAAAGCTGTATTCAATGTTATGATGGTTAATGTTTTTAATGTGCTGAGCTATATGAGCTTTATGAGAATATATGCATTTTACCCTAGTAATGTTAAACAGGTTTGTAATTTAATTAAGAATTATAAATTTGTGAATCTTTATGTGGTGATGGATTTATTAATGGATGGGAAGAATGCGATGATTAAAATATGGAACAATTTGATGGTTGCTATTAGTGTAGATATGAGTGTGATGATAAATGCATTTAATGTATTTATGGTGAATGTTTTAAATGTTCTTAAGAATTTAATCTGAGTGAAAATAAATGCTTATCAAAATGTTAGGAGACTTGTCTTTATTGTTTTGAAGGAGTATGTTAGTTATGTAGCAATGGGTATTTTCTGAATGAATATTTAAATTGTATAAAAATTAGCTGTGAATATAATTTCAGTTGTACTTCTTTTGTATGTGGAAATGGTATAATTGAAGAACTAGAATAGTGTGATGATTAAAATCTAATTAATGATGATAATTGTAATAATTAATGTGAATAAAATTGTGATATTAATTGTACAAATTGTATTGATGGTGTTTGTTATGAGTGTAAAGAAGGATGGAGATTAAGTTTATCCTTTTGTGATTCTATTTGTGGAGATTAAATTATAGTTAGAAATGAAGAATGCGATGATGGTAATTAAATTGCTTATGATGGATGTTTTAAATGTTAATTTTAATCCACTCAATATTATGAAATCTTTTTTAATGGAATATGTCAATCATGTTAAAGTAATTATGAATTAGATTAATTAAATAATTCATGTAATTCAATATAACCTTAGCTAACCATTTAAGAGTAACCTAATTGTAAATTGTTTTAGAATAACTTATGTATTTTTGTTAAGTTGGATATCTAGATTTGATTACTAACACTTGTATAATTGAGTAAAATATCAATAAATGCTCTCAAAATTGTAAATAATGTTTGCTTTCACAATGTTTAGAATGTGAATTTGGATATTATGGAAATAAATGTATGCCTAAGTGTGGTGATGGCATATTAGTTTAATAAGAAGAATGTGACGATGGCAATTTATATGAATTAGATTCTTGTTTAAATTGTAAATATTAATGTCCTTAAAATTGCAATTAATGTGCTTATGGAATTTGTATACATTGTTTTTTTGGATTCTATTTGGATATTGTAAGTAATTCATGTCATTCAGTTTGTGGTGATAATATGCTAGCAACTGATGAAATTTGTGATGATGATAATGAATAGAGATATGATGGATGTTTCTAATGTAACTTTTAATGTCAAATAGAATGTCTGAATTGTGAATTTGGAAAATGTATAGAATGTTAATCTCCTTTAGTGGCAGTATAATCAAAAGGTATTTGTGAAGAATTAAACTTATGTGATAATTCAATAGGATTATATCAAAATGATTATAGTAATGATTGTTTGCCATTATGTGGAGATAGTATTGTTGCAGGCAATGAATAGTGCGAAGATTAGAATAATATTCCTTATGATGGATGTTATGAATGCTAAATTTAATGCTAGATAGGTTTTTCACTTTAATAAAATTCTTGTATTCCTATTTGTGGAGATGGAATTGTAATAAATGAATATGAAAATTGTGATGATTAAAATGATTAACCATATGATGGATGTTTTGAATGCTAATTTTAATGTACACAGAATTGTCTAATCTGCTCTCAAGGAACATGTCTTTAATGTGATATAGATTATTCCTTCGAGAATAATAAATGTTTGTTAAAAAAATAAAATGATGATCCTAATTCTACCATTATTAATTAATCTTAAAAAAAGAATGATTCAATTTTAGATAGTTAAAATTCATAATTGGAGCTATTAAATGAAAATAAGATATGCCAACAATCTGAATGTGTTTACTCTCAAAAACCCTCCATAAGACTGAATTTTAAAAATTAATCCTTTACTTTATAATATGTTCAAATTACATTTGATTAAGAAGTAAAATTTAGCAAGACAGAAATACAAGACTAGCAATTGTTTAACTTAAGCATAATTGACTTGGCTCCCTAGAATTATAATATCACAGTCAATTCTATTTAAATGATGTCATTAAATCTTTAATATGCTTAGTATTTAGTTGCCATTGAAATATTTATATAGCTTTAAACAAAACCAGTTCTCTTAGTTTTGCTTAATCAAGGAATTGTTAACTCAAATAATTAAACAATCATTAATCCTAATGAGTCAATTACTCTCTAATCACCTAAAATAATATCAAAATAACTTAAATCAATATCTGTAAAAGTTAAAGAATCAAATTAGGCATTTATGATTGGAGCTATTTCTATATGTTTAATTTCTTTTCTTTCTGGTGAAAGTTAGATTATTGTAGAAACACTAAATCTTTTATAATATCAATCATTCCTAAGATTTATAAATGTAGAATATCCTGAGAACCTCTAAATATATTTTTAAGCATATGACTTGTTATCTATAACATATTATTTTCAAGTTTTTGAAATCGATGATTATTTAAATATAATAACAGGATAAAAAAAGTAACTTGATCTAACTGGAAAATTTAAAGAATATAATGTAGATGCTGATCTTTTTAAGAATATCCTACCACAATTTATTTAATTTTTAGGATTGGTAACACTACCTTTTTTTGCCAAAACAATTTATAAAATATTTTCTAAGTTATGTTATTATATGAGAAAATTTTAACATGAAAAAACATTAACATCACAGATTTTAATTGCATTAATTAATTTAATACTGGGCATTAGATAGTGTATAAAATAATTAATGAAAATAAGATATCAACAAAAATATGATTTAATAAGACAATTAATTTACATTAATTCTTGGGATTTGCTGTTTAAAGTGATTTTGTAACTTCATTATAATAAGATAGATAATTTGAGAAGTATCTTAACCTCTTATTTTACACTTTTAATATTTTTCATATGTATTGGCTTTTAATTAAAATCATTAAGTATATTCAGTAGTCATTAGTTCAAAAATCTTAAAGCAAGGCTAGAAATAAAGTTTATTACTTTAGATATTTTCAGAACAATGTTTTTCCATATAGTATTAGTGTTTTTCTAAGAAGAATATATCTTATAAACCTTGTTAATATCTGTCAGCAATTTAAGTTAATGCTACTTAATCTACAAATATAAATAATGTTCTAAACTAGATAAGATTATATTCTTATTAGTTGAAGGAATTTTAACATTATTTAGTTTAAGTTTATTTTTTTATTTTGATACTAATGAAATTTATATGACATATGAAAACAAAGTTGTTTTAGGATTTTTTTAGATGAGTTTTTTGATTCTAAGTCTTGCAACAGTTTTTGGAAAGGATTTATTTTCAAAAGTATTAAATATTTATAAATTAATAAATAAAAAAAAGTAAGTGCCTGTTGCAAATAACTAATTATTTTATTTTTGAATTCAATATACATATACGTACATTTTAATATTATTTTGTTTTTCTCAGAATTAAAATTTAGTATTTTTAATAGTTTAATTTTACCCCTAGAATTTTCTGTAAAATAAAACAATCCTTATGGGAATCTCAAAATTTTTAAGACATGCATTATAATTTTATATTTTTAATCTTCAATTAATTATCAAAATTTAATTTTTTTTCTTTAAATTAGCATCAAATCCCTTTTTTATATATTTAGAGTTACCAATAATTATCAATCATCTTCAAACATATGGGGGAATAGAGTTTTAAATGATATTTGAGATTTCGAAGATCATTTGATTGAAATTTTCAAAAGGATTTTTTTTAGCTTAATTTATTTTGTGATACACATTATTTAAATTAGATATTTTTGTTTATCATTACTTATTTATCGATTTTTCTTAAATTACTCATTCATTATCCCATTATCTATTTATTTCACTTAGGTATTAAAAAAAGTGAGATATAATCTATAAAAAGTCAAAAAAATGTATTTAAAATTTATATCTAATATTATCAAATTTATTCAATTATTCTCCTATTTCAGCTCAATAAGTGCTTGATAAATATAAAAATTTTAAATAATATCTCAGCTTAATATGATATCTATAGGTTTTAATTTTTTTGATTTGCTAAGTATTTATTATTAAATTTCTTTGCAATTTTTAGATATACGTGCATAATTAATTTAACAAAAATTTATAAAGAAGTTAGCAAATTTCTATTTTTTCAAAATTATTGTTTACAAAGTAGTTTGTTATATGAAATAAATATAAAAATATTAGAGCAAAAGGCTATATTAATATTAAAATAGATACAGATTTTTAAATTTAATACTTAATTGAGTTAGTTAATTTAATTAAAATTTATTTTAATTTGAATCTAAGTTAAAATAGAAAACGATTAGATTGACAAACGAAAATAATCTTTTCCATGCTTTAACTCTAGAAAATTATATTTGATTCCAAAAAATTAATAAAAAAATAATTGAATA
>CAJJDN010000030.1:514025-572961 GCA_905182985.1 Paramecium sonneborni | reverse complement strand
CCAAACCCAAACCCAAACCCAAACCCCCCCCCCAACCCCAAGCCCAACCCCAAACCCAAACCCAAACCCAAACCTTAAAAGTAGAATCAAGGAAATTTATGATCATTGATGCAATTAATTTAAAAAGGTAAGTTCATATGATAATGTTGAATATCATTTAAAAGTCCTTAAATTATTATTTTTCATTTCATATTATTCGATTATTATCGTGTATTATAAATAATTTTTATAGTGTAAATAATAAAAAGACATTTATATAAAAATACATTTATATGTATACAAATATTTTATAGACATCTATTTTTCATTTGAAATAATTCTTTGCAATAGTTATCTTTAAGTTATATAAATGGACGAAGATTTAAAATTTCCTCATTTTGAAAAGCATTTTTATTAAGAGTATTATATTGATTTTTAAAGTGGTTAAAGTTATTTTTCCTTACACTTTATATTGTAAATTTAAATCACATAACTCTTAAAGCATATTATTCGTTTTTCTAAAAAGAAAAAAATCACTTGGTTGATCTTTAAGTTTAAAAATTTTTATTTGAATAAGTATTATCTTAATCGAATTATCATACAAATTTCTAATCATACATTTCGGAGATAGAGTCTATTATTCAAGAAAATTTTGATTGAAGCTTAAAATACATCAAGAAAAAGTGAAAAAAATATTAACAAACTATGCTAAATATAGTAATTAAATTTAATTTAGATTGAACTAAAAGAATGATTTGGTGAATTATTTTGTTTATTATTTTACGTAATTTAACATAGTTTTATGAGCTTTTAAATTAAACTTAGAAAATTCTTGGAAAGGTTAGGGCTGAACTCAATTTTAATTGCAAATTTAGTCTAGAATATATGGAGAGCTTCAATTAGTTTATGGCTAACTTTGCCAATAAATTATTTAGTATTTATTTTGGCATTAACTTGTCTTTTATTTAGATGTTTATAGCAATTCTTAATAATGAAAGAATATGGATAAAAATATTTGATTCATTTGGTGTCCTTATTTTATTATATTACATATTTTGAATCTTGTTTATAGATTGAAAGGAATCAACATTTCTAATTTTTTACAAATAGTTTTCTGATGATATTTGGTTATATGGATTATTTGAAAATAGCAGTCTCTAAATATGTTTTGATTTGTAAATTAGGAATACCATTATACTTTATTGTTAGATTAACATATTAAATAATTAATGATTTTAGGATACAAGATTTAGAAAGTTTAGTATTGCTATGTTTAATGTTTTTCAAATACAAGATAATATTATAAATTTCTTTTGATTAAAAAATTGATGAAAAAACTCATAAATAACAATTAACAATTAAAGAAGAAAGAGAAGTTATACCTATAATTTAAAATTAGTAGATATTTCCTTAATTAAAATAATAAAATAAAGCATAAAATTCCTATTCTCCCTAACATAATCTAAGTGTATTTTTAATAGATTTACCAAGTGAAATGAAATTAATATAATACTCAAATTTGACTAATTTTTAATAAAAACTAAATAAGAGTTTTGATAAATCCGATCATTCTATGAGTTCATTTTATCAAAATCTACTTAATATTTTTCCACAAGGAATTTTAATTTTAAATTCTTAATTATAAGTAAGTTACATGAATAATAAATGTGAAAAACTTTTAGAGTGTTAAGGTGCAGAAACAATATTAGAAAAGGTGAAAAATTGTGTAAATAATGCCAAGATTCGAGATTTTTAATTTGATGATTTCAATGCTTTTTAAGCAAAATAGCAATAAAAACAAATTCATTATAGAATTCTAAAAGAAATAATATGTATTTTGAAAAAGTAAAATAGAACAATCGATGTTTTAGATATAATAATGTAGCCATAAAAATATTAAAGTATTTTAGGAGCCAATTCAGATGCAAGTTTTGTAATTAATTAATTAACTTTTATGTCTTAAATGTTTAGATACGAATGGCTAATATAAAGTGGGTTAAAACATAATAATTCATAGAAAAAACTGAAACTAATTATTATACCAACTGCTATGACTAATCAATAGTAAGAATACTTCTAATCTTAATCTTATATTCAAAGTTCTAGTAAAGTTAATTTTTAAGCAACTAATGACGTTGAAAATCCTGTATTACTTATAATAATAAAGAATATAACTAATAAGCATAAATTTTAATAAATACGAGATGAATAAATAATTCATCATAGCCTTATTAAATCTTTTTCTCATGAATTAAGAACCCCTTTAAATAGTTGTTAACACATGTTAAACTTGATGAAGTCAATAAAAAGTGAAGAGGAATTATAAAAATGCCTAACAATTGCTGAAAATTCGACTACTCTATTGATTCATCAAATAAACGACATTTTAGATTATGCTGCAATTTAATCATATTAATTTTCATATCATATAACAAAATTTTCAATAAATGAAATAGTATAGGAAATAGAACGATTATATAAAGGGTAAATGGAATTTAAAAATATTGCATTTAAAAAAATAATATCCAAAAATTTGGAAGATTTAATAATATGGAATGACAAATAGAGATTATTATAAATATTAGTAAATTTATTAAATAATTCAATAAAATTTACATAGGAAGGTGGTTGGATTCATTTAAGTATAACAGAAATAGCATACTTATATATTAATGTAGAAGTTAAAGATAATGGGATAGGAATAGCTGAAGATTAATTACATTTAATATAGAGTAGTTTATATGATACTTTAGAATTTGGTGCAATTTTGAAATAAAATTCTGAAATTAAGAAAAAAGGATTTGGATTGAGTATTGTAGCAAAACTTATAGAAGGGTTAAGTGAATCATACAAGAATGAATTAATAATATAATCAATAAAAAATTAAGGAACTCTGGTCTCATTTCATATGGAAAATCTACATAGTTAAAATGTCTATTAACAATCGTCTTATTTATTTACTCAATAAACAGGGAAACCTATTTAATCAGAAATATTATTTACATTTAATAAAATAAAATTAGATGATAAAGAAATTGATATAGTAAATAATTCATTTTCTAAAATAAAAAATTAGGAAGAAATGTATGATTAATAATCAGAAAGTTATAAAGCCACTTCAAGATTGAATGATTTTGAAATAAAATAGGAAATCATGTTGCCTATCAGTCCTGAATATTTTTTACATAAAACTAGATAGTCTTTTAGATATTTTTAAGATTCAGAACCTTGTGGTATTTAAAAATAAAAATTAAAATAAATTTGTTAAATTTGTACTCATGTATTAGTTGTTGATGATATACCTTTTAATTAATTAGCTCTTAAAATGATGCTTTAACATTATAACATTCAAGCAGATTCAGTATTTGATGGATTTCAGGCAATAGAAAAAGTTAAACTTAAAATGTAATAACATTGTTAAAATTATCAATTAATTTTTATGGATATTGAAATGCCTGGAATGGATGGATTTTAAACAAGCTAAAAAGTATACTAATTAAAATTATATATTAGATTTTGAATTTGACATAAAAACAATCTACTATAGTTATATGTTCTGCTTATGATACCTAAGAAAATTATATAAAAGGTTCTAAACTTGGTATTGATACATTTCTACCAAAACCTGTTAATTAAAATTAATTGGAATTAATTTTGAGGATAAAATTTGATATTAAAAGCAGAGAAAATGAACATTTTATTTTTGTATGATGAATTTTATATAGAGGAAATTTTATTATTTAAATTAAAAGTAATACTCATTGGATAATAGTTTGTTTCATTTAGTAATAATTGAAAGATCAGAGTGATAAAAATATGACATGGTTGATTATACAATTTATTTCAAAAATCAAGTTTTTTATTACCATTATCACTGCATTTATATTTATACCAAATACAAAATGACATTTGATAACAATCATATTAATAATGGTGTCTGAACATTTTTCTTATAACAAAGTTTTCTTTTAAGATCCCAAATACAATATGCGGCAGGACATTTTCCGGTTTCTTTTGCTTATAATTATATACAAGATGAATCCCAACACTAACCATTTTACCAAGTACATGCCACCTAATTAATTAAATTGTATACAATCTTCAAACATTTATCATTACTTAATTCCTCTGTGCATTTTTTAATGAAACAAGACGAAGAATTTGCAAACCATTTACAATTTGCATTTTTACAAATTGTTTCATTTAATAATTAACAACAAATATTCTAACATTTTGATGGCTACCAATAATCCCACTCACACTTTTAATTCTCAATGCATTATTTTTAATCTACTATTTCATCAAATTAACTTTCAGCAAAAACTAATTTTACAACTATCCAATAAAATATTAGATTTGAACTACACATTTTCATTAGGATTAATATATAAAAACATTTTATTCATTTTTAATACAATAAATAATGATTATCATTTTTATTAATTAACTTCAAATAGGGATGTTAGTCTTAAAATAAATAATCTATTATTTAACTATTTAGATCTTATCTCTGTGTTTCAATACACTTCTCTAATATATTAGAATTATCTTTGAAAATTAAAAAAAATCAACATTTCTTTAATCTTTGAATTATAACTTTTATATCATTCTAATTGTTGAAAATCTTTAGGGAATATAAATTATTTACAAACTTTAAAATTTCTAAGAATTTTTAAAGAGTTTATCAAATTGATAAGTTTTTATTTAAAAAACATTAAGTTTAATCAGTTTAAGCATGTAATTTTTATTAATCAACAATAATTTTTAGATGATAATATATATAAACGATTAAGACTTTGATAAATTTTGTAAATTATTACTTTTCTTTGATAGAAACTTTCAAAAATAATGGATGAATTCATTAAATTAGAATAAAAAGGAATTATTTTAAATAATTTATTTCAAAGAACAAGTTAATAATAAAAAATATGTTATCCCCTTAAAATTTATTAGTTTGTATATAAAATAAATTGTTCCTTAAACTTTCTATATTATAACTAAGATATTATATGTAGCTTTAAATCTCTTAATACAAATTGCTTTAAAAAATAGGATGTGGATCTAAACATCTTATCTATAAAGTTGAATCAAAAGTAACTTTTCAAATATTTGCTTTAAAACTTGAAAAGAGACCTTAATCAGATTAAATTGAAAATGAAATAAGAATCCTTCACTATTTGTAGAATATTGAAGGAATTCCTAGATTGATACAATTTGGAATGAGTGCAGATAAGAAGTATAATTTTATTTAATTGTTTTCAGATACTTCTTAATCTATCCATTATTACATAGTAATATGTAAGCCTTAGCTAAATAACAAAAATTTTCTTTGTCCTTAATTTTAACAATCGGTTTAAGAATAATCGAAATTTTAGAAAAAGTTCATAAAAATAACATCCTGCATCTTGATATAAAACCAGAAAATATAATGATATCTGAACAAATTTAGAATGATTAAGATTTTCTAAAACCTGGATTTATTCAATTGATTGACTTTGGACTATCTTAAAAATTTATTGTAAATTCAAAGTCTTTATAAGATGTTTTTATTGGCTCTTTAAATTTTGCTAGTAGATCTTCTCATAGAGGAACACATCTTGGATACAAAGACGATTTAGAAAGTTTATTATATGTATTGTATTACTTAAAAGATTGTATTAAATTTAGATTATAAAAATTAGTGAAATTACCATGGTCTGAAAAAGCTTAATGGGGATTAAAAGATGTTGATATAGAATAAATTGGAAAAAAAAAGTCTATATTTTTCAAGACAACCCTCATAAAAAATTAAAACACTAACAATTTCTCGTCCTTTATGTTCTATATTGATGGATTAAGGTATGATTTAATGCCAGATTATGATTACATTAAACAAATATTTAAGGAAATGATCTAAAATTCTGATTATTAACATAAATCACTATCATTATCAATAGAAGATTAAACATTAGAAGGAGATCTAGAAATTGCTAAATTTACTTAATAAATTAACTCCGATGAAATAATTGTTGATACCTTAAGTGAAAAAAAAGTTATCCGAGTCTCAAATTTAATTAGAAAATACACAACAAACTAAATCAAATCCATTAAAGATATTGAATAATAAAAATGAAAATAATTTTACATAATCATATTATTTAAATGAGAAAAAATTATGTTATTTAATATAAATAAATAAATATAATAATTATATATATTGATTATTTTTCAGACATAATTTATTTTTATTAAGGTTGTCGTTGTTTGAAATTAGAATTTTTTCATTTTGTTAAATTGCTTCATTAAAAGTATACCATTTAGTTTTAATTCATGTATAAGGATTGCTGCAAATAAATTTTATATATTTTAGCNATGATAAGTAATTAGCTTAAAATATTATTTTATGCTTACCTTTAATGATTAATGCTTTATTCAACTATTTTAATTGTAATTTATCATGCTCAAAAATAGATTTATGGATATCTTTTTGGATGAATTAAAACAAAATAAGTTTTTATTTTATAAATTTAATTTGACTTCATACTTCATATAATTGTAGAATTGATTATTTTAATGATTTGATTGAGAAAAGAATAAAGTAAATCAAAAACTTTTTAATAAATAATATAAATATATTTTTATTTTATCTCCTCTTAAGAATTGAGTACTATAATATTCATAACTTTTATAGATAGAGAACAAGATTATATCATTAACACTATTTAATAACCATTTCATAATTTTCATTTCTGCATAATATCAAAATTAAATGCGGATTTTATTTATAATTTTAATATTAATCCTAATCTAACTTCTTATTTTAGGATAAATTCTAAAATTATTATCTAGCCTTGAATTAGCTTAATCATATAATTCTTTGAATCTAATTAACATTGTATGGCATTTATTTAAATAATTAATTTTCACTATTCTATATTATTGTATATAGTCACAATTTCAATTAAGGACTAATTTCACTGTAATTTAATATTTTGTGCAAATGCTTATATTTATCTTTTAGCATTTCCATAATTACCTCCTTCTATTCACTAATTTATTTGAAGGATTTATTAAGATATTGTATTTTTCAATATTGGCCTAAATGATGATTCAAAAGACCTTTCTAAATATTTAATTATTTCTGACTATTGACCCTTAGTTTTATTGATTAAGATTTCTATTTATTACTCAAACATTGAGTATTTTGAATCTAATCATATTTTTAATTTAAAGAGAGGATACAATTTTTTCAAATTAATTCATTAAGATTATAATTATATTTATAAATAAATAAAAATCTACTTATAAAAATAGTATTATAATAATTTTTCAACTTTATTAAACAAATAAGTTGGTTTCATTTAATTAAGCATTTCCTGATTTTTAGTTCTAAAATTAATTTCATTTTAAACTAATTAAATAAGTATACTAAAAAATTCATAGCTATTAATATTAATGATTTAATTTTTTATCAGATCATAATTTTAGGATATCTTTAACAACCTATTCGAATGACATTTTTATTATTTTGTAATTTATATACTCAATTTATATAGTATTTAATGTTAGAAAAGAAATAAATTTTAGATCCTAAACATTCATCAAAATTCAATGTATATAATTCATTTCTTAAAAATTTATGTATCCATTATTTTTTTGATCCCCTTTATTAGGTTAAATAGAGAGTTATTAATTTTATTCTAATATTCCTCATTGATATTAAAATTTGAAAAGATCGAAGGTATAATAATTTTATTTTATGAAAAATTAAAAATTATCAAAAATACTTTTAAAAAAATTAACTTCTTTTTAATTCAAAGTCAAGAATTTGAAATTGTATCGATAAAATTATTAGAGATATAAATTCTAAGTTAAGGCTAAACAATTTTTACCTTATTTGTTTATTTATCTTAATATTAAATGAATTATTTATTTATATATTATTAATATTGAAAATAATAATAACATAAATAAATTTTAATAATAATAGAATTTTAAATTTCTTAAGTATTTAAAATAGAATATTGCATGATACCATGAAGTTTATTGTAATCAGAGATTGTTTCTTCACCTAATTAATTCATTAACTGAATATTATAATGATATATATAATATTAAATTAATTATTTAAGAAAACATTCATTAATGTAATCACTGACTTTATTAATATATCAAAAGTAATTTTAAAAATCTCATGATCAAACAACAAAAATTAACAATAATTAAGTTTAAGATTAAGAAATAAAGTTATGAGTGTTATTCCTCATAATTAATATTTCAATTTTTTTCATATATACTTTACAAATAAAATCTTGTAATGTTTGCATAAAATATAATTGATTTATCTAACCTTGTTAAAGATAAAGGAAATGTCTTTACTTTTCGTAAACTAGAAAAGAAAGACGTTTTTGAGACATAAAGAATGATGATAAAAGCATTTCTTTCCGAAAATCCTGTAATTAAAATATTATAGGCTAAAGAAGAGGATATTAAAATACTTTAAGCTGAAGAAGTATTGTAAATATTAAATATTATAATAAACTTAGTGATAGGATAATCTAAGAAAATCTTTCATTCGGAGCATTTCATGGAAATACTTTAGTATCAGCTTGCTTAACTTGTGATATAAAAACTAATATGTAAGCAGAAGGAGTACAAATAACTCACGTTGCATCTGAGATAATAGATACTATTGATATTTTATTGGGTTAATATATTTCCTCCAGAGAAAGAGACTTTAAGGAAGTTGCTTATTTGAATCATTTAGGAACTCATTCTGATTACTTAAAATAATAATTAGCTGTTTCTTGTGCCTATCTATCAATTGAAGAATGTAGAAAACAAGGATTTAAGTTTCTATTAACTGAGTCGTGGCATTAAGGGACATATAAGACATTTAGCAAAATATTTAAACATTTTGAAGTTATTAAGCAAATTAATGAGATTAAAGAACAATAAGTCAATCTAATCTCATTGATTGCTTAATTGAATTGAAGTTCTAATTTACATAAATTATTTCATTTAATATTTTAAATAATAAAATTTATGAGTCATATTATATCTATATTTATCATATTAAAATCAATAAAGTATTTATTTATTACTTATTCATAGATTATTTTTTTTAAATCAATCAAAATTATTATTTTCTTTACTGTTTTTTTTCATTCTATTTTATCATTAATTAAGATTATTTTTGAAAACCTTTAAAAAAAGATTTTAGCTTTTTCTGTGCTTTTAACCATGTTTTCAATTGTAGTAATCAAAAAATTCCTATAAAAGATATAAAAATGTACTTTTAATCACATAATCGTAAAGGAAAACAAGTTCGAATTAGCAAATATTTCATAATTATTTTATATATTAAATAATTAATTTTTGTTATAAAATAATTTATTATTCAATTTGTTAATTATAATTAGATATCAGATAAATTTAGTATTAATTTAATCTCAAATAAGTAGTATTATTTAGTTTTCATAGAATTTGATATATATTGTTTGAATTATTTTTTTATTATAAATCAATAATTTAGAGTAATTTTTTTTAACAGAATGAATTTATGTAAAGGATTTTAACACTAAGAAAATACATGTTTATAATTAAATAATGATGAATGAATTTGAAATAGTTTGAGAATTAATTATTCAAGATTATTAAAAAGTATTTTACCTGATCTAAATTTATTATTAGTGTATCATAACAATAATAACATATTATTTCATCTTTTTCAAATACTTAAATAAAAAATAATTAAAAGATTTAAGATTCTGATTCCAAGAATTTTTGAGTCATGGCCTGTATTTAATTAAAATTTTAAAATATTTAATTATTTGGTATATTTTTAATATTTATAGATTAATATTGAAGAACTTTACAAACTAAATATGGAAAAGAAAGCAATAATAGATTATATAATCAATTCACATAAATAGGTCTCAATAGATTTTTACTAAAAATAAAAAGTAACAAAAAAAAAAAAAGAATTTTTAATAATGTCAAAAGGGAATCATGTTTAGAATTAAATAATTAATAAGTTATAATAATATAATTTATTAGTTGCATAGTAATTCTAAAGAATATTTGATTTGTATTTAATTCTTGATAATAGTTTTATATTGTTATATAAATAGCATCGTCATTATTAAATTAATACGTAATATCAGCAATTTTTATATGATTGCAAGTAAATGAATAGTAGTGATGATGAGATGTTACATAGAGGGTAAGAACTGAATGTTATTTAAAAAATATAGAAGGTTGAATGTTTAAAAAAGAATATATTTCTATAGAATGGTGAAAGTTACTTGTTAATAATATAAAATTAGAACATTAAAAAACATTTTCTTAGTAGTTGTATATATGATTAGAAGGTATAATTATGTTCAATATTCAAAGAACAAATAGAAAAAGTTAGTATAAATAAAAATGAAAGGAGAACAAGAGAAAATAGATTTTGTCTTATGATATTAAGAATTATGTAGAAAGATAGTCATGAATGAGAAATTATTAGTTTAGAGTACTAAGAATAATCTATCAGTACGAATTTTAAGAAAGAAAAAGTTTGTAGAAAAAAAATTGAAGAGTTATATTCTATTGAGAATATAGAAAGGAGTGTTTCATTAAAGGGTATAGAGAATTAGAATAGTTTTAAAATTAATATTATTTGTTAGGATCTTCAAGAATGGAAATATCAAGAAATATAATAAATCATATTGTCATATTTTATAAGTATAGTATCTTAGTTTGGCATTGAAAAGGAAATATTATAAATGAAATTTGATATTAATAATTTTATAATCATTTTATGTTTTAAATTTAGAATAGAGATGAACAAGATACAGGAACTTTAGAATAAAATCTGAAGTAAAAATGGCTGCCATTTTAAATAAAGGATACTCAAATTGCTGTATAAACTCTAAATAAATTAAAAAATGAAGTATAAAAGCTAATGATTTCGTTTAATGAATAAGGTTTTAAATTTATAGAAGACTTGGATGTTCAAATAGAATATTTGAAAACTAAATCAAGTTAAATAGGAAAACTAATATGTGAATTACCTAATAATGCTTATTAAGAGCCTTAGAAAATAAATTAAATGATTTCTGAGTAATTAATAGAAGTGGAAAAGATATAAGAAATGTGTAAATATAAATTGAGAACTCTTATAGATTCTGAGATTTTGAACAAATGTTTTTATGAAATTCAACAATTAAACTTTAATGATACAATAAAAAGATTATATAAAATATTTAATCCACTTTTATAAGAATAAAATCAAAATTGGATTTGTGAGAAACATAAAAAATAAATCAAATTTGTATAATTAAATGGAGAGATTTCAAATAAGTTAGCTTGTGATCAATGTATATAAAATAATAGATATGGATAATATATAACACTATAGGAATTATAATTTCAATGGAATCGAGTTACAATAAAAACTTTAAAAAAATATAATTACTGTTAACATGAACTTTTAAAAAATTCAAATGGAATGTTATTTGAAATTTAATCTTTAAGATAGAATTTTAAAAAGCTTTTAGAGTAAATTAATTTATAATTGAATTGTCAAAATACATTAGAAAGTGATTAATTATAATAATAATATCAGATGATGTAAATAGATTGGTTATAATTATCTACAGCATAATTAATAGATGTTGCTTATATTTGTAGTTAATAGAATTTTGATGATGATATTGAAAAAGAATTCAAAACTAAAAATATATTTATATCTTAGATGTTAAATGAAACTAAAAAATTTTCAAACATGCTTAAAATTTAATATGAATCATTTCTAAAATATTGGATTAAACCAATAGATAATAATATTTAAAATGAAGAGATTAATGAATCAAAAAATGAAGCTAATCCATAAAAATATTAATTATTAGAATAATATAATATGAAAGAAGAGAAATGTTTATCATTTGCTTTTAATGGAGATTCTAGTATTTTAGTGGTTGGTTACAATCGATTTATTAAAGTATTTTAATTTTAATAAGGTTAATTAACATAAACATAAATATTAGATGATCATAAAGATTATATAAGATGCTTATATTTTATGAATAGAAGTAATTAATTTATATCAGGTTGTAATGATTTTAAAATTATTATCTGGTCTTGTGATAGTAATAATTATTGGTATGCACAATAAGTATTAGAAGGACATACGGATTATGTTAGAGCTGGGGTTATTATGAATAATAGAGAAGATTTAATTATTTCTGGAAGTGATGATCGTACGATTAGATTCTGGTCTAAAAAAAATAGATTATGGAGTTGTAAATAAATATTAAGTGGTCATTCTAAAGAAGTTAGAAGTTTAAGTCTTAATCCTTCATCTACTTAACTTATTTCATGCTCAGCTGGAACATAAATCTTTCTTACTTAATATTCACCTTATTCAAAACAATGGTGTAACATTTAAATTATATAAACTGAAAAAAGTGGATATAGTTTAAAATTTATAAAAGAAGATCTTTTCTCTTTCTAACCTTATGATTAAGGAATTCTATAAATTTATTAATTAGATTCAAGAAACAGAACTTTCTAAATTATTCAAAATCTTCAAGTTAAATCAAAAGATAATAGATGGGACTTCTTTCCATAATAATTTATTGAAGATAAATCTATTTTACTTCACAAAAATGGAAACACAATCAATATATTTAAATTTAATCGTGAAAATAATTAATTTACTATTGTTCAATCCATTCCAAACTCTGATGTTTATCTATATGGTGCCCTGACTGCTGATGCATAATATCTAGTCACATGGGATACTGATAGTAGATGCATTAGAGTAAGAAAATATCAATAATGAATTATTATTATCAATATTTTCTTATTTCCAATATTTAAATCATATTACTTATTTAGTTTTATTATCTATTTATTTCTTAATCTTTAAGTTAGTTTTATTAAATCTTATAATATATTTATTCTTTTAAAAATTATATTTACTATAATCTATTATATAAGAAAGTTCAAATATGTTCAAATTCCTTATTTAATTTTTAAATTAGAGAATATTAATATAGACTCTACATATTCTTTCGATTATTTCATTTATTTATATAATTAATTAATAAAAATATTATAAATATATTCATCTTATTAATGTAAAAATAATTGATGGCTGAGTATTAAAAATATATTAATAGCTTCTAAATTATATATGTTGATACTTGTTGATATGATATAATAATAATTTCATTAAATATAGATTATTAGTAAAATTTTCCTTAAATATTATAATATTGATAAAAGACATAAAAACAAAAAAAATAATTTAAAATATAATCATAATTAATGATATAAATAAGTATCGATAATTTACATTGTGGTTAAAACCATAACCAACCAGTAATAAAGATAGCTATGGATTCGAAATATGAAAAAGAGGAAAGATTATTTTGTCAAGAATGTCTAAACAACAATTAATATAAAGGAAATTTGATAAAAATTGAAGAATTTGAAAAGTAAATATAAGAATAATCAAATAAGAAAGAATAAATAATAAAAAGTGAAATAGAAATAGCTAAAAAATATGTGGATATTTTGAAATAAAATTGTCTAAATTTAAAACAAAGACTGATTTCAGAATTAGATAGAATAATTGTTGAAAGTGATAAATGGTTATTAGAATTAAATGAAATAGTTGATAAAAACAATAAATCGAATTTTGTTTAAGAATGGTGGGATTATAATAACTATTTAAAATCGTATCCAAAAATATTTAAATCTAAAATCCAAAAGTGTCATAATATTTATATTAAGAAATTATTTGAACCTCTATAAAAATATGTTTAATATGATGAGGGGAAAAGATGCTTAGAAATATTATAAGATTTAAGGATATAAGATTAAACTTAAATATAAATAAAATAAAATACATTTGATAAAATACAAGAGAATAAGGAAAGATCAGATGAAAGTGAAATAGAATTAAAATTAATTGATGATTCTATAATTTAAAAATAAATGTGTTATGCTATAGATATAAATTCAGCTTGTTCTCTAATGATTTCTGGTAAGAATGAAAATATAGTTTTATGGAATTTTAAAAATGGTAAAATAAGTGAGATTGTAACTTTAAAAGCACATGAAGATGATGTACAATGTTTGAAATTTAGTAAAAGATAAAATAGTTTTATTTCAGGATCGAAAGATAATTCACTCTATTGTTGGAAAGTAATTAATAATAAATAATAATGGATTCATTCTTAACAATTTAAAGTTCATAAAGATTGGATAGAATGTTTTTTATTAAATTAAAATGAAGATTAATTAATTGTCGGAAGTAAAGATAATTCTATAACAATTTGGAATGTAGATTTTAAAAAGAATAGATTAATTTATTAGTATACATTAACAGAACATTATAATAAAGTATGTTCATTAAGTTTAAATTAATCTGAGACATAACTAGCCTCTTGTGGTTATGATCATTATATAATATGGGAGAGAAATTAATAAGATTAATGGTAAATTAAATATAAATAGGAGTAGAAAAATAAAGGTGAGAAAATTAAATTCATAAATGATAATCAATTCATATGGATAACTGAATAGATTGAATAAATATAAGTTTTTGAAAAATATGAAAATATTTATAAAGAAGACTTAAATAAATGTTTGCAACTAATTGATGATGATTATAATTGGGATGAAAGTCTATTCCCAATAATTTACAACATTTAAAAGAATATTATTGTATTAAGATAAAAAAGATATATTTATTTTATTAGACAAACTGAAAATGGGTATCTTAAAATTATTAAAGATTTAAATTGCGATTATGCATCAATTTATGGTACAATTACAGATGATGGATTATATTTGATTATATGGAATTATAAATCAGATAAGTATTTAATTTATGAATTATAATATAAATGAATAATAGTTGGTATGTTTTCCAATTTTATTTTCAATTTTAATACAAATATTAGAATTAAATAACTAATTGGAAAGATATTTATTTAATTATTTATTATTATATTACTAAATAAATTATAATTATGTAATCAATTTAAAACAGAATCTATAAGAAATTAATTTACAGAATTTATCAAATCTAAGTATTAATAAAAAAATGAAATCAATTTATGTAAAAATATAAATATTTAATCTAAATGAACTCAAAACAACTTCAGTTACAACAACGTCCACAAAAACAATTTTAAATACATCAACAACAAACTCAAAAATAAAACTTATTTTATGATGATGGCAAATCTTTAAATGTTTAACTATTTAAAACATTGAAATAGCCTATTCACAATATTCCTTCAATTAATTAAATAATCAATTTCCATCCAAATTAACTCAAAAACCCTTTCTAAAGTCCTCAACAAAAATATCAAATGGCTAATAGATAATTAAAATAATCTTAATAATCAGCCTCTGCAGTACGAAAAGACATCAATTAAAACTAAAATAATAATCAAATAATAGATAATATTCGATATTAACATTATTCTCCATAAATTTAAAATATGTTACCTTAAAGAATAATATAATAATCTCACAACAATTAAAACAATTAAATGATTTAATTTTAAAGAAATACAAATATNTGAGAAAATTAAATTCATAAATGATAATCAATTCATATGGATAACTGAATAGATTGAATAAATATAAGTTTTTGAAAAATATGAAAATATTTATAAAGAAGACTTAAATAAATGTTTGCAACTAATTGATGATGATTATAATTGGGATGAAAGTCTATTCCCAATAATTTACAACATTTAAAAGAATATTATTGTATTAAGATAAAAAAGATATATTTATTTTATTAGACAAACTGAAAATGGGTATCTTAAAATTATTAAAGATTTAAATTGCGATTATGCATCAATTTATGGTACAATTACAGATGATGGATTATATTTGATTATATGGAATTATAAATCAGATAAGTATTTAATTTATGAATTATAATATAAATGAATAATAGTTGGTATGTTTTCCAATTTTATTTTCAATTTTAATACAAATATTAGAATTAAATAACTAATTGGAAAGATATTTATTTAATTATTTATTATTATATTACTAAATAAATTATAATTATGTAATCAATTTAAAACAGAATCTATAAGAAATTAATTTACAGAATTTATCAAATCTAAGTATTAATAAAAAAATGAAATCAATTTATGTAAAAATATAAATATTTAATCTAAATGAACTCAAAACAACTTCAGTTACAACAACGTCCACAAAAACAATTTTAAATACATCAACAACAAACTCAAAAATAAAACTTATTTTATGATGATGGCAAATCTTTAAATGTTTAACTATTTAAAACATTGAAATAGCCTATTCACAATATTCCTTCAATTAATTAAATAATCAATTTCCATCCAAATTAACTCAAAAACCCTTTCTAAAGTCCTCAACAAAAATATCAAATGGCTAATAGATAATTAAAATAATCTTAATAATCAGCCTCTGCAGTACGAAAAGACATCAATTAAAACTAAAATAATAATCAAATAATAGATAATATTCGATATTAACATTATTCTCCATAAATTTAAAATATGTTACCTTAAAGAATAATATAATAATCTCACAACAATTAAAACAATTAAATGATTTAATTTTAAAGAAATACAAATATACATCACTAATTAGATTGGTTGAATTAACAAAATAATGATTAAGTTATATAAGATTAATTCGACATAAAAAGGGCTATGATTCGACCATAATTCAATAGTTTTAAAACAACTGAGTATCTAAAAAAAAAATAATAATTATTTTAAGAACTTCGAAATCCATAAATAATTACATATGATAACGATGATTATATAGATCCAAAAGATAAGTAAATAAATAAAAATTAATCTATAAATGATCTTATAACTAAAGTATCTTTCGAAATAAAATGCTTATAAAAAGAATGCAAATTAAAAATTGAAGAATCATAATATTTACCTGCAATGATAAGTATTAAAAGTTAAGAATTAGATTCTGTAGATAATGAAATGAGAGTTGGAGTAGATTTGGTATATTATATATAATAATCAATAGATTTGTTTAATAGATAGAAGTGGAAGTATGGCAAAAGAGAAAATTAAAATGGTTTAACAAACTCTAATTGTTTTACTTGATTTTTTAGGTGATTAAGATCGTCTTTAATTAATTATATTTCATTAAAAAGCGAATTAATTGACTCCATTAAAATGTGTAACTTAATAAAATAAAGAATATTTTAAGACAATAATTAATTAAATATTTGCTTTAGGAGGAACTAAAATATCTGAAGCTACTAATATAGCATTTTAATAATTAAATAATCGAAGATATAAAAATAATGTAAGTTCAATCTTTTTATTATCTGATGGACAAGATCCAGAAGCAGCAAATGAAATTAAATAATAAATTGATATTGTTAAAGATCCATTTACATTACATACTTTTGGATTTGGAGATAGTCATGATGCAGAATTGATGACATCTATATGCAATTTAAAAAATGGAAGTTTCTATTTTGTTTAAGATATCACATTATTAGATGAATTTTTTGTAGATGCTTTAGGAGGATTAATTTCTGTTATTGGAGAATCAATTCAAATTTCAATTAAATCTAATCCAGATTAACCATTTTAAAATATTTAAATAGCAAAAACATATGGAAATATGTGGTAAAAAAATAATTAATCTTATTAAATCAACTTTCCTTAATTAATTTCAGGAACTAGAAAAGATTTTGTTTTTGAAATTTTTATACCTAAATTTACAGATAATGTAAACAATTAAAAAGTTAAAATTATTGATGCAAATATTTAAATAAAAAACCCATTAAATGGAGAAATTATTTAAAAAGTAACAAATTTACATTTAACTTTTTTTAATCCAAATTAAGAAATACCTTCTATAGAGGAAGATTCTGAGGTTTTAACTTAATATTTCAGAGTTAAAGGAACTGAGGCAATTGATGAAGCTAGAAAAGCATGTGAATTAAACTAATTTGAAGATGCATAATCACGTATTAATCATATTTTGTTACAAATATAATAAAATTAGAAGGCTGCTTCATTATGTGCTGGAATTATTTAAGATCTAGATTAAGCAAAATAAGCATCTTTAATCACTTCATACAAATCTTTTGGATAAAAGTAAATGTATTAAATGGTCACAAACAATTATCTTTAAGGAGGAATTAATTCAGTTTTTTCTGCAAACGGATAATAATTACAATAAAAATAACCAGCTCTTTATTCAAATAAAATCTAATAATTTATGATGAATAAAGTTCAAAATCAAAAATCAAGATAGAATTATTGAAAAATTTATAAATTCATCTTCCTAATTTATACAATTTATTTATATTATAGAAATTGAATTAATATTCTTTTTTTATTTATTTTATATATATTTATCTATCATAAAATATTGTGTATATATTAGAGAAATGTATACTTAAGTTAGTTTACTATAAACTGACTTTTGTAATTTGAATATTAGAAAAATAGGTTTAATAAATTATTCAATCAATTTTTTAAAAAAAGATCAACTAAAGATAACTTTTAGCCTCATCTTCAAAATTTCTAAATAAATAAATTTTGAGGTTTCAAGATCACTTTAATTATATTATTATATTTCTTATAGAGTCATAAATATTCAAATATTAAATTTGCTATCATAAAATAGGTTAATTTATAAAAATAAAAAATTCGATTTGTGAAATATCTTAAAAACTCTATTTATATTATATTTATAGTATGTGTCAATAATTAAAAAAATCTAAAATATTTAACTATTTATATGTGAATTTCGTAATGATTCAGTTATATTCAATATTGGACATGTTATATTATTGGTGATAATGCATTTAAGTATTATTCTACAGTTTCAATCTGATTTATTTCTTAACAAAAGGATATGATATGTTTTTCTGATGAGAGTTTACTTTTACTTAATAATTCTTAAACTTGTTGCTATTAATATAAATAAATTATTTACAAAATCATTAAAATAATCATAAGCAATTAGTAGTTTAAGTTATAATAATTTCTTCAAAAACTTCAATCCATTAGTTTAACATTTCAATTAATCTAATTTAATAACACAATCAGCAATATAGAATTAAAAATGTTAATTAAAATTTTTACTTCTTTCCCTATACATAAATTCTTCTTTCAGAGCTTAAGAATCACATAAAATAGTTTTTCCAGCTGCTTACTCACAGAAATACCATTTTCTAGATTTAATAATAATAAAAGTTACTAAGCTTCTTTCAAATATTCTTTTAGATAAAAGGATATTAAATTAAGTTCTATGTTATATAATTCTTCTTCTTCCTTTTAACGTGAGATTACAGATTGTAAGAGTTTTTCTTCTAAATTGTTATAGATTAATTTAATAATAAAAAGAGCACTTGGAGATAAGATTAAATTTTCATTATTATTTTAGAATTTTGAGTAATCTTCAATAATTTGTTTTAAAAATTGAAGGATTTATTACCAAGTAGATTGATAATAAGATGTAATCATCAAAATTGAATCTGAGTTAGCTTATTAATTATTGATCATATATTAATAAATACTAAAAGATACTTATTACCAATCAGCTCTTTTTTAAGGATCTTCAATTAACATATTTTTAATCAATTCTTATAAAACTTTATTAACTTTAATTGGACTATTTTCCATTTTTCTTATGATATCAACTCTCTAATCCTCCACTCCATATAAAATGTTATATAATACTACACCTAACGAATAAATATCTGCTTTATAAGGAGAATACCATTTTTAAGATCTAACCTCTGGTGCTACATAAGCTGGAGTTCCAACTCTTGATGATGTTGCTTAATATAAATCTTCTAAATATTTTGCTAAACTAACATCAGCTATTTTTATGCAATTATCTTTTATTAAGATATTTTCTAATTTAATATCTCTATGACAATAATGTAATTCATGAAGACTATATAAATTATTATTAATTTTAACCTTTTCTCTCCTTCAAAAATTTATATAAAAATATCAACAGCCTCTTATTCTTCCAATCTTTTTCCAGGTTACTTTTCCAAATATTCTTTTAGATTTGCTAGAAATTATAATTTCAATTTTTATTACAATCACATAAATCTAAAACAATATTAAAATGGTTCTAAGTTTCAAAATTATCTATTAGTGATATAACATTTTTATAATTTTTTATCTTGCATTTATTTAAGATTTCAATTTCCAATTCATATAATTATCTTAATTTTTCTCTTGTTAATGTATCTGATCTTTGTATTTTTGATATTTGTTTTAATGCTACATATTTATTCGTCTCACGATTTTTTGCTTCATAAACCTAAATCAAATAATTATTATTACTGTACACATTAGACCTTATCCTAATATTTCTACTTGGTTGCATATATAATTTCCAATCAACTTTATGCTAGCTTATGACATATACTATTTATTTTATAGATATATAAATAATAAAATAAAATCACTATAATTTATAAGTTGCTTATAATAACCAAAATAAATAATTATTACATATATTTATTTAAGTTCCTATTTCTATTTGTATTTTATGATTTATTTGTTGAATAACTAATCAAATCGACTTTATATGATGTTTTAATTTCATATAAATTTCATACAAATATTATATTATTATAATTAAAACTCTAATAAAAATTATGCTATTACTTTTATATAATAAGTTAATAATTATAGTTATTACAATTACTGAATAGAATATAAAAGTAATTGATTATTTTAAATTTAAATAATTTCTATTTTGTTTATAAATTATGAATTAGTTATATAAGATATTTTCATTCTATTTATGTTTCTGAAATTTGAATTGATAAAAAAAAACTATAATTTTTAGTGATGCCATAATTTATTTATTTGAAATAAAAATAATTTATAAATTTTTTATTATTTTTGTTTATATTGAATAACCAATATATACAATTAATTAGATATAATACTTCATCTTAAATATTTGGGAGATTAATTCAAATTTATTAGTTATATAAAATAAAAATGATTATCATATTCCAATTATTTTATATAGTTCATACTTTATATTTATTGGAATTAAGATAAGATAAAATATTCATAAATTTAGATGCTTCTCATTAAGCTTATATAACTTTTTAAGGTGTAGTCTCTTACATTTAGGATGAAAATTAATATTTAGATTGTCCTTATCAATTGTTAGCCTGTTGGTGTTAAATAAATAGTAATATTGAGAATGAGAAAAATCTTTATTAATTAAAATTAGGCATGTTTTAAGTTTATGATGATGGAAAGCATTCTTAAAATACTGAAATAATTACTTTTTTTCATAAATTCATGGAAGATTTAGATGATGACACACAAAATAACTTTATATCATTAAATCCTTTCTCATCATATTTTAATTCATTTGTTTATTATGGGTATTCTTTATGTATTTCTAAAGAAGATGCTTATTTATAAACTATGTAAAATGAATTTTTACACAAAAAGGAATCTCAAATTTTAGGAATAAAAAGTAAATTTTATTTTGAAGAATCACAATTTTCAATAAGAATTTCTTATATATAATATGGTTAGAATATTTTTGATATTTCAAATTATTCAATTTTTTTAGATTTTTAATATGAAACTAATTTTTTTCCCAATGAACTTATGAAGTAAATAGTTGAAAAATCATTTCCTAATGAATTTTAAGAATTTTAATTTATAGATGATCAATTAAATTATTTTAGAAAATCTAATATTTATAGAGTTGATACACTAGAACCTTTAAAATTTTATAATTATGCAAATTAACCTTTGATTATGCTGCCTGAAGATTATATTGAATATAATTTTAAAGAAAAAGATGTTGATATCTTGAAATTAGCTGGAGAAAATTAAAATTCCAAGATTATTTTAGGTAGAAGTTTTCTTAACAATAAGATAATTCATCTTTCTTCATTAACATCAGAAATATTTATTGAATAATTATCTAGAGATATATGTAACATATAATAAGTTCAAAATGATTCAATTTTTAATCATCTTATTTCTTAAGTTAGCATAATATTTATTATCATAATATTTTTTTATGCAATATTTAGAAAGATAAGAGCATAACGTTTACTTAAGAACTAATTAAAAATAGTTGAATCATAACTTATTTTAAAATTATAAGAAGTAGAGGTTCTAAATGATAATATATAATAATAATGATTATATATTTATTATTTTAATTAGTCTTATCCTTTGATCTTCCCAAACATACATACATTATTAAGTAAAACGAAAACACACTGAAATATTTTATTGTTTTAGATAATAAAGAATACATTATAGATTTAAATAATGATTTTAGTGTTACTGATATTAAAGGAACAATTCAAGAATGCAATATGAATTATTAATGTCAATATTGTGATTAAGTCTGCCAATATACATTTATAGATTAGTATGATTAAGAGTCGAATGGAACACTTTAAGAAATAGTGATTGAGATTGAGAATATTAAAGGAATAAGATAAATTGAAGAATTTATAGCTTTACATTCTGATAATAAAAATTAATTAGGATTAGGAATTAATAGACTATGTACCGATTTAATTATATAAGTCAGAATAACATTAAAATTATACAATTCCCCAAAATACATTTTTATCGAATGTGGTCTCTATATGTTTTTCATCTATTGGCTTTATTCATAAATCAACATAGAAGAATATAGAAAATGCAATAACGATACCCTATTAATAAAAGGGAAACGTTTACTCTTTCAAATTTAAATAAATAAAATTGGGTTTCAATTCAATAATTAATATTGAAAATGTAGATGTCTAGATTGATTCTATTAGTATGTTTACTGAATTACCAAAAGATATTTTCAGGTATTAATTATTTTATATATAGTGAAATTACAAATTATTACAAATAACTTGGATTTATCATTGTGAATTCAGGATATTTATGTATACATGAAAAGAAATTTAACTTGTCTCAAATATCAGTCATTTAAATATACATAAATGAATCCTATTATTTAGAGTTTTCACCGAAATAGTTCTTATATTAATCAGGAGAATATATCTAACTCCCTTTTAAATAATCAAAGTATCAATATTAGTTTTTAAATTAGAAAGAAATCAATAATATTTGGATTAACTTTTTTAGATAATTTATACTTGACAATAAATTAAAATTAAAAAAGTCTTTCATTTTCATAAAGTGACTGTCAAAGTTCAGTACAAAACTCAAGTTCTTATAAATATTTTGCATTTTTATTAGTGTTTAGTATTTTAATATTGTTTGCAATTATAATTAAGTTATTCAAAAAATAAAAATAATATGGCACAGTGGCTCAAGTTTAAGAAGTAGAATTACAAAATTCAACAATTTAAAGAGAAAAAGAAGATGAAGAAGAAGAATAGTTGTGAAAATTATAAAAATTATTTATACAGATTCAAATATAAATTATTTTCTTAAATTATTGTTACTAAAAAAATGGATATAAAAAGTATATATTACGATATCATAATTAAATTTGATTAAATTGAATTAGTAAAATAAATTTTTATTTTAAAATCTTATCTCTATAATAAAGTTTGAATAAAAAGCAAATACGAAGTTGAAATCTGATATAATAATGAGCAGATGAGAAAAACAATTTTTATTAATTATTAAATTTTATTTATGTTTAGATTAAACAAGTTAATTAAAAGCTTTGGTAGTATTTAAAACCTCACCAATTGGGAAAATGATGTTGTTAAAGCTAGTAAACCAGTCCTTGTTGACTTTTATGCAACGTAATTAATTGTTTAATGAATTATAGTTGGTGTGGACCATGCAAAAGATTAACTCCTATATTAGAGCAAAAAGTTAAAGAACATCCAAATGTAACACTTATTAAAATTGATATCGATCAACATGAATAATTAGCAAATCAAAACAATATTGAAGTTGTACCAACTGTTATGCTTTTTTAAAATGGAAAGAAAGTCAATAATTTTACAGGAATGCTATCTCCAGATAATCTAAATAAATTCTTTGATTAAATTCCAAAATAATGAATATTATCAATAATATATAATCAAATAATCCAATTTGACCAATCATCACTCTATATAGAATTACAAGTATATCTACAATATAATTATTTGTAAAATTCTTAATTATTTTTCTTAATTTAATAGTTTTTCATGTTTATGATTACTTTTATCTTTCCATTTATTTCTCTATTATTTTCAGTATAATCTAATTATCCTCATGAAACTTCTAATTAACAAATATATTTAAAGTATATAATCTTGAGTTGTTAATTGTATATTATATTTAGAATGAATATTTTTTCAAGGAGAAGGGCTTTTATTAATATCAATAATTATTAAATTTTACCATAATTCATTAAATTGATCATGAAATAATTAAGAATAAATTAATTAATTTAAGATTTCTCCATTTAATTATTAAAATGAATAGACTTTAAGATCTAAATTGGGTTTAGTTATTTTGTTTTATTCAGAATTTATGTTCATAATATCAATTTTAATAATATATTTAATTTTTAGAAAGGAATGTGTCATATTTTATAAACACAAGTAAATAAATTAATAATAAGTTTGTAAAAATGTTGATTAATTTAAGTTTTATTGTTGAGGTTGATTATTTTTGTAGTCGATAAAATTAGGTTTATAATTACAAATTGTAATTAATTTCAATAAAAAATAGAAATACTAGATGAATAATATTACTAATTGTAAATTGTTAAAATTAGTATTATATAGATATAATTTTAATAAATAATAAGTAAATTATGAGATTATTTGAGAAATAATGTTATAAGATGAAAAATGAAATGAGTAGAAAAGAGTTTGATAAATGATAATTATGGATGGGAATAAGAATGGAATGGAAATAGAAAGATTAAGAAAATGATATTAAATAATAATTATATTATAATTAAGCATTAAGATAGTTTTATTAAATAAAAAAGATGAATGATGAGTTAGAAAAGACAGCAAATTTTTTCTTTCCTGTTGATAATTAAGGAATAAAATAGAAATTCGTTCATACTAGAAGATTGTTGAAACATCCTGGTTAGAACAATGTTTCCAATCCTTCAACCCAGATGTAATATTGAACTAATAAATATTTAAGAACTGCATCGAAGCGAAGTTCTGATAATTCTGGTGTTGAAGGGTAGCATACTCCTCCTTAAATATGTGGAATGAGAAAAAGATCAGAATTACATACAAGTTCTGAGGATAGAAAACCTAACAATTATCGAATATTTAGTTCTAATGTAAATCAACGTTCTAGTTATCCATAATAATTTAGTTTTGGAAATTAATTTCAATAGATAAATGAATTCATATAGATCAAAGACTAACATTAAAGTCCTCCATTTAAATAGTTAAAAAAGCTACCAGAAATCTTTTAATAAAGAAACTCTAGTTAAGGATTTAGACAACCATTCAGAATATAAAGTGGATAAAGTAAAAGGGAAACAATGAGCAACTTTGTATAAGATATTGAATGTCCTAAAAAATAATGTTTATAGTAATTGTAATTAAAATAAGCCATTAATAAATAATAATTAAGAGGAACATAAAACAAATTACCGAATATTGGTTAACCTGTATCATTTTTATAGACTAAACAATAATTGAAGATGATAAATAGAATATTTTCAGGCAAACGGGATCAATGATTATAGTATATCTCATTCCATTGATGATTTTGGTATTTTATATGAACTTGCTTTTTTTAATCCTCCCATTTTAGGTGTTTATGAATTTAATTTAGATATTGCATCTTCTAAATGAGCAGCTTCATCATTCACACAATCATCATCTTTGCTTTATTAATTAATCTATTATAACTGTGAATTTTTTAAAGCTGTTTTACGTAAATCTGATTATTAATGTTTTTTCATTGCAGGTGAATCTATATATAGTTATTCTATTTAATTACTTGCATCTTATTGAGCTTATTATTTATTGACATTTCCAAATTAACTGAATTTACTTTATTATAATTATGGTTTCTAATCTAATCTTGTTACTGATCCATTATTAGATACATTTGAAAATGAACCCATTGTATCTATTCTTCCATTCAATGCTGGTTATCTTTATTATAATTACATTGAACCAACTTAACTTGGTGGACTAAACTATATCATTTATATTATTACCCTTATTGTTTTCCTAATCCATAAACAAAATCTTTATCATAATCCCTTATACTCTCTTATATATCTATTAAATCTTATTCCTTAAAGATTTCCTTAAAATATGGATGTTTTAGACATTCTTCTGATGACACACGAGTCTTTGGATCAGCACATAACATTTTCTTCAATAAATCTACTAATTATATAGGAGCCTAAATATATTATCTATTTTACAGATTAAATTTATTTTGTTTCATAATTAACTTCACAATTCTTATTAGCTCTTAAAATTGATTTATAATCACCTCCTTAGAATGGTTACTTTCCTGTTAAAAGAACATAAAAAATAACACCTGCACTAAAGACATCACATTTTTCATCATAAAAAGGATCTCCTTCTTTGTATAGTAGTATTTCTGGAGCCACAAATCCTGGAGTTCCACATCTTTTAAAAAGGATATCTTCATTTAAGAAACTTGCTAATCCAAAATCTGCTATAACAATATCAGTATCATTATCCTTCTCTTTTAATAGTAAATTCTCTGGTTTCAAATCTCGATGCATACATTTTTTTGAATGCAAATGACATAAAGCTTTCATCAAATTGTACATTAATTTTTATAAATTAGGAGCGCTTAATGGGGATTATTTGACCCTAGTTAATAATTCACCTCCTTTTAATATATCTAATATGAAATAGATTGAATTTTGTGTTTCATAAGTTTCATATAATTTTACAAGATTTTCTTGATTTAAACGCCTCATAACTTTGATTTCATTTTCTAATGATTCTCTTCCTTTGAATTATTCTTACATAAATTCTTTATTGAATGCTTTAACTGCATAATTTGCTCCTGTTTATTTTTTGGTAGCAAAATAGACTTTTGCAAAACTTCCTTTACCTATCATTTTTGTCACACCAAATTCATCATGGAAAGTTGTTTATAAACATCTTGATGCCATCATATTTTTGAATACAACGTAATCATCTAATTATAAATCCAAAAATTTTCCATTCCTAGCTATTCTTATAATATTGCCAAATTAGTCATGTTTGTAAGTAGTCATCACTGCAACTGTTATATTAAGCCAAGAAATTTTTTAGTCTTTTATATCATATATATGTTCATTTCCTAATTGGATTGTCATCATTTTAAGTTATTTGGACTTTTTACTGATTTTGCGGCAGTCTTCTTAAAAAACGATGTTGTCATTCTTTATAACGTTTAATAAATGTATTTTACATTATATATTTCTAAATCAACAGATTACCATATTTTATTTGATTTTCCTTGAATGTCTGGGTTGTCAAAAAAAGAATTCATATCCTATATCATTTTAATTTTATATTAATATTTAATAAATTATTTATGGACCCCAACTCAAAAAATTTTAGAAACCTTAAAAAATTGATCAAATAAAATCTTATTCATAAATATTGTTATTAAAATGAATTAAACAATTCTACATTTAACATTTCGAAAAATTAATATTTTCTCTTATTTTCAAAAAAAAAAAGAACATAATATCAAAATCAGATGTTTAATAATTAATTATATAATAATATGTTTTTATTTCTAATAACTGCAATTTCTTGTTAATCAATTCTTGATGGTCTTAAAATGATTGAAAAAAGTTTCAAATACACAAATGATAATAGCATTCTAAATAAAAATTGTAAATCAATTTTTAATTTACCATGTAGAATGTAATAATAGAAGATTTCTTAAAATGAATAGAATGTGAAGAATTACATAAATGAAGAAGTAAATATTGAATATTAGGGAAGGCAAATTTATTCTTAAATTTAATTGAGTCAGATTAAGATTATCATAAATATTATCAAGGAGTGATAAATCATATCACAAAAGAAATTGGATTATATGACATAAATGAATCATATTTATCTATTCTAATGGATTTTGATTCTTTCACCTTATAAAAAGAATCGAAACTCATTGAAAATAAATATTATGTAGAATTATAAGACAGAGAGATTCATAGTATAAATAAATTGAATGATACTTTTAAAGAGAATAATTCATCTTTATTTATTTATTTTAAAGATTTATATATTCCAAAATAAGGTAAATAAAGTTTTAATGCAATTTCTAATAATTTCTTATATCATCCTAATTTTGAAAATATCTAAACAGCAGAGAAAACTGGTGTTATATAATTTAGCAAAGGAGTATATTTAAGTTAATTTTATGCTAAAAGTTTGAAAAAGAATTCAAAAATAACTTTAGGATTTTTAGATGGATAAACTACAAGTTTAGATCTTCATGTAGATGATAATTGGATATTAATAAAAGGACCAATAGATTATTAAATAATAAATATAACAATGAGTAAATAGACAGCAATTGATTCAATTTTAATAAAAGTAAAGAAAATTGCTTACACTTAAGATTAATTATAAATGTTATTAGTTTAGAAGTTATTGTTAAAATAATAACTTTTACATGAAGATAAAAGATTGAATAAGAAAATGATTTAAGAAAACTTTGAAAAAGAATAAAAGAAATAAAAAGTGATTATATTATAGGATTTAGAATATGATTAAATTGATAGTATTATAAATTTTCTGGAATTAATATTAGTAGAAATCTAAAAGTTTAAGGTTAGTGGATAATAATAATAATAATAATAATAATAATAATAATAATAATAATAATAATAATAATAATAATAATAATAATAATAATAATAATAATAATAATAATAATAATAATAATAATAATTGAGTTCGAAATAGATATAAGGAATAATTGATAAAATAATATAGGGAAATAATAAAAATGAGAGAGAATTTAAGAAATTTAAGAATATGTTAGAAATATTTTTATAATAATAATTGAATGAAGAAGAGATTGAGATTCTTTATTAAAAGTTAATTTAAGCAAGATAAGATTTGAAAGTGAATTGATTGAATTATAGTTATAAGGATGTTTTTACATTTAAGAATTAATAATTAAAATATAAAATAAAACATCCTTTATAAATGAATTTCACATTTATGATAGATAATTGTTTATCTTCTTGTTAAATAACATATAATGGACTTACTATATTAGATTATGCCAAGAGTGCTATAGAATATTTTGTAAAAAAGAGAACAAAGAATCCAGAATATAAATATGATCAATACCATCTTTTTTCGTCTAAGTAATTTTTTGTTCTTTACATATTGTGTATAGTTCTTCAATCTCAACTTGGATACATGATGTTGGTCATTTTTTACAAAGAGTCAAAACAGTGTAACCATAATTTGAGACAATTTTAAATTTAGAGGAGTGTTTCCACAATTTAAACAAATTTAGAACATTAAATGGTTATTTATATATATAATTAAATTACAGGAACAGATAATCTATATGGTGGAAGAGATGTCTAAAAGATAGAATCAGGAATAGTATTTGTATTTACGAATCGAGAATATCAAGGTCTAGATTTATAGAAGTTAATTAGATGGGATTATAGACTACTGATTTTTTTAATTTAACCACCAGGAGTTGAAGAAACTACACCAATATAAATATAAACTAATTGGCATAATATAGCATCATCTATAGGTTAAGGAATATGCTTTGAAATTTAAGATTATAACATTCTCTTTTCAATTTTAGATGATCCTAAATTAATTACTCCATAAATCTCTCTTTAATTAACAATGTTAGATTAAATCATTAGATATGATGATATATAACCATTAATTGAAAAAACAAAGTAAGAAGTACATCCATAATCAAATTCTTGGTTGGTGAGATCAACTTAAAAAATTAATTAATAATTTGCTTAAGCTAGATTAAGATGTACTCCTCATGTGAATATATTTACAAAAGTCTATTTACCTGAATAATTTCCTTTATTCGATTTCAATGTAATAAAAAACAAAATAAATAGAATTATCCATCTGTTCCTGAATATTTTGTAGATTTCAATGTTACTTTTCAAGCCAAATTACCGTAAGATATGCCTATGTAAGAAATTGTTATAGAGAATCCTTCATTATTAAAATATGTTTAGAATATATCTACATCAAAGAGTAAATTATTACAATTTCCAATATTCTATTAAGAACAAAGGGATGAATAAACAAATAAATATTTAATTGGTTTATTTCTCTATTCTCAAAATCAAAACAATATGGAATTAAGATTGTAAAAAATATATATAAATAAATTCTTAGTTATTTTCCTAATTTCTACATATATTATGATCTTTTGAATCAATTAATCAATTCTAGAGATGATGCACGTAAATTAGTAGAATAAAAGTTCTTATAATACTTATAAACAATTCCCAATTATTATGCTCCTTGTATTAAAAAGAATCTATCTGAAAAGAATATTTAAGTATAAATACTTTTTATTATTATAGATTTAAAGATCTTTACAATTTCTAATAGAAGAGACAACTCATTAATTATACATGTAGAAAGTTAAAGCTTATTAGGCTAAAGTCTAAAAAATTAAAAAAATGATTGATGAAGAAAATTATAAAAATAGATAATCTCATATCTCTAAAAAGAGTTAATGTTGTGCTGCATTTAGTGAAAATTATTAAGCAAGATTTTATGAATAAATTAATTGTGAATTTAGATAAGTTACACATATTGATAAGGATGTAAACTTTAATAAATTTTTACCTAAATTTGAAATTCAATCATGTCTACCCTAAATGCCAATATTACAATAAACATTAAGAAATGTGCATTTGGATTTAGATGAAATAGAAATAAGATTAGAACCATAATTTTGTGGGAATCCTTGGAAATTATAAAGAAAAACATATAAAGATGGTATTGAAATAAAGGTATTTATATTTATATTAATATTTATTTAGAATGAATAAGATGAATATTAATTAGAAGATATGATATTATCAAGAGTTGATTAAGAAAATTAATCATAAGTTAAAAATAGAAGAAAAGGATTCATGAGATTAAAGGATATCTAAGAAGGAAATCACAAAAAAACAACTGTTGAGTAAACTTAAATGGAAATTGAAGATATTCAAACTGAATCTTAATAGTAGTAGTCTAATAATAATAAATATGGATATATAAAATATAATCCTTATTTTTAGGTAATTTAGTATGCATTAAGTAGGCAAAACTAAAATTGAATATATAAAGCAAATTGAACAATTCATATTCCACTATCAATTGAAACTCAAAAGTAAATTAATTATAACAATTTTCTATTAGTAGTGTTAAATAAGTAACTTATTCATTTTGGTTAAATTATTTATTTTTTTCCCTTTTTTTAGTTTAAATTTAAATTAATAATGTTTGGAAACACTCTTGCAGCAAACAATACTCAAACATAATAATAAATTAATTCAGCTCCTTCAATTTTTGGCACTTCTAATAATTTATTTAGTCAACAATCTAATCTCTTTGGTTAATAGTAATAACCATAAGGAATAGTAGGATAACCATAATAACAGAATATATTTGCTAATAATACTTAAAGTAATCAACCATAATAATAAACTAATATCTTAGGATAATAACAATAATCAAATCCTTTATTAGGATAAGTATAATAATAAACTATTACTTAATTAGGATAAACTTAAACATCTAATATATTTGGATAATAAAACCAATAACAACAACAACAACCATAAACATAAACATAAATAACACAATAATCTACATTATAATAACCAGCTTAACCTAAAGTGCATACTATGAATTAAATCAATTAATAAACTAAATTACTCATTGAAAATATGGCTAAAACTATTGCAAACAAAGAAAAGATTGATAAAAATTAAAAAAATTTATAGCTCATTGAAAAAAACTCATTGAAAAATATTTAATAATAATAATAATAATAATTAACTATTGGAATTAATTAAACATAACAATAGATTTCAAGAACTCTCTTAAAGGGTGATCGCAGAAATCATACTTAAAAGGCTGAAAATTATTATAATGAATGGAATAAACTATATCTAAGCATTAATAAAAAGTAAGATGAAACTCTTACTTAATTGACTGCTATTATTGATTAATTAACCTAGTAAGACACAGTTTATGGTAATAATACTCTTTCTATTATCATTAGATATAGATGATGAGTCACTTATTGATTCTATTCAATAATTGGGTAAGGAATTGGATGATCTAGAACGTAAAATCTATTCAGTAGTTTAAACTTAATAAAAAGTACTTGGATTAGAAAAAGAAGAATCTGAATGGGATTAAATTGTTAATAATTTAAGTGAGTGTTTATTACACTTAGATTTATAAACTGTATCTATTTATCATAAATTTTAGAAAGAAGTGGAAGATTTATTACTCTAAGCAGAAAAGAATCCAAAAGTATAAAATAAATGAATTATATATAATCTTTATTTTATACGAATAGGATCATTTTTCTTGTTAAATTTTTAATGAAATATTAAAATAATAAATAATTAAACTATTTATATGAAGGCTCAAGATAACTCTTTTCGATTACCTGCGTTAAAATTATAGCCTAGAGAATATAAATTTAATTTAAGCTAAGAATCCATAGAATAAAACTAAAGCAAAGAAACAATACAGTAGAATGTTTTAAATCATTATAATCCTTCACCAATTAGACATAGGAATAAAATAATGTCAGTTTCTGTTTACAACAGTTAAGAGAAGATAAAACCATCTAATTAGGCTAAACATTTCTAAAATAGCGAATTTATCACTTGTCAAAATACTAATAATAGTATTTCTGTTGTCTAAACTGTTAGAAGATATAGAAGCAAACTAAAAAAACTTGTATAACATAATTAAAATAGAAGTGAAATAAATTCGAGAGATCCTAGATATTTCTTTTTTAAAGAGCCTTCTGCTTCTATAAAATTGAATAATCTTCAAGATAGTTCAAAGTAAGTAGATAAACTATTAGAAGAGAGAATCAAATAATTAATGACTAAAGTTTAAATGCTTATTTCTTCATAATCTTTTTATTAACAAAAGAAATATTAAGCTCACCTGAATGTTAATCTTGTTAAATTATAGGATGAATATGATGTGTTATTTTAAGATTTCAACGAATTCTATTTTTCTTCCAAAAGGATTGATTGTATTCATATAATTCTAATAATTAGCATAAATTAAAAATCTATTGAACCATATGTAGATTATTAAAAAACTATTAAGTCCACTACAAAAACCATATGGATTATGTTAAAAATCAAGTTAATCGTTACATTAAAATATATTTGATTCAATATAAGAAGATATTAAAGAATCAGCAACTCAAAGAATAGATAATTCATAAATAAATGGTAGAGTTGAAATCAATAATTATAATGAAGATAGTGAAAATGATGATTTTGATTAAGAATATTCAAATTCATCTGAAGATAATGATGAAAATCAAAATGATTAAACTACAAAAAATTAAAAATAATAGTCAAAAAAAAAAATAAAAAACTAAAAATCTAAAGGTAGAATAAAATAATAAGGTACTATGGATTCTGATAAAACTAAAGAAAGTTAAGATTAAGAAACTATAAAATTTGATGATTAAGGAAATTAAATAATTTCACCAAATAAAAGGAGAAGAAAGGTTTCTTAGATTTCAAATAATGGTAATAGTAATGAAGATCAATAAGAAGAAATAAAAGATGGAGAAAATTAGGAAATTTCTGAAAATTGTCAAAAATAAAAAAATTAATAGAGTAAAATAGCTAGTAGAAGAAGAACTGTACTTAATGGAGATGGATCAACTTAATCTGATGAAGAATAAAATTCAGTTAATAATAATAATGAGATGATAATTCATGAAGAAGAATTAAGCGAAAATGAATAAGAATCTGAAGTTAGAAATTTAAAGAGAAATGATAAATTTACTAAATAATAAGTTGAATTAGATTATAAGTTAAATAGAGATATTTTAATATGTGATTAATAGGATGAGTATTAAGAATAGGAAGGTTGCTAATCTTTTCGTTAAGAAAGGTTCTTGATTTAACATCCAAATCATGAAATGAATAGCGTTTCAATACTTGATAGATTTATACGTTTAGATAATATCTATGATTATAAATTTTTATAAAGTTGGAATTATCATATAGCTAAAATTAGATAGGCTAAGTTTCTTGATGAATTTGATATTTGATTTTATATCTTATTTATTTAATTTGCTCAAATATAATATATATAATGTATATCATAAAATTTTAATTTTTTTCTTTAGTTCATTAATTTATTTTTAATAATCAGCTGTTACTCTGGTCATGTTAACTTATAATTAAACTAATTATTCTTCAGCAACAGTTGCTTTAACAACTAATTCTGTTCTTTCTCTTTCTAATTGTTTAGTAAGTTATTCATAGAATTGAATTTTTTATTGAACATTTTTACTTTATCCTGATTATGGTCCAATCATTTCATATTCTTTTACCATTTTTAATAATCTCTCATTATCTTATTATAATTTATGTAAATCCCATTTATTTGAATCTTTTAATAATTATACTAATCTTCTATTTTCTTCTTATAAATCATTTCTTTCTTTTCTTAATGATGAATCATTATTATTTTCAGAAATTTAACTTTATTTTAATAATTAGATTTCAGAAATTAATCTTTTAGTAGCATTATTAGGATCATCTATTTTTTTAGTTTCTTTAAGATTCATTAATTCTGCTTCTAAAATATGATTTTTATTTCTAAGTCTTTAAATTTCTTATTCTTAATCTTTTTATGCTTAAGTATGCTTAAAATAATAAAGAATATAAATACAAGTTCATTTTCATCTAATATCATATAACCTTTATGTAAAATATCAGGTAAAGGTTATCCAATAGGAGCCCAATCCTCAGCTAAATAACGAATTTATCTAGAATAACTTTTAATAGAACGCATTTCAATTTATAATTATTTATTCTTTTTGCTAAGAATTTCAATTGATTGAGAATATTCTCTTTCTTTACCTGCATAAGTTTAAAATAATTCATCTCTAGGATCTAATTTATGAATCTATATTAATTTATTTCTATATATAGCTCTCATCTCATCTAATTATAATTACATTTTAACATTTTCTCCATTTAAATCATTTAATTATTTTTCAAGATCTTTAATTCTTTCATTATCATCATTAACTTTTCTTTATAGTGATTTTACTTTATGAGTAAGTTCCATTTTTTAACTTTCCCATAACATTCTTTCATTTTTAAATACATCATCATTAATAGGTTATTAAGTAATCTATATCTAAGTAGATGATTTATCAAGTTCTAATCGTTTTTTATCTAATTCTAATTTATCTTTTGCACCTAATAATCCATACTTCATTAATTCTACTTTTAATCTTTCTATCTCAGCTTTTGCAAATTCTAATGCTTCTCTCTTATCTCTCAAATCATCAGTCATATTCTTTACTTTTTCTTATAACATTTTTGTTTATTCATTTGCTTAACCATCTGATTAATAAAGTTTAGATATTTCCTCTTATAAAGCCTTATTTTCATTTCCTAAATTAATTAATTCAAGACTGTAATTCTCTTATTGAATTCTAATATTTTCTAATTCTTTTAATTTATCCATATAATTCTTTTTCAAAGCCATAAATTCCATTTCAATTTCTCTCTTCTCGTCTATTGCTTCTCTTAATCTATCTTGTAATTCTTATAATACTTATTATGCCTTTTATAACCTAACATCATCTGAAAGATTATCATCATTTAACTTTTTTGAATTCGATTCTGATTAAATCTAAATAATCAACTCTTATAATTTCTTATTCTACAATTCCATATCTAATAAAGCTTTTGCAGATTCTATTTTATCTTCTTCAGCTTTTATTAATTCATCCTATAATTCTACCTTCTACTTAACTAACTCTTAGAATCTTGCTCTCAAAGCTGATAATTTCTATTTCAAATCTGTTATCTCATCATCCATATCAGCTATCTATTTCGCATAATCATTCACTTTGCTCTTCAAATCCAACAACTCTTAAACTCCTACTGAATCTCCTGATGCTACTGGAGTATCCTTCTTCTTTCCAACTTAATTACTTGAAGCTGCCTCTAATCTAAATTAACGCAATAAAGCAATAACTCTATGATTATTTACAACTGGATAAGTCATTATTTTTCTTGCCTATTTAAATACTTATAATGTCAAAGAAGAACCTTTTGGATCACCATGTTAACAACAAAAGATTCCTATATTATATGAATTACTTCCATATATTTCCTTACCTAATTTTGTAACTGTTGAAGTATCATACATTACATAATCTTCTTACCTATTTGCTAGATCTTTAATTAATTATGAAAATGCTATAATTACTTTATTCAATGTTGATCCTTACTTAACCCTTATAGTTTCTGCATCATCAACCAATATTTCACTTCCAGGCAAATCAGCAAATGTTGCCTAACTTTTAAGCAATACCATCTCCTATGTCTCCTTATTTGAATACCATTATTTAAGATCAATAATAAATAAGGAAGTAGCCTTAGCACTAACTTTTCCAAATTCATTACTAGTATTATCTCTACTTTTTAATCCTTTATAAAGTCGATCATTTAATTCAGTGTCTTTAGTAATTTCATGCCATGATGCTCCTTAAACAACTGGTCCATCCCATGGATGATCTTCAACAAACAATCTTTCTCCAAATTTTCTATCTGCACATAAATCCATTATATTTTCATCCAATATTTCCAAATATTACATTCTCACTTCATACTTATAATCTGTTATTATGCTTTCTTCTTTGAAAGTTTACACTACCTTATCTTATAAATATGCAAATAAAGTGGTTGCCCAGAGTGTAACTATACCTTTCTCTTTTTTATTCCCCTCTATTGTTTATGATTTACCTGCTCCTGTAGAACCATATGCAAAAACACTCACATTGTAACCTTATATAAATTATTAAATTAAAGGAGCCACTCTTTCATTATATATTTATTCAAGACCTACTTCTTATCCATATGCTTCAGGAACTTCAAATTCTTCTAAAATTCTATTGTTAGGGTCTGTCAATATGATATTTTGATTGTTAATTCTTAAATCTTCTCTTTAAAAATTTGTAGCTGGTTTGATTCTAACAATTGGCATTAATAATTCTCCTTTTACATCTTCAAACCATTTTCTACTTCTCACACTAGGAGTAGTTGTCATTTATTTATTTAATATATATTATATTATATTATATTATATTATATTATATTATATTATATTATATTATATTATATTATATTATATTATATTATATTATATTATATTATATTATATTATATTATATTATATTATATTATATTATATTATATTATATTATATTATATTATATTATATTATATTATATTATATTATATTATATTATATTATATTATATTATATTATATTATATTATATTATATTATATTATATTATATTATATTATATTATATTATATTATATTATATTATATTATATTATATTATATTATATTATATTATATTATATTATATTATATTATATTATATTATATTATATTATATTATATTATATTATATTATATTATATTATATTATATTATATTATATTATATTATATTATATTATATTATATTATATTATATTATATTATATTATATTATATTATATTATATTATATTATATTATATTATATTATATTATATTATATTATATTATATTATATTATATTATATTATATTATATTATATTATATTATATTATATTATATTATATTATATTATATTATATTATATTATATTATATTATATTATATTATTTCAATAATTTCTATTTCAAAACCTTAAAAATGAATATAGTGAATTTTCATTAATGAACCATTCGAATACGATTTATATTCACCAACTTTTGCATTATTAAAGATTAACTTTATGTCTTCCCTGAATTGATATAACAAATTATATTTAATTGATTTACTGATTATTATGTTTTTTAATAACTCATTAGAGTCCAAAAACAAATCTATATAGATATTTATCTATCAATAGTGGTATATGAGTTTATAGTAATTCAGATAGAATCAATATAAAGATTTAAATGCTTTAAAATTATGAAAATTTTAAAAAATTTATTTGTTGAGATTCTGTGTACATCTAATAGAATATTAAAAACATTGTATGGGATTAAAATTAGGTAAAATAACTTATATAGTTAGTATTAGAAGCTTAGATATAAATTATGATCCTATTCTTTTTAATTCCATATGCATTTTGATATAAATTCTTTTTATTTACAAATTCACAATCTCTATCATTATCAAATGGGCACAATATTAATAAAATTATTTTAGCTCATGTACTTGAATTGTTAGATTTTTGAAATTATTTTTTTGATATTTACACTACTAATCTGAAATTTAAACATTACATGTTTCTAAACTTTAATGCGTATAGTTTCTTAATGATGAACTTTGAAAATAGTAACTAATTTATTTTTAATATCCTTTAAGTATAAAATTAATTTTTACGCTATATATCTATTAATTAAATTTAATAAATAAAAACCTATTTAATAAAGAATTGACTCATCAGTATAAATATTAATTAAGAATTTTAATTATCAACTAAGTTGTATCTACATTGTAAAAAATGGTAAAGAAAATTAAACCTAATCTTTATAATTAATTCATTAAAGATTGATTTTAATTAAATTTTCTTTTTATTCAGATTACTATGTTAGGTTGATTTAGATTTTTTAGTATAAAGAATTTAGAAAGGTTTTTAAATGAGAGTGAGATAAATTCATTTAGAATGTTTACTTAAAATTTAAAATAAATACTATATTAAAAAGATTTCAACTAAGCACTAACATGTTGGCTATTGGATTATGTTGGAGCAAATAAATTTTATTTAAATTAATTAAGTGAAAACAATATTTTTTACATTTGTTATCAAAATAGATTGAAATTTCTAATTTTCTGAGATCAAACTTTAATAAACTGTCTTTTTTTAAAGTGAATTCCAGTAATATAAATAAATATTGAATTAGGATATTTGATTGTGAAATTAATTTAATAAGTATAGAGAATAGTTTTACTAAAAATAATTAAACTCTAATACATCTGAAAGTTTTTATTAGTGATAATTTAGGTATGTTAAATTATAATTTTATTTAATAAAAGTTCATTGAAAACATAAATTTTTTGAGAATAGTTAGGTAGAAATTGAATTAATCTGTTTTTATTTCAATAAAGTGTGAAGTCTAATAATAAAGTTATATAATTGATTCATGGCTTCTTTGAGTTTATAAATGTATAATTAATTATATAAATAAATTATATCTGTTAGCCAATATAATGGAATAATACGACAAGTACTAATTGTTTTTAAGATTAACTAATAAGAAAGAGAGTTCATCAAAATATGAGTCTTTAAATTCTTCATGCAAAAAACAGCATCCTACAATTTTAAGTGGAAAGAGAAATCCTAACAATGAGGCATATAAGAAACTACATTAAAGTTCTGAAATATTTAAAGAAAATACAACACCAATTAAGAATGATGTATAAAAACCAAAAAATTATGCTACAGAGAGAAAATCACTTGAAGATTCAAACACCAAAAGAACTTTGATTCCAAGCTTAGATTAATATTAATCACCAGAAAGAAGATATTCATCAAATATTAGATATAATCCTAATACGGAAAGTTCATAAAAAGAATCTAAAAGAATTTTAAAGTAAGTTACATTCTTAAAATTTAGAACATGTGAATAGAGATAATAGGACTTTTCTCATCGAATTAACTTACCAATTAGTGCAGTAAAACAATTTTTTTATTATATTAGATGTAAGTTAAGGATTATAAAGAAGATAATTATGGTTTAGGTAAATATAAATCACACGAATCTACTTAAAAGTTAAAAAGTTACCTTGATCTTTAAGGAAATCTTAATAATTGTAAATTTATAATTATATTCAGAAACGATTTAGAGTTATACTGATAGATTATTCAAAAGTCAGAATAAAATATAAAAAAATCTTTTATCATCATATTAAATTTGTAAAGCCTAATCAGAATTGAAGAATGGAAAGAAGAGATTTATATAAAGTGCTATGTCATAATAGTTGTCACCTCCATAAAATCCAATTCAACCTAAAGATATAAATAAAGTTTTTTTAAAGAGTACTTAAGAAGTATGGGATAATTAAGTAAAATTAATATTTTAATTATTTTAGTAATAGTAATCAAAAGCTATTGTAAAAATGAAACATGCTTATCAACAAAAAAGTTAAATCGATTTGAGATGAAATGAAAAACAACTTTAAATATATATAAAATTCTACATTTTTATTACTTTATGATTTATCACTTAATATACAATTTTATTAATCAAAGTTTAAAGTTAAGGGTTAATTCTAAACTATAAGATATATTCTATATTAAGAAAATTAATTGTTATTAATTTTATATTAAAATTATAATAAATTTAATGAAACCTTAAAAAAGCATAATTAAAGAACTAAAAACATATTAACATAATCTCATTAATCCCAATAAAGAACGCAAAAAATTTAATATAAATGATTTTCCTAATCTATCTCGAAAGCCTATTGAATGGACAGATTGTGATTAATTTATAAAACTTAGATAATTTAAATGCGATAAAAGATTAGCTATTAAATTATGTTAACAATACAAAATTCATAGATCAGATTAATAATTTTTTGATACCGTACAAAATGTCAATATTGAAAATGTAGAATATAAGAAAATTTAAAATGTTACTATTTTTTGTTATTTATTAGACTACATCGTTTTTATTAAGATAAATAAGATAAAATCAACTAAGCAAATAAAAACATAGAATTGAATTCTAAGAATCATAATTTGACAGTAAGATGTCATCAATTCTAGACAATTCTTTTTCAAAATTCTAAAAATCCTTAGATAAACATATTGAAATAGAAAATAATTTTTTGCATACATTTAATTTAAAAGAATTAACAAAAGAATAATTGTTAAAGAAATTATAATAATTGTAAAACTATTGATTAGATATTAGAAACAAAGGTGTCAAAAGAAACTTATTAACTGAAAATATTTAATCAAATGAATCCATTCCAAAAGTCAGTTTACCTGCAACTTTTACATCTGTAATCAATTAAAATTTATCAGAAAGATACATAGATCATAAACTGAAAGGAAATATTCTAAAGCTTAATCTCCATTATCAGGTTTATAAACTTAAAGAGAGACAAAGGCAAATTTTACAAAGACATTTTAAAGGTGGCAATAAAATTAAAAAAGCAATAGATCACTTTAATAAATTTAAAAAATAAAAGAAGATTAAATCAAATTAAAACCTTCTCTTTCAAAAGATTTACATAGTTTGAAAAATATTGGTACATTAACTGAGATAGGATAAGCTAAATATAAAAAGAAAAGACATATGACAAATTATAGTATAATCAAATACATAAGTGGTTTTGGTTGATATCTATTTGATTGATTGATTTCTTACTTAATCATAAAAAATGGACATAAAATTTAAGTTATTTTAATATTTATCAAAATATGAAATCTCAAAGAAAGAGTCTAATAAAAGACATTTAAGCTCACTGCCCTCTAATACTTAAGTATAATAAATCATTCTATTAAGCGAACCAGTTGGTATTGTTTAACCATTTTGTAGAAAATTATATACAAAACCATAAAATGATTGGAAAAATGTCGAATAATATTTAAAGTTGAGAGAAATGAAATGTGATAAAAATCTTGCTTTACTTTATAGTTCTAAAAAGAATTGTAGAATTGATAAACCAATTCCTTAAGTTAAAAATAAATTAAAAATTCATTCTACAAAATCTATTGATGTAATCATTTCTTAACGATTTAAAGAAAAAAAATATGACAAGAAAAATTATTTAACAATGTTAAATGAATAAAACAAAATAATATGCATGCGTAGATACAAATTTATAAAAAATGTAACAAATTTAAGACAAATCTGCATAAGAGTATTAGAGTTATCTAAGTAAGCATTTTGAAGACTCAAGAGTAATGAACAGAGCAATNCATAGAATTGAATTCTAAGAATCATAATTTGACAGTAAGATGTCATCAATTCTAGACAATTCTTTTTCAAAATTCTAAAAATCCTTAGATAAACATATTGAAATAGAAAATAATTTTTTGCATACATTTAATTTAAAAGAATTAACAAAAGAATAATTGTTAAAGAAATTATAATAATTGTAAAACTATTGATTAGATATTAGAAACAAAGGTGTCAAAAGAAACTTATTAACTGAAAATATTTAATCAAATGAATCCATTCCAAAAGTCAGTTTACCTGCAACTTTTACATCTGTAATCAATTAAAATTTATCAGAAAGATACATAGATCATAAACTGAAAGGAAATATTCTAAAGCTTAATCTCCATTATCAGGTTTATAAACTTAAAGAGAGACAAAGGCAAATTTTACAAAGACATTTTAAAGGTGGCAATAAAATTAAAAAAGCAATAGATCACTTTAATAAATTTAAAAAATAAAAGAAGATTAAATCAAATTAAAACCTTCTCTTTCAAAAGATTTACATAGTTTGAAAAATATTGGTACATTAACTGAGATAGGATAAGCTAAATATAAAAAGAAAAGACATATGACAAATTATAGTATAATCAAATACATAAGTGGTTTTGGTTGATATCTATTTGATTGATTGATTTCTTACTTAATCATAAAAAATGGACATAAAATTTAAGTTATTTTAATATTTATCAAAATATGAAATCTCAAAGAAAGAGTCTAATAAAAGACATTTAAGCTCACTGCCCTCTAATACTTAAGTATAATAAATCATTCTATTAAGCGAACCAGTTGGTATTGTTTAACCATTTTGTAGAAAATTATATACAAAACCATAAAATGATTGGAAAAATGTCGAATAATATTTAAAGTTGAGAGAAATGAAATGTGATAAAAATCTTGCTTTACTTTATAGTTCTAAAAAGAATTGTAGAATTGATAAACCAATTCCTTAAGTTAAAAATAAATTAAAAATTCATTCTACAAAATCTATTGATGTAATCATTTCTTAACGATTTAAAGAAAAAAAATATGACAAGAAAAATTATTTAACAATGTTAAATGAATAAAACAAAATAATATGCATGCGTAGATACAAATTTATAAAAAATGTAACAAATTTAAGACAAATCTGCATAAGAGTATTAGAGTTATCTAAGTAAGCATTTTGAAGACTCAAGAGTAATGAACAGAGCAATTTCATTCAATCTATCAAGCCAGTCTCCTATATAACTATTTTAAAAACTTAGAAATATGTAAATTTTTCTAATTATATTTTAGGAATAAAAATTCTGTAATATATAGATAAAATTAATAAAATGATTTAAATTAAAACAAGTAAGATAATTCAAAAAATATAAAAATTGAAGTAATAAAAATTTTAATCAGATAGACTACTATGCGAAGTTCGGAAGAACAAAGCCGTTTAGAGATATCACCAACTACTTTATGTGATGATGGATAGAATCATAGAATTAAGAATAAATTGAAGTCTTTGATTTGTCCAATATCATAAAACTAAATCACTAAAACTAAATAATTAAGTTTACCTTATTTTTCAAAAAATTAATTATAAATTAAGAAGAATCAGTTTTTCGTAACAAATCAAGATTGTGAAAATAATCACTCTTTAGACAATAATAGCAATATAAATTCATTAATACAAAAAAAAACATCAATGTTTAGTAGAGAAATGAAGAGATTTCGAATATCAACTGAATATTGACAATTTTCAATTAATGTAATTTGTGTAATTTCATTTAATTATTAAGAATTTTCTATCTAATAAGATGGTTTAACATTTTATAATTGAGTTTTTATTCCTCTATATATCTTAATTACGTCTTTATAAAAAAGTAAAATAATTTATAATTTTTTGAATTAAAAGAAAAATAAAAAAAAAAAATTACAAAAAATATTTTTTCAAAATAAACTTTTTGAAATTAAAAGATTTTGAAAACCTTAAATAAATATTTTTAAAAATTATATTATTAATATATCAACTTAAATCAAACCCTGAACCTGATTCTTTCAAAGATTTTAACAATTTCTCTCTTACTATTTCCTTAGAAGAGTATTCTGGTAAATCAATACGATTAAAACTAAATAAACTTAAGAATAATACCATGCATGAGCTTTAATGAAATGTTCTTTATTAAAATCTTTTGAAATAGAGAATTTTCTTGGACCATTAGGGCCTCTTAGATTTTTAAATCCTCCAAATGGAACTAAGGGACTCCCTGTTGCGAACATCAAAAAATCAGCTTTTTCAGAGTCACTTAAGGTTGTTAATACTTCCCAAAACCATACAACTGTTTAATTATTTTTCTCATAATTTATATATTCTGTATTTGCCTACAAATCATCAACTAAAATTAATAATAATATATTATTACCATCAACTGAAGGAACTCCTATAATTAATTTCTAAAGATCTCTCCAATCCATATATGAGAAAAACTCTTTAGGCAAAATATCAAAGAAACCCTCTCTTAATGCTTATATTTAAGTTTTGATTTCTTCCAACATAATTCTTTTACTTATAAATTCACATATTTATCTTTTATGTTTTATTGATACTAAATTAATTTGTTTTTCAAACACATCTTATAATTATATATGTTTTAAAACTTCATCATTAAGTTATTTTTTTTTATTTTTTCTAATTAGTCTTTTCTTTTCTCTATTTTCCATATCTTCAGCTGTTATGTCTTCTGATTACTTCTTTATTTTAAATTCTTCTTTCTCATTACTCTATCTTACTTCTGAATCCTCTTTTAAAAGTGGAATCATATCTTCAGATTCTAATAAAACTTGAGATTTTTATTTTTGTTCTTTTTATTATTCTTCCATTTATTTTTGAGATTTCTATACTTATAGCAACCTTAACTCTTACTGTTATTAAAGATGCAATAACAATTATTATTATTCAAATTATTCCCAATTAATTTCTAATAAATTTGATTCATGTTAATCAATATCATCCCATTTTTATTAATAGGAACTTTATGCCATTAATTATAGTTTCTCCTGTTCTTGAATTATATATTAATCTAACAATTATTATTATTATTATTATATTAATAGTTGTTAATTTTTTATTTCTTCTTCAAATGGTTTTAATCCGCTAAATTATATAGTTGAATAAAATCTTTCCAACTCTTTTTCTTACTCTAAATCTTATTCTTATTATTATTATTATTATTATTATTATTTTTATAAATCTTATAATTATTTTTCATCTAATAATTTTTCATCTAATAATTTTTATTAATCTTCTTATTTTTTGTCATCTGGTTACAATTATAAATCTTATTATTATTACTTCTCTTATTATTATTATTAATCTTTTTATTATTATTATTAATCTTATTACTATAATTTCTCTTATTATTATTTTTAATCTTATTATTATTATTCCTCTTATTATTATTATTTCTCTTTAATTTATTATGAATCTTATTATTTATCTTATTTTTATTATTCATCTAATTCCTATTGTTAGTTTTACTATTCTACATTTATTTATTATTCTTCTTTCTTAATTTGTGAAGCCTGTTATTAAGAATCCTATTATTATTATTATTGTTCAGATAATTATTCTTATTTTAGCTCAATTGGATTCTTTTCTATATAATCTTAAAGAAGATCAGCAAATATAAGTTTTTTATTTTATTCTATAAGATTAGCATATTCTTCTGGAATCCAAAATTCAAATAAGTCCTTATATTAAACTTAAGTTTCATCATTTAAAAATTTAATGAAAGTATCATAATATCCTTCGTTAAAATGTTCAAGATCATCAAAACTAGGCTTTTTTTAAAGTATTTGTTTAAAAATAGGTGAAATAAAATAAACAGGTAGTAGTAATCCATCATAAATACCTTTAGCAATAATTTTGCCTAAAAGTTTATAATGATTTAAATCCTCTTATGCTTTTTTATTTGGATTAATTTTATAGAATCTTTTAGTGGTTAATTCAAATTTATCTGTCTATTAGATATCCTTAACAAGATTAGTCATCCATTCTTTTCTAATACCTCCTTCATCTTAACCTCTTTCTCCTTAATATCTAATTTTAATATCACATTTCCTAAACTTAGCTTTATCAATATTAATAACTTTTTCTAAAGATTATTAAAGTCTTGTTTCTCTAGCTACATTTATCTCAATAGTATCATTTTATTTTCCTCTTGATCGAGTATTAGGTTTTTCAATTATTTTTAGAGCTTCTAAATCTAATTCAAATAGATGCTTTTTATTTTCAAAAGATATTATTTAACTCATTTTAAAGAAAACAAAAGCTAAAGGATCAGTCTCTTTGAATAATTTAATAAGATTAGAATTTTAATTCTATTTCTGATCAAGTGTAATTTAGTAAAGCCTTTAAAATATTAAATGGTTGATAAGTCGTTTACCATTAATGCAAAGATATGTAAATAATTCATCTATTTTCATTTACATTTCATTCTCATTTCTAACAGAAGAAAATGATCTTTTCAAATGAATATTTTATGTTTATAATAAACCAAATTATAATGAGTTAGTAGCAGATCCACTAGTATTACGTTCAAAAAAGTTTGGATCCAAAGTACTTTATTATAAAGGATCTGAAGTATTAGTATCTTCATATACATTTTAATAAAGTCTCAAAAAACATTCTAAAAGAGGATATAGTTTTTTTTATAATAATTCTAAAGATCTATGACCTTTACAATTGAAAATTAATAACAATGTTTCAACAACATTCAACCATAAATGATGTGTTTATCTTGTTTATAAAACATTTATAAATTATTTTCGAATATCTTTTTTAGTTAAAACATCAACTTCTGATGTTTCATCAACTAATTTTCCTTATTAATGCATTTTAAACTTTTTTTTATCTTATTAAATTTATTATCTCGTTTATGTAGAACTAGGTTTGTTTGTAGATTATTTTTATTACTCTTAAATACTTAAATTAAGATTTAAAAATCCTGTGATTGCAATAAAACATCTTTAAATAACAGTAGGATCAGGTGTTTTTTAATTTAGTTCTTTTATTATTTCATTCTCTTGTTGAGATAACTATTATTATATTTCTGGATTTTACTCTGGTACCTTTCCTCTTTGACTATTAATTTCTCTTAATTATTTTCTTTTTCTATCTAATTCATAATTGAATATTTTAGATTGCTGAATTATATATTTTGTCAATTCATTAATAGAATGTTCTATTTTTAATTTATCATTTGCATATGTATTAAGCACATTAATAATTTCTGTAGAATTGCAATCTCTAAGTAAAGGATTACTCAGAATTTTACACAGTGCTGTTATTATATCAATTTCAACATGTGAGATTTTAACACTAACTTTTCTCTCTTTTTTTTATAACTTTGAATCTGATTCATTTATATCATCATTTACAATTTCACCTTATTATTATTATAACAACTATTCCTGAATAGGCTATGTTTAATTAATTTATTGTGAATTTTTATTCTGTTCTTTCTATTGTTATTATTGTTGTGAATCTTACTTTTATTTTTATTGTAAAATATTTTCATAAAAGTTTTTAATTTATTAACTTTAATTCTAAGTTTGCTCATATAAATAATCATTTACTTTAACATATTTCTCATAAAATTATTTGAATTATGGATTCTAAGCTTAAGTAGCAGCCAATAGTTAGAGGCGTTATTATTATTATTATTACATTAATTATTGTTATTACTAAAGTATTGAAATTGAAGGAATTGGAGGAGCTTATTATTAAGAAGCTTAAGATAATCCGTTTACATATTATGGAGGTAATGGCATTGAAAAGTAAGATGTATTTTACATAGGAAATCTTTATTATTATTATTATGACTATTATTACTATTATTATTATTATTAGAAGAGTTCATTTTATCTTAAAGAAAAAGGCTGTTTATGAAAATACTATAATGATTCCCAATTATCAGATTAATTATCAGAATATCTATCAGTAAATGTTTTGATTATTAAGTCTTTTAAATGGATATCTTCTTCACTTTTATCGAGTTAGGATACTATATCAAATAATTTATTATTAGTTTCATCTTGGCTAAAACTAGTAAAGATTGTAGCTTATCTTCTTTATATTTTTGATAAATAATCATCATCATACTTTTTATTTTTGTCTTTTGGATCTTCAATAGCAACCATTAATGAACCACGAATAATTTAAATTAAATAAGATAAATGCAATCCAGTTTGATTAGCTAATAAAGGAGTCAAAAGTATATCTAAAATATTAAATTAATTATACTTTTTTCTAAAGGTATGTAAGATTCAGGATTATGAAATAATTTCATAAATGAGATGTTTTTTTCACAATATATATTAATTTAATTAATTAGAAAGACTAGTGGATTTTCAGGATCTTCATCTAAAGGTTATTCATCTACATTTTCTTCTTCTTCAATAACAAATTATTCCTTAATTTCTTAGACTTTAGCAAGATTGGCCTTTTCCCTTTTATTTAAAATAGGACTGATTTATAATTGTTCAGATAATAAATCTCTTAGATTAGTTGATGGAATTTTTTAGCTTACCAAATATAAGATTTTCAAAGTAAGATCTAAATTATTTTTCTATTCTTAAAATAATAGTAACAATTAAATTAATAATTTGAATCCAAGACGAGAACATTTAGTAATCTATCTAAATAAATTAAAAGGAAACTATGGAAAATTGTTTGGATCTAATAAGAGATTTATAAATATTTCAAGTACTAAATTATCATAGATTAATATTTATTAAGGATCAGCAGACATTAATTATCTTTTAGGTACTTATAAAATTATAGGCTAATTTATAAGATGTTATTCAGGGTGTAATAAACTCTAAAGTTTTGCTTTAAGTAAATTTTAATCTTGTAAATCATTTGGCATGCCATTTAAAACAACTCTGCTTTATAGAATGTTACATGATATCTGACATAAAATTCTTTATTATTATTATTATGACTCATTGATATTGATAGACAATTAATTTGCTTGATAATCTTATTATAATTAATTTGGAGGTTAACCAAATTTAGAATAGAAACAAGAAGCACTTGCCTAAACTTATAAATGATTTAATGTTCCATTCAAATAATATTATAGATATTATTGTAATGAATCATTTTATTTGTTTCTATAATAATTAGAGGATAATAATAATCTATTAATTTAATGAATGAATTCAACAGTTATTTTGAGTTAATTTTCATAAGATTTTGAAATCAATTACTTTTTATTTTCAAAATATTCATTTAAACTATAATACAATCCTACAATGGATGTAATCCATTATTTATAATCATTTGAATTATATTAAATATTTGTTTTTGTAACTGTTAAGACAGGTAGATCAAAATTAATAATCTATGGATCAAGCTTACAGAATAGAATATTGAGATCTTTTTATGGAAAGATATTTTATTGATTATCTCTTTATAATCTATCATCATCTCTATTCATGTTATATTTTGACATAAAATCATTATTATCATAATAATAATAATCAGAACCCCATGAGTTTATATTAGAATAATTAACTTTGTATTTGATCTAATTGATATCTACTTAAATTATATCTTAATCTGAATCTGAATCACTTACATCCTCTTCTTATTATTTCTAATTATTCTATTTCTAAATATTATAATTTTTTCTTGATTGATATAATGGCCATATCAATTCTTATTAATGTTCATCTTTTAAGGTTTATTAAACTTATTAATGAGAAATGAAATGTTAAGCTGATCCTGGAATACTCTTAAAGTTTGGATAGAGAGAATAAGATATTAATTGATTTTTTAGACAATGCAAATAGTGATATTAAAATGGATTATCTTTAATACTTTATTATAATCTAAAAACATCTCCATATCTTCCATATTTAATATGATCATAATATATCTATGATTATAAAAATGGTTCAATAACCTTAGCTATAGTTTGATGATAAGTTCTAACAAATTGTGAGTTTTCACAATTCTTAATTGAATTTAAAGTATTAATCAATTAAGGAATTATATTTAATTATGATCTCTAATCTGTTAATAACATACAACAATTCTACATTGTTAATGTTTATGTAAACAATATCAATAATTATAAAATATGATAATATTTCTATAACATTTGATCCTAATCTATATTCAATTATAATTCATTCAAAAGTAACTACAGAACTTCTTAACCTATCGTAACTCCATATCCAACAGACAATAAATTAATATCACTTAAATAATTATGCATAAAATTAGCCAATTTATCACCACCAACCCAAGTCAAATATTTTATTACAAATTCTATGAATGTAATCTTTTTTTCTTCCTTAATTAATTAAGGTGGCAAAACCACTTACAATTATCTTAAATGTAATATCAATTAAGGAATCTTAATTATAAGCATTTCTATTATTCTTAATAATTAATCCCAACCATACAAATAAATTCTATTATCATCTTTATATTAACCCAATTCCACTTTAAATACTTACTCTATCAATCTATAATTCTCTTCAAAAAATCTATCTATTGTTGTTTAGGCAATAATATTCACTAAATAAATGAAATGTTCATTCAATTAGGGTTCTATTAATTAATCTATTTCAAATCTTATAACTATCTCAGTCTAAGGTTATGCCTACTATTCCTTTTCTTTCTCCTTCAACAATCTCTCCTATTCTTTTGTCAATTTACCTGTTGTTTGAGGTTATGATTATTTGGTATTATGAACTCTTTATAGTTCTGAAAATTTATCTGTTATTGATAATCCCTATTACTCTATCATCATATTATAAACAATCGGATTATTTATTAATACAGGATGATATGATAATAGATATTATAATGGACATTCAATATATTTTTGAGGAAATTATATCTGACTAAGATCTTCTGCATTTTTTAATTATTATGCATGCCAATCTATATGTTCATTAAGCATTACCTATTTCAAAACTTACATCACTAAATCATTAGCTGTTTTATTATCAACTGCTATCAAATATATTAAATTCTCAAGGAATACTGGTTAAGACTCTTCATATTCTAAATGACTAGTATACATTTTTAATTATAACAGAGTTTCAAACAGTGATTATTTATCACTTGATTATTTTTTTGTTAACATATTGAATAACTTATTTTGATTATGAAGTCCAAAATTATTTAAACATTGCAATAATTATGTTATTAATTATTTATCTGACATAAATCTTCTTTAAATTAATTATCTCAAATAAATCATATTTTATGATTAATCCCTTTCTTCTTTTAATGATTAATTATTATTAATTTATGTATCCAATTCATTAAGAAAATTATATGTTTCCTAGGCTTATTCCTACAATTCCAAATTTATTGTACAGACTTAAATTAGAAATTCAAGATATATAAGTATTTAACTCCAATATCTCTCTATTAATTAATCATGTTAATTTTATAAATTTAAAAAAAACTTTGTAAGGTACTTTTATGCCTCTAATATTTCTTTACAAAATAATTTAAGAGTATTTTATTTATTTTCATACAAATTATTCAGATTATTTGTTATATCTGAAACTTTATTACATATTTCTTAATAATTTAATTCTGAAATATTTATTGTTTTTAATTATTAAAGTTCATTCTTTCCATGTTTCGTAAATTAATCAAAAATATCATTGCTCAATGCAAAACCTAATGTAATCATGGATTAAAATGATAATACATGCTTTTATTATGGTTCTTAGTCAATTAAAGCCAAATTCTAGTAAATTTTTTCATGTTCTGATGAAGCTATCTATTATAATAAACTTAACCATTATAAAGCCTTCTAATATTATATCAATGTTATATTAAGATCCTATGAAGATTTATCCTATTTTAAGGGATTTAAAATCATGAAAATATATTCTAATATTCTATTTATATGTTATGATTTCTTAGCAATTGTAAATAGATATTCTAACAAATTACCTCCTGCTTTTTGGTTATTCAAATATTAATCTAAAAGTTTATGAAGATTAAGGTCTAACTTAACTTAGAATTCATTAATTAATGCCTAAAATCTTTCATTTATATTTAATGAAGTGTTGGCTTGAGGGAAATTTTGAAGTAAAATCTTCATGAATGATTCTTAATCTAAAACCTAGATTTCAGTTTATTTTTATTCTTTTTCTTATTCTGCCTCTATTTTTAATCTTTATTATTAAGCCAATTAATTTTAAATTAATTAATTTTATTCAGCATTTTTTAATTCTTAATCAAAAACATCTTCTTATTCTTCTTCATCATCAGAAATTCTATCATTTATTAACATCTCAACAATCATATGAGGGTCTGGAATTTCTACTCTCTAAATTGCTTTTATAACCAATTATTATTTAAAACCCATCAATTAAAAATCTTAAATGATAGCTTAAATCTCAGGCCTCTAAAACAATGATTATTTCTAATCTTATCTTACTTCATTTCCAGATAATTTTTAATTAAGATCCTTATTTCCAGTTTATTATTCTTTTGGTTCAACTCCAGCTAATTTTTTCATTTCCTAAACTTAAATATCCTTGATAGAATAAAACCTTTATATTAATTATTCAAGTAAAGTTTTTAAATTACCCTCACAATTATTATAGAGAAGCTAATCAATCATTTAATTAACTATTGATGCTTAAGCCAAAAATAATTCATTGCATACTAAATCTAATTATTAAGTATCTTATATCCATTAACCAGATAATTATATTTTATCTATGATAATCTTCTTAAAAATCAATAACTTAATAATGTTATCAATATGTTGATGTATAGCTTCAATAAATCCTGGTAAAATCTTTTTAGTTATTTCTTATTCCTTTGTTCCATTATATTATTATTATCTTTAAACACTATCTAAATGCTACAAAATTTCAATCAATTACAAAAAGAAATTACTATTCTAATAGCAAATAACTGTGAATTATAAAGGTTAAAATTATTATTCTAAATTTAAAAATAAATTTTATAGAAATTTAAATGATTTTAACATATCTTATAAATAAGTAACAAGTGATATAATTTATATTCCTTTAGCTTATTTAATTTATTAACATTTCTCTTAAAAATTCGAGAAAAAGAGTTAAATAATTTCACCATATTTTTTAATAATAAAATCTTTTTATTCAGCTGATGATTGTAATTTGTTTATTAAATCCAAACAAGATGATTACAATGGAATCAAATTATCTTTACTAATTCTTCTTCTTATTTATGTTTCTTCATCATAACTAATTTAACTCTTTTGCATCTATTACTTAGCAGACATAGACATCATAATGGATTCATGAAAACCTGCATGTTATGATGATAGAAAATATATTTCTAATAATTAAGAAATCATTAAATGAGTATCTTAACTTTATGGCACTCCCTAATTCACACACATCTTGATCAAATAATGAATCAAATGGAAACGACTTAAAATATAAAAACCTCTATATGTTTAAGGAGATATATGCTTAATGATTTTCCTAAAAAAGTATTTATCACTCATATGAATTGATAGAGCATCATAATCAACTAATTTACCTATATCAATAATCTTCTAATCTCCTATAACCATATAATTTTGAGAAATTAAATCCAATTCCTTCCATAATGATGTATATGGATTCAATTTATTTTTCTTACACAAAATTCCTACGTAATGCTCAACATAAGTATCCTTATTTTTACTTCCTATAAGAATTGGACTCATTATAATCTTTTCCAAAGCTTCTACAAATTTTTAATTTTTCAAAAGGGAATTAAATAAAACATCTTTTTATCTCTAAGCTTCTTCTAACTATAATTCTTCAAATCCCTAAAATGATCGATACGAAGATTTCTTCTCTGGTTGTAATTACATAAATAATTACAATAATGCTTATAAACTTTTTGAATAACTATAAAATGATTATAATTTATCTTAATTACTAACAATCTCCTCTATCTTATCTTTACTTAAATCTACTAATTAGGATATCTACATAAATGTATTTTCTATCACCTTCTCTATTTACCTCTTTGCCAACATACTCTAACTATACAACATAATAATTTTCTTTGCAAAATCATCACTTACTGTTGGATCATGTAATAATTCCACTGAAGGTAAATAACACTTGATAAATATTCTCTTTATCAAATTATCTTATTGTTATTGCTCTCCATTATTATTTGTTTATAATGTTAATTATATTGCTTATTCATTAGTACTTATAGCAATTAACAAATTTATTATTGTTACTATTAATGGAGATGCTCTTGAACAAATCTTTAATAATTCAATAATTCTATTTATTAAATATTATAAACTATTGTTTTCATAGAATTATCTCACTCTAGCAGGATTCTCACCCATTGTTATTGCTAATAAAGTAATCAAATAAGTGTATAATGTTTCATTTGATTCAGCTGTGTGTAAAGTATCTTCCAAAACCTTATTTGACCAAATCTCTGCAAGCAATTTGTGATATCTTTCTGGAACTGGCATCAAAAATTCAGATTAAGCATTCTGTATCTAAACCTAATCAAATTCTTGTTTATAGTATGTAACTAATTAATTTAACAATTAAAATGCTCTGATTTATAATTAAAGCTGCTATTTCTTATTACAGTTCTTAAGTATTTCTACTAAACCTTGAATTATCTAACTTTCTAATTAATAATCCAATTATTAGTTTTAGTTATTGCATGGTAATTCTGTTATCATACTTATACAATAACTTAAAATTGGATTTAAAATATAATATGGTAACTTAGTTTCTCCATCTTATCCAAATGATTTTCTTATAATTTGTATTATTATGAAATTCCATTATGTATAATTAGGTTATTTCTTGAAAATCAATGTAAATTATGGATCTGACAATTACTAGAAGAACAACTATTATAGTTTAACATTTAAATTCATTCTATTATCATATAAATTTCCTTCACTAATTTGAAGTTCATTCTTCCACCAAACTAAGGTGTCTTAGATACCTTATAATTCAAATAACCATAATTTTTCCAAGAATATGTTTTGTTCATATAATGATATCTACTTTGATTTTATAAATTAAAGACTCCCAACTAGAGTATCTTCTAGTTATTCATCCTTATTACTAGCTATCATTCTTATTAATAAAAATAAAAAGTCTTTCTAATCAATCAACCTATTTGTAATATCTGACATATATTTATGATTAACAAATTGTAAATCTGAGAAAGTGCATTTATAATGAAATACATAATTGGAAATAAACATCTTTTATAGTAATTATTCATCATAAGAATATTAGCAAAGTAAACGAATAAAAATTTAATCAAAGAGGATACTATCTTTTTATATTTTAATTTCCGATGCTATTTATAAGCTTTACTCTAATGGATTTTTAGTGTAATCAAAAGGAATGTCTAAAGTTACTGGTGGAGATTTTAATATTTTTCTGAAATTGCTCATCTCCAAATATCTTTAATAATTATTCATATCATCATTAGGAATAGTGATTTTGAGATTGTTATTATCACTTGAAAAATGAAACAATTCCTATTATTCCTAATTTGACAAATTGTATATATTCTTTTATAAAAATGCATTAATATACATGAACTTTAAAAATATTCTCTCGAATTACTCGACTAAAATAAAATAAATCAAAAAATTACTTTTAAATTTACATGCTTTAGAAGTATTCATTGATTCAATTAAAAATTGCATGCATTATACCAATTTGTATATTTTATATATTTCATAATCTGGATTGTGAAATATCAGTATTAAAATATGTTCATAACTAAAAAACATGTCAACTTTGAAATATTATAAATTAAAATACTTATTTTTTGATTCGTTGACTTGATTATGTAATCACAACACTATAAACACAAATCCCAAATTTAAATAGAATCACATACACCGAGCAATTGTAAGCAGAGAGTTTAGTCTTGATCTTAAAACAAGGCAACAGCTGCTTCAAATATTGTGTCAATAGTTTCACAAATGATTCGTGTATACTTAGGATCTTGTAATTGTTTGCATTATGCAAAATCTTAAATTCTTTCTACAAGAGGCTTGGTCGTGGTTTCAATCCAAGAGTAATCAGTTTAATCATAATGCCTAGATTTCTTGTATCTTTTAACCATGCTTTCAAAGTAAGCTTAAGGAATTCTCATCTTTAATTTTAATTAATGAATAATTGTAATAATTTAGTTATTTATATATAAATTTAGCATAAATAATTTATTTAAATAATAATGCTCAGATTGGTGAGCAGAGCTAGGTTCTGTGTTGTACAACGAAATTTCTTCGTTGTTCCTCCAATGTATCCAGAAAAAGAGGATTTTACATACAGACCTAAAATTACATCTTATGATGAATCAAGAAAATAAATGAATTCTGTGTATAAAAAAAAATTATCAAAAATTAAAACTAGAGTCACTTAGTATTTAAATTAACTCATATTAGACGAGTAAGAGAGCTTTAACCTTAATAAGAAAATAAATTAGATGCTAATTTAAAGAATAGTAAAGAATTACTTTAAAATGTCTTAAAACATGTCTATATTGATGAAGAGACTGATTGTCCTTTGGGATTATTTTTTGATGATTTTGTTTATGATATCAAGACTAAGAGAGGACAATAATATGAAGCAGAATATAATCGTAAAGTTTCAGGATTGTTATCTTAAATGTTATTATTTTAACCTTTATTATTTAGAGAGTGATGTCAGAAACAGAGCTTTTGTAAACATCATAAGATTTATTAGTGAAGAGTGAAGCACCAGAGTATATAGCAAAAGCAAGAAAGGTTGTTTTTGATAGATTTTTGGAAGGAATAAAAAAATTACCAGAGGAGGAAAGAAAAAGGATTTTAGGTGATGATGATTAAGATTTTGAAAACAAATTATCAGATGAAGCAATTCTTAATAAATATGTTGATTATAATACTGTGAATGTTGTTGCCGAAGAATTAGCAAGAGAAAATCTGTAATAGGATTTAGAAGATTTTAAAATTTATGATCCAATTTATAATGATAAAAATCAATAATTAACATTTGGAAAGGCTTATTTAAAAGATTTAGATTTTTATGAATCAGGATGTACAGTTGAAGAAATATCAGATGATGAAAGATTATTAAAAATGAGATATATTAGACCTTCAGATGGTTAAGAAGCTTTATAAACAGAATAGTCAATAGTTGAGAAAGTTAATTTAAATTTTGTAAAGAGAGCATATTTGAAAAGATTGGCTAATGCTAATTAAGAAATTAAGGAACCAAGGAAATTTATAAATAATAGAGATTAAGCTTTATTCGAATAAAAATAAACAAGAAAATATTTTTAACATTTAGATAAATCATCAATAAGATTAGATTTATAAGCAAAGAAAATTGGTAAAAGAATAAGTGATCAAGTGAAATTCTAAGATATTGTTGAAAATATTGATTATTTGTTATTAGGTGCTCCAAGATTTTTAAAGAAATTATATAAAGATCCAAATAATAAAATAAAAGGATATGAATCAGTATTTTAAGATATTGAGAAGAAAGGATAAAGTTTATTTTGGAATGATTTTAAATCTTCTTTTTAGGCAATATTTCCTTATGTAAGAGAAAATAAGAAGTAAGATAGATTTGTGGATATAAAAAAATAACCATATAATAGACAGTATAGAATAGTTTTATTTTAGTGTGAAAGAAATGTTTTAGGAAAAGGTTGATGAAGGGAAAAAGGATAAATATTAGTTTTCAATAGAATTATTCAAAGAATTTGAAAAACCAAGTAATATAGAATTCTTCCATCATTATTTAACAAATACTTTTAAATTAAATAGAGAATAAATTAATGATGGATTGTAAGCATTCAGTGATAATATAAATCCATATACATATGAAGTACCTAGTACAGCTATGATGGCAGATGATGTAGATCCAGATTTTAAAGATGTAGTTGAAGAAGATATTAAAATAGAAGATTTTAAAGAAAAGAGTGCAATTTAAATAGATTAATTAATTGAGAAAGATTACAGCGAATCTTCACTATTATAATATGTTGGAAGAGGAAGAAGAAAGTCATCAATTTGTTATGTTCAATTAAAAAAAGGAGTTGGAGAAGTAACTATAAATGGTAAAAACATTATCAATTATTTTACTCATCCTGTATACAGAAGAACAGCATTAAGAGTTTTAGAATTAGCTCATCTTTCTTGTTTAGTGGATGTAAATGTGTAATATTGTATTATTAATAATTAGTGTAATAAAAGGAGGTAGTTAGTCAGCCTAATCTTAATGTATGTGTTCAGCATTGAGTAGGGCAGTGGTTAAAATGTGTCCTAGTATTAAAGGAATATTTAGAAAATTAGGATTAACCCTTACTGATAATAGAATGGTTGAGAGGAAGAAGCTTGGATTGTATAAGGCTAGAAAGAAGTATCCTTATAGTAGGAGATGAGATGTTATTATAATTTTTATCTATATATTTATTTTTAAATAAAGAGATTAGATATAATTTGTATAATTTAATAATTTATTTTTATATAATAAAATTTCAATCTTTAACTTAATCAGAAAGCACTGCATTACTTAATTTTTTTTTTTATTTTTATGCAGACTACAAAATATTTAATTAAAGCAACTAATAATCTGTGTTAATGAAAGGTAATCAACAAATTGTTGTTATTATATAAAATTTTTTTGTTAGTTAAAAAAAATTTGTTTCAATCAATTAAGTTTACTTTTATATTAGCAATTTGAACTTGTAATAAAATAGCAATCTAAAGAATTATTTTACTATAAATAT
>CAJJDN010000030.1:322869-512914 GCA_905182985.1 Paramecium sonneborni | reverse complement strand
TAATAAATATATTATGATATATATATAAATTATGTTTAAGATAGTAGTTTATATATAAAATAATAAAAAAGATACTTTCATTTAAATATACAAAACAATAGATTCAAAAATCTCCTTGATTATCATCATCCTCTTCCATACCAAACTCTTCAAACTTCTTTTAGACTGATAAATCCATTTTAAATTCTTCTGAATCATGTTGATGTTGATGTTGTTAGATTTATTATTCTACTTATTCTTCATCAACTTCTTCTTCATCTTCATAATCAAATTAGACTGAAACATACAAGATGGCAGCAATTCCTGTGTAATTGTTTAATTATTTTCCAGATGGATGTAAACTAGAGAAGATGAATACTTCACCTCCTTTTCTTTTAATTTCTTCAATTACAGAAAGCCATTATCTTCTTACTTTTGGATCTTTTGCTCTGGCAACTTTATCACTAATTAATAATGTTTAGATTGCTCCTAAACTATGAGCAAACTCGATATCTTTCTTACCATATGCTACTTTGGTTATATCAACTCTCAATTATTAAAAAAACTTTTCCAAAATCATTATCTCTTACATAGCCCTTAAAATCATTCATAGTCTTACTTTGTGTTTTCTAATCTTTGTTAAACTTATTGATCCTATAAGATTTCCATCAAACTATTTAAATATCCTGAACTTGATTTAGCCAAAAATATTTTATCTAACAATATCTTTTATTATCCTTTATATTTTTCTTCTTTCTAAAATGTTTATCTCAGAAATGCATAGAAATCATCTTTCACGAATCTACAATAATAATACTATATATATTCTTACCCTGGAGATGCCACTATTAAACATTTAACTTATTCCATCAATGAATCTTATTCTAGGGCTGCTAAACATGCTTTAAAAAATTCTTCCATTCCCTTTTCTCTTTATTCATTCTAATTTCTCTTTTTTGTTATTTGTTTTTCTACTTTCTATTTCAATCTAGTTGTTGCTTATCCAATCAAACATAAATGACCAACTCCTTCTTCCATTATAAATGCTGCTACTTCTGATGATGTTTATTATTGTTTTATCTAATCTAATATTGCATAATGAAATCTATCCCAATTCTCTTTATAAATCACTATCTTTTGATTTAATTCCACTTCATATGTATGAAATTAACCTAATGATAACCAATGAGATTCTTAACAATTTCTACCCTTTATTGATAATAATAAATATTAATCTGCCCAATAATTTATTTCATGCACCTTCAAAAATACATAAATCCTACGTTTCTCTGCTACCTTCGTACCTGTCTAACCTAATCAATATTATATTTAATTACTTTCTTTTACTATCTTTCTATGTGTACTAGTCTTTATTATATCACCCACCGATAATAAGTTATATAAATGCCAAAAATCATCATCTTCTTCTGGTATCACTTTTATAAATCCTACTCCCTTTATTATTTTTTTACATAAAATTTTCATTTTATATTTTATTCTTTAATTAATTCTCAACCAATTATTTCAATATAAACTCAAATAATTAACTTCAACATTAAATTAATTCAATAATTCAAAAAAGATATCAAATACAAATTTCTTTCATTTCATTCTATAAGGTTGTAAAACAATCACTTCTTATCTCAAACTTACTGAATATTTTCTCAGTCATTTATTCAAAATGAGAAAATGCAGATTAAAATCTACTAGCATTAATCTAGTGAAACCTATTTATTTCTTGGATAACCAATTACTATCATCATGCTTTATTATTATAAAGATAATTGTAATCAATTATAGCTTTAAAAAAAGGAATAGATGATTTCATCAATATTGCTAATACAATAAAACCAATAAATAATATCATTTAACTCTAATTGAATAGAAATTTTATAGGGGAGATCTCAGATTTAATCCTTAGAAAATTAATTTAATAAACTTATCAATAATCAATTATAAATAAATTATCTAATTAAAAAATAAATGAAACTTATTGATTTAATATTTAATCAAATATCTTAATAATCAATAAGTTCATCATTAGTTCCTTCTTCTTGTTACTCTTTTTTGAAACAGTTTTCCTACTCAATTTATAAGATAATTTGATTTATATTCTCAATGGCCTATTCCTCTTTAAGCAATAAAAGAGGCTATTTTTTGTGAAATTAGAGAATGGATTCGATTTCATTTCTAAACTCATTAATATCTCTCAAGACTTATAATAAAATTTTAGTACTTAAATTACTCTTGTTATGGAGATTAGGATCATCTTCGAATTCATGCGGTTATGAACTATCTAATAAGGATTGAATTTCCCTTGATTCATAAGTCGATTCTGTTGAACCAGTATTGAGATTTTGGAAATCTTGCTGCATGATAACTTCATCCAAATTTTCTGAAAATCTATTTTCCTATTGATTTGGCTTGAAAAACCATAGAGATTTAAAATCTAACTCATAGATTAAAGTTGTATTTTTGTTTTAGATAAGTTTTTTATTTGTTTAGTTAAAACACATGTAATTTGAAATGTTGAATTGTTATGAGAGTATTTTATTAATAACTTATTCAATAGTAAAAGCTAAGGGTACAACCTTGGTTAAGTAAGTAAAAGAATCATTTTCAGTTTAAATCAAAAACTCCATTTGAGTCATGTCTACTGGTATAAGGAGATCTTTTGGCAAGCCTTCGATATCTTGTTGTGACAGAAATGTAAAATTATGAGGAGTGTTCTTTTTAAGATTGTTAATTTCTATTGTATAAATAGGTATACAAGGGCCTATAAAAATAGCAATATAATGAAAAACCTCCTTTGGCAACTTTCATTAGGAAATTCCAGATTTCTAAACACACAAAATGTACTTGATAACGTTTATCTGCTTTGAGAATTTACTCTTAGGAATTTTACTTAATAATTTAAGGATTGATGTTGAACTCTTTTTTGAAATTAGCAATAATGGTTTATAATTGTTAAGATTCTTCTTAACAAATGCTAAGAGATAAGTTTAAATATATACCAGAGAGAGTAATTATCGATTTAAGTAAAATTAGATTACGAGCAACATAATTCATCTTAAAATTACTCAAACCTAAAATGTGAAAATAAAAAGAGTTTACCCTTAAAGACTAACAGCAAATAATTGAGGATTTGAGAGATCATTATTAATTTCAAGAAACTTTTCTAATAAACTCATTTTATTTTATATTATTATTTTTTTACTATACTTTATCAATCGAATAAGCCACCCATATCAACATCTTCTTCAGGTTCTTCAACTTTAGCTGGAGCTTATTAGGCTGGTTTTTCTTCAACTTTGGTAGCAACAGGAGCTGAGGTTTAAGCTGGAGCATTGGATTATTTAATTTGATCAAAAATAAATCCTGATTGTAATCCAATAGCAGCTAAATCCTTAAATGCATTAGCTAATAAATATGGAGCTGAAGCTTCATTAACCCAACCTAAGTGAATTTGATATATTATTATAATTACCATTAGCTAATGAAATAGCAGAAATGTTACTAACATTCTTTTAGAACTTAGCAACAATATCATTCAAATTAACAGATACTTATTATTTATTTAATATAGATCCATTGTCATAACAAGCTAATACTTCCATTCCATATAAAAATGGTTTTTTACCCAATTTTTATAATAAAACAGCTTATGATTAACCAACTTTTTATCCTGTCTTTAAAACCACAAAGTCTTTAGTAATTTAGATTTATCCTTTTTCAATTTTAGTTGGAATTTAAAGTGCATGGAAGAATTAAATAGAAGCTGGATCCATACCAGTTGGACCAGGTGGAATAACAACATCAATTGGAGCTACGGCACCAACTCTAGCTGGAGTTTCAACCTTATTTTCTTCAATTACTGTCTTAAGATCAAATACAGGTGTATCAGTAAAGATGAATCCTACTTTACCAGCTACTTAATTCTTTAAGACATCTAATTCTCTTATTGCTCCTCCAAATTTCTTTAATTCATCATAATATTCATGTGATTCTGGTAAATCTTGCACTCTTGTTGATAAAACCTTCTTAAATAATGTCTATATATAGAAATGGTTCAATACATTCTTTCCTATCACCAAAAGAGCATTCTTTTTAGCCAAAATTCTTCTAATGTCTTAAACTTATTTAGATCCAACATTGGCTAATCCTACTATAATAACTTAGGAGTATTTTGATAACAACTCATATATCTTTCTAAAAGCTATTTATAAAATAGATACTTGAATTAAGCAGGCTTTTTATCTTTTGTTTCCTTCTTTCCCATTATTTATTTAAAAATAAGATTTCTTTTTTTTTATAAACAATTCAAGTTTTATAAACTTTATATTTCTTGCTTCATTATCCATAGAGCTATATTTTAATCAAGTAATATTTAACACGTTTTCTGAGACAGAAATATATGTAATATCTTTTATTGGAATTATATTTAATTATAAGAAGAAAGAAGAATGATTTGAATATATTATCAATATTCATTGTAATATTCAATCCAAATTACCAGTTATTAAATCATAAGTATGCATCAACCCAAATATTATAAATACTATTCCTCCTGCTAAATTAACAGTCTTTTCAGAAATTTAATGTGCTAACAGTTTTCCTCCAACTACAGCTATAGTAGTGCATATTAAATGTCCTATGCTGCATCCTAAAAACACTATGTCAGCATCTTAAACAGCAGATAAACTTATTGTTGTTATCTAACTTCTATCACCCCATTCTCCCAAAAATGTCATTATAAAGGCTTACCATATAATTTATTAAATTGGCACAACAGATACCAAATCTTAGTTGATTTAAATCATTTACCTTATTTTTGTCCTTCAGATGGATTTTCAGGATCAATTATTTTATGGCTGCTGAGTAATTTTTTGTCTAATTCTTCTAACTCCAATTCCACTTATTTCAATTCTTCTTTATCCCCTTCATTCTCCATATGATACCAATCAAAGAGAAGTTTACAACCAAAGAAATAAAATATAATGGTCACAACAATCGCAGTATAAAATCTTGGCAAAAGAGTTGGAACTATAATACCAAAAGCACAACTTATAGCTGTCATTAAGACCAATGCTCCTGCTGCTCCAGTGAATACAGCTATTCTATTAAATTTCATTGACAATATGGCCGCCAAGAAAAATGTCTATTTTTATCTTTTAACTTTTTATATACTTTGTCTCCTATTTCTGAAACCAACATAGATCCTATAGATTGAGTAAGAATTGTTAGATGTTTTTCACCTGACTCTTTACAATATCCTACATATACTAAGCTTATCAGAATAAATGATCTTAATGACATTATATGTGACATAATTTATTTAATTCATTTTTACTATTTTTCTAATAAATCATTATAAGGTGAAAGTATTCGCTTTAAATCCTATCCAAGTTATTTTAATGACTCAATATTTGCCTTTATATTACAATAAAATATCAATATTGTATGGGTCCAAATTTCGAAATAAATTATCCATTCACTAAATTCATAAATTATTCAATACTCATAAACTAATGTAATTTGCTTTGTTTCAGAATCAGAAAGTTTTCTTAAATTCTCATTGCATTATTAAATCGCTACTACATACATTAATGATTATGCTCCTGTTCTCAACTTGCTATTTTCATTTTAAAATGCCGCTATTATTCTAAGTTTCTCTATATTTCTTACTCTATTCCCTCTTTATCCATTAATACAATTCCTTCTATGAATGGGTTGTTCTATAAAAACTTTTAAAGCACAAGATTATTTTACATTTCAATATTGTATTAATAAATATATTATGCATCAATATCCAAAAGACTCTAATTTATTAAACTTAAACGATAATAACACACAGTTTGTTTTTAAATCTAAAGACAAAGAATAACCCTTTGTATTTTAATAACTAATTAATAGAGTTATTCTACTAGATGTTATGCAACAAATCAAAAATTTACTGCATAAGCTTAATTTCAATATTGTACTCCAAAATTTAGCTTCATTAATACTTTTGCAAATGATTCAACATACAATATATTAATTAATTACAAAATCGATGAAGCTTTTAAATTATTTTTTAAATCACCTAATTTTATTGACACTTTACAATAATTTAACACAGGATTTAAGTTAACTCTTGAAAAATAGTATTAATTTTATTGTTAATACAACAAAACCTAAAAATCCTCTGAATTTAATTTCTTTGCAAAAAAAAAATATTTGTAAAATGATTGGAAAATGAAAACAATACTTGAATTGTGTTTCAAAAATAAATAATTATAATTTTCATAATTCTGCTAATATGCTGAAAAATAGGATTAAAAAATTAAATTAACTTAGTAATCAAATATTTCACTAATCTCTTAGTTCATAAAATGAGTCAAGTTTGATGATCTAATCACCATTCAAAGATAATACATAATTAGCATTCAAAATAAACAGAATTTATAAAATAAGTTAATACTCAACTTTCTTAAATTTTGGATTAAGACATAAGGTTGATGAAAATCTATTTTTAATTACTAAGGTATACATTTAATTCTTAATTAAGTTTAATTAAAATGGTTTAGGAATTATTGGAATAAAAGGAAAATACAATAAAATCAAATACTAGGTTTCCAATAAAGTAAGTTATTTGTTTTAACTTAAATTAGTTTTAATTTTTTTAAAATAAGGATTAAATGTTCCCACTACAATTCAAATTTGAAATATAATAATGAGGATTGTGATAAAATGTATATTTTTTAAAATTCTTATAATAAAATTGTTTATTGATGAATAAATAACTCAAGGATTTCCTTATAAAAGACTAAATATTCTCAAATAAAAAAAGAGTCTATCATAATGCTATTAAACTGCATCCAGAAAACGGTATTTAAATCATGATATTTGTATTTTAGGAGAAAATGGATAGTGTGTAATTCAAGTAATTTCTAAGCCACCAATTATTCCATCTATTTAATAGATGTTTAAAAAACTTTGTGGGGTTTCAAGTAGGAATGTCATTTAATTCATTGATTTAAAAGAATCTCCAACAAATTACTATTTTTTTATGGAGTAAATTAATTAAGGAACTTTAGATGAAATAATGACTACCTCAATTATTAACGAAGATAAAGCTAAATGTTACTTTAGAGAAATCTTAAATGGATTAAAATGTATGATTTTGTTTCATATAGCTTTGCATGAGAATCAAATTACCTTTGTAGATCTAAGTCCTAAAAATATATTTTTTTTAAATGATGAAATAAAAATAGGATAGATAAATATCTTTATTGATGAAATAGCCAATATGAATAATGATCAGGATTTTGATTCTTTTGGAATTGTAAAAGAAATAATTCCACCTGAAATTCTACAAAATCAAACCAATTCTTCCATGGTCTCTGATTTATATTCTGCAAGTGTTATCTATTTTAAACTGCTATATAAGAGATTTCCATTTAATGGTTCAACCAAAGAAGAATTAATTTATAACATCAAAGAAAATAATATAGTAATCAAAATACTTACTTAAGGATTTTTCCTGCAGTGATTAAACTATCAGTAATGAGTCCATAGATTTTCTACAAAAAACTCTTAGATTTGATCCAAGTGAAAGATTAAATTGGTCTTAAGTTTATTCGCATCCTCTTTTAAAATTACTTAATATAGCTAATACTTTAATTGTATAATCAACTCTATTATCTATTTCTATGAATACATTAATCTAAAAATCTGATCTTGAGCCTAAGACTTTTGATTGTGAAAAAAATAGATAATTTTATTAAGATATTGAATAAAAAACTATTTCTGGCATTCATTTAAATGAAAATTAAGCTATCTATAATTAAAACAGTAAATTTAAAATCTTATCAATATTTTAGATTTAAATGGAGATCAAGAATTACTTAAAAAATAATTATGTATTACCAAAGATCTTTTTAAAGATTAAAAAACTAAAATATTAAAAAAATAATTAGATTATTATATTGAATAGAGGTATGTCAAAATTTAATATTTTAGAAATATTTATTCTAGTTTATCATAAACTCTTAGTTATGTGAGACTCTTTAATACAGAATTTGAATCAACTACTTTAGAATTTGTAATTCTAAAACTCATTTTTTTAATTTCCCAATCATTACTTTAATAAATTTATGAAATTAGATCAGTAGTCTAATTTGAATAATCCCTCTCCTAAGATTTATAAGAAAAATATGATAATTTTTAGAAAAAAATTGATGAAGAACATAAAATTATTGACTCATTTTTTTCTAAAGCTTTGCAATAAGCTAAAATAAATCTTGAAAAGTCCAAAAAAAAATCAAATTTTGAGGAAATAATTAATAAAACATCTTAATATACACTTTTTGAATTGTTGAGAGATTAAGCAAAAATTTTTATCTAAAAAATACCCTCATTTAAGGTATAAATTAATTTAATAAGAATATTCAAAATGACATTAAATTACAATATGAAATCATTATTCAAGTTTTATTTAGCCTTGCTCTAGTTGTTTCGTATTTATTAAAATGGAGCCCTTCAGAAATCCTTAAAAAATCTTCCATTGAGTATTTACAAGTATTTATTTAAATCTTAATTTAGTATATTAATACTTAATCTTAAGAAATTTTACTTGAAGAATATAAATAAAAATATGCTAGTATTGATTAAGCTTTTGATAAAATATCAAGAAGCTCAATTAAATAGTTTTGATATATTTAAATAGTTAAAATAGATCTTTAATTAATTAGATTAAAATTATATTTACATTAAAATCACATTTCCATTTAATTTAAACAAAAAAAATGACTTAGATTACTTTCTTAATCTTCTTCTTGCTCTTTATTATCTAAAACCTTATCATTCAACATCCTATTAAATAATTAAACTGAGAAGAAATCATGAATATTGAAATTAAGATTCATCATTAATTCAAAGAAACTTATTTATTTATTTTAAGGATTGATTTATGAGATCTCAGATAATGGATAATAGTTGATATCTGGTAATTATAAGGCTTTTTTAAAATTAACCTTCATAAATTTTTCTAATAGTTTCAAATATATTACTAAATTGTTTATTTTTAATTGAAAAACAAAATTATAACACAAATTATTCAGCTTTTTTACCTTTAATGAACCCATCTAAAAGCCCTTAAATATATTGCTAACATTATTTATATTTTTACTATCATAGTTAATTTCATTTTTCTTGTTATTTCCTCTTATAAAGAAAGAACTCTCTTAATATTTTACTCCATCAATTATTAATTTTTTTTTATTTAAGTAAGTTGTAAAAGCAAAATTTAATGTTCTGATTCAATCAGCTGGTAATAATTCTAAAAGGGAGGGTTTAGATTTCTTTTATGAATATTTTAATTGATGGAAATAATATTCTTATTGATGAATAATTTTTAACCATTTTATAATTAATAAACTTAAAATCCATAAGAATTTAAAGATCTAAATTTTAATTATAATAATACCTTCTGAAACTAGCAAATGTTTTGGATTTATAATATTAAAAAAGGATTTTTTCTAAGAACTCTTTCTAATTTACAATTATGAATCCATTGTTTTCTTCATTTTTCCTTATTATATTTTAAAGGGATTAATTCTGCATAATATTATTAAAATACATCTAAAATTTGTAAAAGAATTCCAATAAAGCTTTTAACTTCTTTTTTTGGTACGGTATTCATATAATATTTAATGCTTTTTAATATACAATAAATATAAAATTGATAATATAAACTAATATAAAATATTTTTTGTAACATTTCAAATTTCCATAGATACTATATGCCCAAAAGCTGAAAATTTTTGTTCCATTATCATTATTTTCATACCTTATGTTAAATATTCACTCTAATATTTAAATCTTAATTTTAAAGATAAAGTTTCTCCAGAATTTATTTCACATATATTAATTTCTAAATTATGTATTAAAATACTTTGTTGAATTTTGTCTTTTTTTGATTTGCTCTTCTAAAGACATCTTTATGATAATGAATGGGTTTTACCTTCAACAGATCTAGAAGTTTTTCTTGTTAAACTAGGTTATTTAAATAATAAAGGTGGATTTTGTTTAAGATTTTCCTAAATTAAACATATTTGTCTAATTTTAATATAAATTTACTTGGAATATGGAGTATGAACTAATAATTCGTGAGATTAAGATAAAAAAATTTTTTCATTTGAAAAATTAGATTATTGTGTTTAGTTCAATGATATATATTCTTATTATTATATTTACTATTAGGCTTATTTCCAACCTGCTGTAAAAAATTATAGATTAACTATAAAAATTGTATAGCTATTAGGTTTAAGTTTAGCATCAACCAGAACCATTCCTTTTCTTATTGGATTTTCAGAAGTTCCAAAATTCTTTTTGTAAGAATTTACAAGTGAAAATTAGACTGTACATAATTATCCACTTAAAGCTGATTTTACTTTTACTCTATTTGATTAAAGATTTTAAACTAAGATAGGGTAAAAGTTTCCAGTTTTATCAGGACCCATTAATAAAGTTTATCCCTTCTTCATTATACCTTTTGTTACAGTTCCTCCTAAGATTAGCAATTTTCGATCTTAAACTTGAATTAATCCTTTATTAGATTTAAGAGTTGACTTATATAAAATTTCAAATATATACATCTTCAACAGTAAAGCTTTCAGATTCTATTGAGGGTTATTCATCACCAATTTATTTGGTAAGAGCAATTTCAAATGTTTAATGAATTCCAAATTCTACTGGTTGGGTAGTATTATTAGTAAGTTCATATTTTAAAGGTAATTGATTTAAAAATTATAAAAACAAATGATGAGTCTTAAATTCTAAATTAGATAATATAAAAACTGGAATAACAGTTTCCTTTTCATATTAATCAATAATTTATTTACTAAATAACATAACATCTTCAGTAGATCTTACTAAAATAGTAGGGATTGATTTAATGATATGTTCTTTTAATTTTTATCTAATATTATATAATAATATTTCTAATTCATAATCATCTTTTAATTTATCAGCATGAGTGACAACAATAAAAATTGGTATCTATTAAGTTAAGGTTAATTTTAATTATTATATAAAGTCTTTACCTAATTACTAAATGGCATTAATAACCAACATAAAATAATTAGGAAATTAAGATTAAATGTTTTACATTGCTTCATTAAAATTATAATGTTAAGTTTCCAAAAGATCAATAAAGGTTATAATTTTAGTGGAATTCTCAAATACATATTAATCTTCTTTTTCTTATCCCAATAAATTAAGTTTATTAACAACTTTTCCTTTACTATCAAATCCAACTACTTATCTAAATAATCTTCCGAATTATTGTCTTCCGATATTCGACTTGCCAGTAGTTATCATACCTATTAAAGATGATTTTCCTGAATTCATTTAACCTAACATTACTACTCTAATATCAGTTTTAATTGAATCTTATAGTCTTCTTCTTACCATGAATTCAGCTATTTTTTATATATTCTTTCTTCCTTAATGAATTTTCTATAATATAATTTCAGCTTTGTTATTATTAGCAAATTTAATTAACCATTATATAGATACTAACATTTCATCTAAATTTAAACCAGTTGGTGTACCATCATCTTCTACGCCAACTCTATAGTATGCTATACCTTTTCCTTCATCTAATCTATTCATTTTATTTTAGAATTTTACCTAAATTACATTTAAGTAGTTCTATGTTCCATTTTACATTAATCTACACTTATTATTTTTAATTTATATTCACAATTCCCATAATATTCTTCTGGCGGATAATTTTTAAAAGTATGAGTCAATTCATACTTAAAATGATATCAAATTATACTTACTTATTCCCTTAAGTATTAAGCAAGATTTATTGGCATTTCTTAATTTCCATGTAATATATTTATATAAAAATTCTAGCCATCAGTATTTATCTTATTTAGTGATGTCATTCTTGTTAATTCTAAAGGTACAGATTCATCTTCTTCTAGCTTTTATTGTTTATTTGTTGTAAATAAATCAACATATTAATCAGGAGTCCTTGTATGGGATTGTTTTTTCATATAATTTTATTTATCAAAACTTAAGAAAGATGTTTTAATTTTTTTATTTAAACATTTAAATTATAATATATATATACATTCATTTTTAGGAATGGTTATCTAAAACAAAAAAATAATTTTATAATAAGTTTAAGCTTGTGTTTTAGCCGCTTTTTATCTATTTAGTTAATTTTATATAATACTTCTTATATATAATTAGACATCCTCTATATTAATGTATTTTCATATTGCTACAATCGAGCAGCTTCTTAATCTACATACTTTTCATTTGTAACTGCTTTTTCTAGTGTTTATATCAATTCATCTTATTCTTAAGAAATCCCCTCTAACTCTTTTTCCTAATTTTTTAGTTCGGTAATCATATTCTAAGTATAATCAGATGTTTAATCGATTTAATTTCTAATATTCTACAATTTATATAATTAGTCAAGTTGAGCATCCAGAATATCTACAATTTATTTTTAAGCTTGAACAGATTATTTTGTTTTTTCAATATAATCATTAATTTCAGATTAAGCTTTTTATATAGGAATGCTCTTCATATTATTATTTAAAATAATAAAATATTACAATAAATAAATACGATTTAAAATTTAGAATTAGCACATAATTATTCTAATTTATTCTCTAAACAATATTTAATCTAACAGAATTTATGTAATTATCTCTTAAAATATTAATAACTTGAGTGATTTAAGGAAAACCTCTAAATATTTTAATAATCAAATTAGATTTCTGAATAATCTTAAAATATTGAATTAAAAATAAATTATATGTATTATAAATATATAGATAATTCAATCATCCCATATGGTTTCAATAAATTATTTTTATTATTCTGGTGTAAGTGATAAAAAAGACTTTGGCTTATTATCTTCATCATAAAATAAATCTTATAATTATCTTATAGAATTTTATTAAAAAATGGTTAGGTTTCGTGGTGTCAAATAAGGTGTTTGATATAATGACCTTGAAGTCTAAAAATCAAGACATTATTCTTCATCGTTCTCATCACATTAACAAATAAGATCGTGATTCAAAATAAGAAATTTTTGACCTAATTTTCTGTAAATGTAAAATGAATACATATGACTGAAGACTTGAGATGTGTGAAAAAAGAATTCAAAAAATTATAAATTTTTCTTCTTCTCTTTAATCCATTCTCTTTACGGTTATAAATACATTTTTTAATAATTCCCACTCTCATTTGAAGATGTTTGTGTATTTCCAATTATGTTTTGATTTCATTTTAAAGTTTCACTTGGTATTTGAATAAATCCATTAATTTTTATTTTAACTATTCATGTTCATTTTACAAATCACTTTTCCTTTTAGTATCCTCTTTTTTTGTCTTTTTAATAGTACGTTTCTCTGCCATAATTTATGTAAGATTAAGAGAACTTTGAGTAAAATGTGGATTAATAAAAATGGTAAAGCCATTTTCATCTTTAGTACTTTTAAAATTATAAAGGTTCATTTATTTAGTGAAGCTTTTATAGGATGTCTATTTGAAAATGTTGGGTAGGATATCACGAATCAATTAGGATCGATTAATAATTTTGATAGCATCTTTATCAACAGTCCATTGAATAATATTATAGGCTTCACCAGACTAGTTACATTTGAATTTACCTCTAGTAAAGCGAATAGTTTTTCTAGAAATAATTTAGGTTTTTATTTATCTTACATTTTAATTAATGAAAGTATTTGCAAAAGGGTTGAATTTTATGGGGTAATTGGGTTAAGGGAATTTTAAAAGTTTGGAACATTTTGCATTAATACCTGATTTATCAAATGTTGGAGTAAAATAATTAGAAGCTAATATGACACAATCATTTGCATTATTATAAGATGGATAATTATTACATTGGGGTTGGCAATTAGATGCAATGACAGAGAATAGAACATTATCTTTTTATAAAAGAAATCCAACTTTATGTTAATTATGGCAAGTATATAAATTATAATGAATTATAGAAATACTCTCCACTTGGTACAATGTTATCAATGAGAGGTGGTATAGTTTAACCAGTTTTATTAAATAAACCAATTATAGATGCTCCAATTAAATCATTTGGAGTTGGAGGTAGTTTTATAATAATTTAAATGAATGATGGAGTTTGTTATGGGATGGGAGAAAACTATAAAGGATAGTTGGGAAATGGTGAATTAAAGTATTAATTTTAGTTTAAATAATTGTAATTACCAACTAAAGATAAAGTTATTTAAGTAGCATGTGGTTATTAACACAGTTTATTATTGACTGAAGGAGGAGTTGTTTATGGATCTGGTAAAAGAAATCATTATTAATTTATGGAAACAAGAAGAAAAGATTAAAATTAAATCTTCGGTATTGATTTCAATATTTATAATTGTTTTTAGTTGAATTTGTTTAGAATAGACAGTTAATGGATATAGGAAATCAAAAAATATCAAAAATTAGTTCTGGTGCTCATCACACACTATTATAAGTATCTGATAATAGAATTTATGCTTGTGGTTTAAATATGTATGGATAATGTGGAATGAATAATGAAATTGATAGAATTAAAGAACCAACAGAAGTGTTTTTAGATTTATAACCAGATGAATATATTCAATAAATTGTTTCAGGTCAAGCACACAATCTTGTATTAACTACTAAAAATAGATTACTCTTTTTTGGTTGCTTATTACATAATCAATTGGGAATTAAATCCAAATTTGATTTTGAATTTAGTGGCTAAACTGAAATTTATTTACCACTTGAACATGATGAAAAAATTGTTAAGATTTATGCTAAATTTGATAGATCTGCTGTTTTAACTAGTAAAGGAGATTGCATTATTTGGGGAGGTGAAGATTTAAGATATATGGATATTCCATTCTATGAAACATACACTAGGTTGATTCCTGAATTAGGATTATAAAATATTTAGATTAAAGATATTGCCTTAGGTTTTAGCCACATCATGGTTTTAACTGATTGAGTTAAATATTTATTATTCATTTTTATCATTTAATTACCTAATCTGAATTACTTTTTGGAGTTTGTTAAATATATGACATCTTTTAAGATTAGAACTATTTCTCCATTTATAAGCCCATTTTTTTATTATCATTATCGAGGTTAAAGAATAAGCATTATCAATATCTGCTTAAGCAATCTCCGTTTTAGTTTATTCTTCTTTGTTTCTATTTATTTTAAATTATAATACATTTCATCCTACAGATTCATATTTTAAGCATTCAAAAATAAATGTTAAGCTATCTAAGGTATTTTTGGTCTGTTTTTGGAATCTTTTTATAAAATAACTAAGAGAAATTCTTTTAATCCTTCGCTGATATCATTTCTATCAGGAAATGTAATTCTACAGGAATAGGTGAAGCTGTAAATGGAACACCTAAATAAACAAAAGCGAAAAAAGCAATTCCCAAATCCCAAATATCAGCAGCTTTGCCAGTATAGCCATCTTTGACTTTAACTTTATAACATTCTTCTGGAGACATGAAATAATAAGTTCCTTAAATATTGTCCAAAAACATCATTTTTACTTCCAATAATAGTGGAGACTCCAAAACCAGCAATTTTAGTAGTGTTATTATCAGTTAAGAGAATATTCTATGGTTTTATATCTCTATTAACTACACCATTTTTATGTACTAGAATAAATAATAAAAATTACAATAATTGAGACTTTTGATACAATCACGAAAAATCTAATTGAGTAATGGTTCATCAAGTATTAGAGATTCATTAATATAATAAAATTTAGATTCATCATCCACCTTCGGCATTTTCTAAAATTTTTAGTATAGAGATATATAATGTACCCATAAATAATTTATCATTATAAGGATTTTCAATTATGTTAAACAACCAAATTAAGTTCTGATGTGTTAGTTTCTTCATGATTGCAATTTCTCTTTTAACATCTTATAGAGCAACTTTAATACTCATATCTAATTATATATTTAGTTATTCATAACTTCCCTTAGAATCTTTAATATATTTTCTTTATCTTCGTAATTTACTTTTTTTCATAATTTTACTAGCATATTTAAAACACTTGATCTTTTGAATGCTCATTAACTTTTTCAAATGCCCCTTTTCCAAGAAATTCATCAAAAATTTAATCATTAATCATTTTTACTCCCTGTAAATTTATATTAGTTTACATCTTAATTAGTTATTTAATAAGTTTTTATGTTTCTCTAACTTTCTTTTTTTTCTTAAATAATCAAAGAATAAATTTACTTAAGGTATATTAAGCTTTATTGAAGATATTTATTTTATAGAATGAGATTAAGGTTATGTTGTTTCAGAAGAAATTACTTAAATTTATATTGGTTCAGGTTATACTGGTTTAGATTTTTCACACACACATCCCATAATTAATATTATTATTCATGAATGAATTGTATGATATTTCATTTGATTTGTTTGAATTTCAAGAATTTTTAGGTTAAGGATCTTTTGGATCTGTATTAAAAGCATTAAATAAGTAGACACAATAATTAGTAGCAGTCAAAGTAATAATGGATTTACTAATTAATTCTAGGTTATTAAAAAGAAATCTCTATTCTAATCTGAATAATTATTATAAGAAGCTCATATTTTGTAAGAGTTGTCACATCCTAACATTGTTAAGTTTTTTGGTGTACATGAGACTGATTCTAGAATTCTAATTGAAATGGAACTCATCTAAGGAGGTATTGTTTATTATTCATAGTATTAATAGGTTCATTAAGTTCCTTATCTAAGTGTTCTGAAGAATAGACAAAATATATTATGTATTCAATATTCAATGCATTATAATATATGCATAATAATAATATTGCTCACAGAGACCTAAAATTAGAAAACATTTTAATAACTCATGATTTAAGCCTACTCAAAGTAAGTGATTTTGGGTTAAGTACAGGATATGCTTCCTTAATGACAAAATAATGTGGAACTCTTATTTATATGGCTCCTGAATAATTAAATAATAGAATCTATAATAAAGCTATTGATATTTGGGCTGCTGGTGTAATCATGTACTAATTAATTGTTGGATAACATCCTTATTATTAAAAAGGTTGTGATTTAGCATAAGCCTAATTAAACATGCATGAATTATGCAAACCATATCTTAATGAGTAAATTACACATTTTTAATCTAGAGTATTCAATATAGTCTATTTCGAAGATTAACAGAAATTAACCCAACTAAAAGATATAGTGCTACTCAAGCTCTATTACATCCTTGGTTTAATTATGGTAATGATGAACCTTTAAATATGGAAGAACAATTTCAATAATGGAAATAATCATTAAAATTACATAAATTTATTCTTGCTTTAATGATCTTAGGCAAATTAGGATATTAAAAACATATAATCAATAAAGAATTTTATCATTAAATTTCTAAGTAGATCTAATAGAATTAAAAAATAGATCTCTTAGGAAATTATGATTAATTATTTGCAGACTATTAATAATCCTTAAATCAAGATTAGAAATATCAAATCTCTGCCCAAATTAATAAAATTGATTAAAATACTAGAATCGATTTTCATACAACTATAGATTCCACAAAATAATCAAATTCAACTATTCTTCAATCTTCCAAATTTTTAATACCCTCCTCTAATAAATAACCAATCAAAGCAATTAAAATCAATTCTTACAATCAAACGCCAATTGTTGTTGAAGATATTGAGTAAGAATAAATGATGATGAAATTATCAGTTAAGAATAAAGAAATTCAAGAAAAATAAATTATTAGATAACCATTCATTATCTAATCAACTAAACTAAATAGTATTTCTGATATTAATCAATAATTCATCAAGGATAATTAATTAATAAATTAAAAAAGTGTTGATAAATAATTTGAATAATCAACTGCTTCAAGTCCAAATAAATCTCCTTAAACTCAAAAGAAAAAAAGAGTTAAAAAATCATAAATAAAATAGGATACAAATGATCATATTATATAGAATAATTATTCAAGAATACCTAGTATGGTCTAAAAATAAGATTATAATAATAATATCGGACCATAATCCCCAACTCAAAAAAATAAATTCAAAATACATTTAAAACCTTTAAATCATATCCCTATGATGACAAATTCATAATAAAATGATGGAAATTTATCGCTACGTCCTCGTAATTCAAGATTATCTGTCAATAAAGAATTCTATGCTCCTCCAATCTTAGATTTAAGTAATCTAGCTTTGGAATGCATGAGTCCTAAATATCGTAAAATTAGAGCTATTAGTTTAAATAATTAAAAAAAAAAAATGAAATTCAGTCTTTAACAGTTTTAGGAATCGTTGGGAATAATAATTTTAAGATGAAATGAAAATGTATTTACATTTTTATAACAAATTATACTATTATTTAATTTAATACATTTTAATATTATATTATATATATATTTGCAAATAAAGATTTATTATTACAATAAATTTATGTTTTTGAATTAAAAAAGAAGTATATTTATTAAAGTTTATTGATTATCAAATCTTTCATTAATTATTGATGTAAAAAATATTTCACTAAATAAACAAAGAGTTTTAGTGTTTTATTTAAATACAAGTAAATATTAAATTGCTAATTTTTATAAATGTTCTTTCCTTATGAATAATTGATTCATTTATATAATTCTTTTTCAACCATTTTGATATTTTGATTAATCTATATTTTTTTATGCATTTCCTTAAACTCATAATAATAGCATATCATTACAAATTATCCATTCATCTAACTTTAATGAAAAATAAGGACTGAATTCATGTTATTTAAATCAAAAAATATTCTGGACCCAAAGTTTTATTTTTATTTTGATATTGGTAAATTTAAATTTAATTATACCTTTTCACCTCTAAATTATCTTTTACCTTAAAAATCAATATTAAAAGTGATATTTCATAAAATATCTAGTTCTACTACTGTAATAACAAGGGCACTATTAAATAGTTAAGAGTCTTTACATGGATTATAAATAATTGATTTTATTGTTAATATGATATTAATGATTACTAAAAAGGCAATTTTTAGGTACAGATTTCATCAAATAAAATCCCTCATTATCTTAGTGGCCATAAAATCATAAAAGGAGTTATGTGTGTATTTATAATTTCTTATCTTGTAAAATTATTTAAGTTCTTAATTGAATAGAGTTAAAACCTATTGAAAAAGATGCCTTAATTTTACATAACTGAAGGCATGTGAAAAAACTTTATGAATGTTTCTTCTAAAATGATAGAAAAATTGAATATTCTTAAAATTATTTATAGTCTAAATAAAATTTGAGATTTTTTATTTTCCTGACTTAATTATTAATGAAAAATCTTTTAAAATCTTTGGTCTCCATTAACAAATTTGTGATGTGGATTCATGAAAATCTTCTAAGGATTAAAAATATCGAAAGTTTGTATAATTTTAATATTTTAGTTTTAGAGAAATATTGATAAATTAAAAGAGTAAAAAATCAAAGGAGATATTAAAAAAATATATTTACTATTATAAAATTTGATAAATAATTATATCATTATGTTAGTATTGATCTTACTTAATATACTTATGGAAAATAGTATAGAACTACTAATGATAATATAGGGCTAAGTAAACCCAAATTTAAATAAGTGAACACAAACATCAATATAATAAACTATCTAATAGTGATTATTTATTACTATTATTATACATCTTTGAAGAGAATTTTCAAATTTGTAGTTATGAAATCTAGTATTATTCATATCCCATAAACCAAAAGTTAAATCAATACAATTTTGTATATGATAATCGTTAAAATGATTTAAAAAATATCTCTAAGTTGATATAACTGCATTTTATAATATTCCATACTTTGTTTATTTACCAACTTTTATATAATCATTCTTTAATGAATTAGTACCTGCATATAATCTACTTTATAAATTTCCAGAATTAATCCATATTTTTTTATGTATATATTCTATAGATTCATCTAAACCAGAATCCTCAATAATTTCTTCCATTATAAATTTACTAATTAAATATTAAACAACATTTGTTCTGTCAATACATGACATACAATTAACTCTAAAAACTCCTTTTTATACAGAAATTAGTTTAGTATTTTAATTTGCTATTTAGTAATAACCATATTATTCTAAAATTGGACTAATTTCATCTACTAATTTATTTAAATTCTTTCTTTCTTTATGAAAATCAAACCAAAAATACTGTATTTCCCTTCTTTAAAAAGACTCTAAAATTGATTAAAAATAATTTCCAAGTTTCTATTACTTTCCTTTACGATCAATTAAATTTAAAATAAATATCTCTCTGTAATATTAGATTTGACTAAACAAATGAGTATTACAAAGCTCTATATTATTATCGAAATTGCTATCAATTTACTACATAAAATTTAAGATTTACAATATTTGGTTTTGGATTCAAAGATGGTAATTATGACCACTTGAATGGTAATGATCCTCTCACTTAAATAAAAGAGTATGTAGACCTATTAATTTAATAAATATCCTCAATCTCAGCATAATTTGTACAATTTCCTTATTAATCACAACCTCTCTAAATAAATCTTCTTCCTTGTCTTAAACATTCTCTTCGAACAATCTAACAATAAGTAAGATTAGCATTATTATATATTTGTACAAATCCATTTATTACATAAGTCTTATTTTCTATATTTTCAATGTATTTTTGATTAATTGCAAATCTGTTTCTGTTTCTCTAATATTATAAACTATGAGTAAGATTGTATGTTAAACTATAATAACAGGAATCATTGCAAATGATTGATTTAATCATCTCAACATAGACTAAATCATTTTTATGTATTATTTCACTCTCTTATAAAGGATAGAAAACTAATTATTTTATCATGTATATTTCATGTCCTAACAATTATCCAACACATTATGAATTTACAATAAGAATTAAATATTTTTGCACTTGCAATTAAATTTTACCAAATATAGCAACATTAGAGTATTCAAGATTAAAATCTCCAATATAATTTTATATTTCCTTTTGCATATATAATTTAAATTTAAATATGAAAATTTTGTAACATAATTGATGATTAATCCATATTAAAAATAAATAAAAATAGTAATCACAGTTTGAATATGCCTTAATAATTTAATTCGTATTTTCTCTTCGTATTTCTTGAAATAAATCTCTTTTTTGAACTAAGTTTCGGAATTATATAAAAAATTCTTCTGGATTTTGAATAATTTAGAAATAATAACCTTTAGCAAATTTTGAAATTCTAAAATTGAAAATAGGCATAGTTTTTAATTGAGAATCTTTAAATTTTCCATTATGAATTTACCAACTCCAAATTTACCTTCAAACCAATATTTCGACATTATAATAATTAAAAAAGTTAAGAAGAATATATTTTTAGAATTAGTTCATTAATAAGTCATTCCATTATTAAATTCTTTAATTTTTGTTATTTTCTTAACTACAGCTTCTTCTAAGTTAATATAGTTCTCATCCATTATTTTCTATTAAAATCAACACCCCAAACTAGTTCTAACATTATTTTTTCATCCCATTTCAATTATTTTTAATTTCCTAAACTTTTATTATTTTACATAACACTAGATAAATTATTTATGTCCTTCAAAAAATTACTAGAATATCAATTTTTATTTGATAACGGCTTTAATGATTAAACTTATTTAATTGTTTAACTACATGATATAATATATGAATTAACAATAATTATTTTTTATATCTATTTTAAAAAATATTTTTTTATATATTATTTTTACATAATAGAATTATTTTTGTTCTTCATTTGAATATCAATTTTCAATACCATATTATTCATAATACTTAGATTAAGCCTAAAATATATTTAATATTTCTTCAATAAATATTCTTACTCTATATCTGGTATTTTCATCTTTTAGAAAATCTTAAAATTCATACTATACTATTTCAATTGAGGGTTTTTGTTTTTACTCTTCTTTCATCCGTTAAATTTTTTATTTTATGAAAAGGTTTTAAATTATTTGGGAATAATTAGAGGGTTATTCTTGAACTTAAAAAAGGTAATCTATAACATTATTAATTTCATTTTCATGACCCAAAATATAAATTAGATCATAAACAAACTTTTCCGATAATAGTTTATGAATTCCATATAATATAAATTAGTAAATTTCATTTTGGATATATTATGAGAAATTATAAATGGATTATTCTTCATTAGGATTTCTGAAGAAGAATACTATGCATCTCTTTGAATCACATTTAATTTTAAATAATTTTTCTGCTATATCCTAAGCATATTCATAAAACTTCCTTGTATTTTGAATCACCTCATTTTTTTTTTCATTCTCAACTTTTTAAGAACGCTTACCTGCTAAATGAAAATATACATGCCTTCCTTCTTCTGTCAAAAATTTAAAAAGTTAAATACACTAGAATTAGTTAGTCCAAAGATTTGGGATTTTCAATTAAGTAGATTTGAGGTTTGGGGGTTTTCCTCTATTTTAATTGGTTAAACTTTTAATTTTTTTTTTATTTTTTAAATAATATTTCATAAATTTAGTTTCAATATAATTAATACTTATATAGTGCCCCAATTTCTATTAAAATGTATTTAAAAATAAATAGAAAGAATAAAATTAGAAAATGTTTATAAAACTTTATTAATATCATTGTCTCAGCACATTTTAAAATTATCTGATGATATTGATCACATATTCTTGAGCATCCTGAGATGCAACATATTATTCAAAAGTCTATATAGATAAATGAGCATTCCTTTTTTTCACAGAGTTAAGGTATGCATTTTTAACAACCAAAGAACAGTTCTCAGGTTGAATATTGTAAAGCCACGTTTATGCTAATTCATTTTCTCTGTGCATGTTTTCCCAAATTTATAATAATTCCTTAACAAACTCCTCATCCATTTATTCGTAGATATCTTAAAGCTCTTCAACATTATTGTCAGATATTATCTTCAAATATCTGTCATATAATTCATTTGATCTTTCTTTCATTAAGTCTACTAATTTCTTTTTAAATAAAACTATAGAGCTTGATGAAGAGATTTGCCACCCAAATCTTTAAAGACTTTTCATCAATTAGGCCTACTTATTTCTATCTTATTGATTCATTTCACCTTGTCTAGGAATATAAGAAAAATTATAGGTTCCTTAATTTAACAAATTGTCCAATTCTAAACATTTTTAATTTTTCATCCAAATTATTTCATCTGTATCCATATATTAGCAATTCTTTGGCTTGCCTTTTCTTGAGTTTTACATTTAAATTTATTATTAAATTTTTCCTACAAATTTAGCACCTTTTGAATATCTGTTGGATAGAAAAATTTTATTATAAATATTTATTATATATAATTTTAATAATTTTATATATTAATTTTTATGAATATAGAAATCAATATTCTTGATCATGTAATTAGATTTAATCGTAAAACCAGGGAGTTGAATTCTATAATTCAATAAATAATTAAGATAAATCATTTGTCTCTTAAAATTAAATAACAGATCCATGATATTAATCATTTTCTCTATTAAAAATAAATTTAATATCTCTAATAAATTTTTCTAATTCAATTTTAAAGCTATTAGATTTAATAAATGAGAAAAAATTGTCTTCTATAGCTGCTCTGTTTCTAAAAGTATAAACATTACAGCTCTGTTACTCCTTCATTTATTCTAATATATATTTTATGTAAATGTTTTGAATTATTTAAGAGAATTATTAAGGTGTTTCTGAATTTTGAAGCAATTATTAAATTAATTAATCTTATGTTTAATTGGAAGACAATATTAAAATCAAATTGTTGAAAAATTTTTCATTAAATAAAGCCTTAATTTTAAATAAAGCCTCTACACAATCTTAATTATATTAATGAAAATTTTAAATCCAATTATCATTAGCTAATTTCTCTTCTTCATTAGATCTAAAAAAGAAAACTATACATCTTTTTGTTTCACATTAATAACCAAAAAGTTCTTTAGCAATGCTTTCTAATTGTGTATAAAATTCTTTGTTTTTTTTTATTTCACATTTTTTTGATTTGTAATCATTTTTATTTGTTTGTTTTCCTGCTTAATGCAAGCAATTATGTCTTCCATTGTCCAATAAATATTTTATGAGTTTTAAACAGACTGGATGATTAGTCCAAATATCAGGAATTGAAAGTTGAGTTGATTATATATCACTAGGCTTTCCCCTATTAGTTTAAATTTAACTATTCTTTCTCTTTTTTATCTTCTTAGATTGGCTATCGGACATTTATTTATATATGATTAGGAGATATTAAGTAAATTTTATTTATTTTTCTTATTCTATTAGAGAATAATAGTCAATCATGATTTCATTAACAATCATTTATTTATCAATAATATGTATGAGATCATTAATTAAAATCTGTTAAAGTAAATAAAATGAACACACATCGTCAAAATGATTAAAAGAAATTTCTCAATTCTAACTTAACACATAATCCTGACAATTCTATGGTTTCTAGTAAATCCAAGAATTCTTTTAAAGATTTAAATGAATATAGAAGTAAATACATTGATTTATAAAATTATTTAGATCATACCCCTCAAAATAAAACAGGTCATTAGAATTAGTATAGTGCATCCAAGATTAAATTAATACTTTCTAATTTAGTATAGACAGATTAAATTTCCTCTAAATCTTAATTTGGATAAAGTCTAAGAGAGAAATAAGATATAAAGCAAACAGATAATATTTCTAAGAATACATAATAAAAAGTGTCAAAAACTCCAAAAACAAAAGATTCTTATTTTAAATAGTAAATTTTTGCACCTTCATCTACTAGAGAATTCAATCATAATAACGAAAACTTTTAGAATTTATACTATATGTTTCAAAATAAACAATAAGATTCATAAAGTTAATAAAATGTATTAAGTTTATCTTAATTGGCAAAAAAATAAAGAAGCATCATTGACAAGACTCCATAAAAAAACAGTTTAAATAACAATTAAAACAGAGATAATTCTCAATCTTCTATTTAAACAAGCTAAATATAATAATTTAAACAAAAAATTGATATTAGTTTATAAAGGAAAACTTCATAAAAAACTGAAAAATATTAATTTTAAAATGAATCATAAATAGGAAAAACTAATGGAATTAATACAAATTAGAAGAAAAATTATTAAGATTTAAACTCTTTTAATAAAAGAGAAGAAATCTCTGAATAATTGATTTAATTAATCCTTTAGAAAGAATAAATATGGAATCAAATTAAATAAAATTTAGAAAAAATAAATTAACCATCATTATAAAATCATTGCTCAGAGTTACATTAGATTCTTAGTTAATTATCTGAAAGAACTAATGTATTAAACTATTATATTTTAGAGTTAATATTTATATGATATTGAGATAAACATAATTGATACATTTTTATTAGAATCTTTTGCTGTTTTGATCATTTTAATGGAATGGTCAAAAGGAGAATAGATTTTAGATTAAAACTTAAAGAATTTAATTATTTATATAACCTCAAGTAATTTTTACTTAATTTAAACCATCAATTCTGCTATAGTTCATGTATAATATTAATTATAATATATGAAGTCTTTGCTGAAATAAAGAATAGAATTAAGATCATTTTAATTAAAAAAATAAAATAGTAAAGCCAAATAAACATTATAAAAAAATAATTTTATCATAAGATCTATTTTAGAATTGATGTAAGTAATTAACAAATATTAGGAATTGACGACACGACTTATTCAGATATATATTCATCACTAGAACTTAAATAATAAAGTTTTGATTTATATTTTGTCTAACAAAACAAAATATTAAATCAAATTACTAAGTAACTATAGAAAGAAAATAGTCTAAAGAGTTCGAACATCTCTAAAAGTGTTAATGTTGTTGATAAAAAAAAATAACCGATTCTTCCTTCTAAATCAACCAAAACATATACATTAGTACTTGATCTTGATGAAACCTTAGTTCATTATTAAGAAGTAATTTTAATAACAATTGTAGTTTCCTAATGGAGGAGGATAATTTTTGGTAAGACCTTATACAGAAGAATTTTTAGAGAAGTTATCAAAATACTATGAAATAATTATATTTACTGCTGCTTAACCTGACTATGCTAATTTTATAATTGATATAATAGATAAATAATAAGTTGTAAAGGCCAGATTATACAGAGAACATACAAAAGCTAGAGATAATGTGTATGTTAAAGTAAGAGTAAATAATTAATAGTAGGACTTATCCATTATTGGAAGGGATTTAAATAAAGTTATCATTGTTGATAATATGCCAGAAAATTTTTAGTTGTAACCTGAAAATGGAGTTTATATATAGAGTTGGACAGGAGAACAAAAAGATAGGGCTCTGAAAGATTTAATGCCATTGTTAGAATGTAAAATATTATCTTATAAATAGAAATTGCAATAAAAAAATGCAAAGATGTTAGGGAAGCATTAAATTAATTTCGAGAATAGATGATAGATAAAGTGTAATAAGGAATAAAAAATCCTTATTAAAATCTTTAGTTAGCATGAATATAGAATATGAATTCAAGATAATTTCTATAATATTTTACTTCTTGGTTTTATTAAAATTATAATTTAAATTTATAATATAATATATAATAAGAGATCTAAAGAACATAGATATCTTTTAAATAAAATAAAAATGTTTATTTGATGACCTTTAAACAACATAGATTTTATTATGCCAGACCTTGAATTAAATTATAAAACAACAAAATAACAGTAAAATAGAAAAAAAAAGAGAAGATAATTATATTTATCCCCTTAATTTCTTTATGATATATGCCATTAATTAGATAAAAAAAGTATAAAGTAACCTTAAGTCATTTATGTATTATTTTATAAACTAATAATTGTAATGAATTACCTTTTTTGATACCTCATTTTGATGCTGAAGAATCATTTCCAAAAATTGATTTGAGTGTTACATGTTAACTTCTAAAATTTTATCAAGAAACCTTATGTTTTTTTAGATCAAATAATATTTATGATGAGAAGTCGGGGAATTATTTGAAGAGTTAATAGGATAGACAAAAATGTACAAAATGGGATTAAAAAAAATAATTAATGATGAGTAGATGGTGTTGGAATTTGAATAAAATGGGGAAATAAAATAAATTGTTTTTTTGTATTGCATTATAATTTTATTGTGCAATTATATAATATTGGATAATATGAGGGAAGAATAATTGTTAAAATATGAAATTGAGTTTCATAATTTCTTTTTATCATCATTAAGATCTCTAGTCAATATTTTAATAAATTGATCTTCTGAAACTTCTATTTTGTATTCATCTTCAGGTTATTTCTTCTCTTTTTTTCCATCTTTGTCCATTTCTTTCAATTCATTAGTATTCGATTGAGCACCTTTCAATAATTATAATATTTATTGATCAGTCATATCTTCGTCTAGATCTTAAATAACTTTCTTTAAGGAATCAAAAGTGATTATTTTCTAAAGTAATATAAAAATTTGAAATAATACTTTAGGGTTATTGCTATCTTTAAAAAGATTAAAAGCTTTTTTAATATCATCTAGAGAATCTTTCTAACTCATTTTAACCATCATAATTTCTAAAAATTCTTAAAAATCAATTCTCTGAGCATCATATTTAACATCTCCTTTACCAAGATCTTTAATAAGTTTTCCAATTTCTTCTTAAGTTGGATCAAAACCTAAGGCTCTCAAAACAACTTTTAAGTTTGTTGCTTCGATGGTACCTGATCCTGCAGTATCAAAATAATCAAATGCTTTTTTTATTTCATTCTTTTAACTTTCTGATAAAACTTATTAATTATTAAGCAGTTTCTTTCTTATCTAAGCAGCATTAGTATTACCTGATTATTATTGTTATTGATTTTTCATTGTAAGTTTTAATTTTTATTAATATTTAAAATAGACACACCTAAAATAAAAGAAGTAATTTTAAGAGATCAATAATAAATTAAAGAAATCAAGACATTATATCATTATGACATTAGCAAACTTTTATTTTTTTCTGAGATCATGTATTACTATAATTTTTAGATGTTTAATGAGACAATTAAAAATGAGATATATTTAAGAATCTGGGTACTGATACACTGAAAGTGGAAAAACTTACTTAATACTTGAATAATGAAAATACTCTATATATTAGAAAATATGAAGTCATAGCAGAAGAACATAATAAAAAACTAACATTAAATGTTAGTTAATTTATTTTACATTATCATATATTAATTAATCACATACAATTTGCTCATAATAAATTACTTTTAAATCAAATTCTTCTGATTAATATTCCAATCCATTCTCAAATATGTTAAACCAATAAACCCCTTTTGTAAATTTCAAATTGTTTTCTTTATAATTTAAAAGGTCATTCTCATTTATCATTCTTTAAAGAATTTTTCAAAAACTTTATCTTAGCAAAATAAGAATACAATCCTTAATCTAATTTGTAAAATCAATATTACTTTTTTTGTTATTATAAGATATGTTATTAATTATGTTAACAAATTCTTATGTTTTTTAATTCTTAAAATCTAAAATGAAAGGAAAGTTCATTAATCAAGTTTAAAAAAATTAATAAATACAATAAATCTTAAAAAAAACCTATTAAATTAGTAAATAATGGTATACTAATTATGAATTCGAAATCATAAGTAGAATGTCAATTAGAAAATGCGCAAAAATATAATTAAAAAGAATAAAAATTTTAATTAATTTATATAATGACTGATTAGACTCCGAATGATTTTCATTCTGAAATGGAATCGTCTCCTCTAAATCATCGTTAATCAAATATGATTTTGTTTTAGCCCTACAGTCCTATTTTATTTCGTGCTCACTGTAGTCCAAATAATATGGTTTTGCAAGATTATTATATTGCACAACCCATATAAAATACAGATGATATTTTTCCTTTTGATTAATAAGCATTATCAAAAATGTTTGATAATCACACTTCAAATAATTAGTCTCCTCAATTAAAACAAGTTGTGATAAAATAATCACAAAATAAGTAATAGGGATTTTAAATTGTTCAAATTAATACAACATAAATGACTCCATAGAAACGTAGAAGTGAATAAACAAGAAGATATTATTCTGAAAAGAATGAAAAAAAATCAATAAATTTAGCCTTCTATTAAGATTAGACTCCTTAAAGAAGTTAGAAAGGTATTAAATTGAATTATAATAAAAGGACTGCGTAATTTAAGTGTAAAGGTTAGAGATATAGTATTGGAATTGAAATCCACTTCTTACAAAGATGTTGCATAAAGATTGATATAAGATTTAGGTTCTGATGGATAAATAGTGGAGTTAGATAATGTATGAATTAAAATTGAGTTACAAGCCTAAAGATGAATAAAATATAAAAAGGAGAGTTTATGATGCGTTAAATGTTATGATTGCTTCAAAAGTGTTAAGAAAAGAGGGTAAACGAGTACTTTCAGATATCTATTGTAAACACAGGATGAGGAGAAATGAAACTGATATGTTTAAAGAGCAATTGGTATTTGATATTGTAATTAATTTTAGGTGAGTTAAAAGATTGTTATAAAGGATAAATAAAAAAGATTATAAGAATTATTTATAAAAGTTGTAGCTTTAAAAAATCTAGTGCAAAGAAACTAGAATAATTAGAGTGAAAATAAAATGATGTTTCCGATTCTGGCATTTTAAGCTTAATAATCATAAATTAAACTTAAAATGGAATCAAAAGTATTAAAGATAATGAGTTAATAAAAACTAAGATTGTCTGCTGATTTAGATATATTGGTTTAACTTAAAATGTACAAATTATATAAAAATATGGAAGAATTGTATTTAAATTTAAAATAATTAGCATGCCCAAAAACTTACTAGATATAGTGTAAATAAATGATCTCTGTTCCTGAATTGATTTAATTTGTTTTTACAAATAATTAATTAATTAATAACATTGATGACAGATTTATTAGAAAGAAGCATCCACTTGATAAATAATTTCGTAAGTCAATGGACTAAAAAGTATTTATATTATACAAGCTATATTGAAGAAACTACATCTGGACATACGTAAATGATTGAATATAAATTTAGTTTCATGACAGTTTTCTCATTACCAACACCATCAAATCCTATTCCTGTCGCAACAGTTAAAGTGTACTTCTATATACCAGATTTAACAGATCCTTCTGAAAAAACTATGTCATTTAGATTTGAAAATGATTCACTTATTCATTTAGTTAATCGAACTATAAGAATTTCATAAATGGAGGTATAAGAAAATTAATAAAATTTAAGAAATGGATTGAAACTATCTTAGCACGTAAAGATCGTACTTGTAGAATTATGTTTCTTGGAACAGAATTCGAATAAACAAGAATCATAAATAAAAGAATGGATGAAGTACTTTATGAAAAATAACCAGAATAAGAAAAAGAAAATTTAATAATTTAACCAGAATTATTAGAACATGATTAAGAATTAGTAAATTAATTTACAATAACAGAAGAAGAAAAAATGAGAGAAATTAAAATGTTAACAGAACTTCTTTATTAATGTTTTAGATAAATTGATAAAGATGATATGGGTGTTATTTCATATGAAGAAGGAGGTTAATTATTTTAACTAATGGGTTTGCATCTAGGAAAACATTAATTAGAAGATACTCTCAATAGATTAGATGTTTCAAGAACAGGAATATTATAATTTAAAGATATTTCATCATTTGGTATTGAAACATTACATTCAATCTATTGTTAAAATTAAGCACTTAAAGAACTTAGAGAAAAAGAAGAAGAAAGTAGATTTGAAGCATAATGGATGCTATCTACAGATCTTAGAAATATTTACAAAAAAATTGTTGAATAATGCAAAATTAAGGATGAAGATGAAATACATTCTGTTCCTGCAAATATTTTCTAATAAATTTTAGAAGAAGTATATTTCTTTTTTTTTATAAATTAGCAATAATCTTTCTCAGAAGATGAAATCAAACAAATTATGGAAATTATTGGATCAAATCCTGTTGAATATCAAATAAGTGATAAAGTTTTGGAAGAAACCATCTTCGAAAATTTAGTAAAAGGTTTATTAGAAGCATAAAGAAGTAAAATGGAAATGTTTTTACTTGAACATTTTACAAGATAAGATAGAGATAATACTGGTTTCATTAAAATTAATGAATTAATGGTTGCTTTAAAAAGTTGTGATAAAATTAAATTATCAAAAGTTCAAGTATATATTTCAATCTTATCTTTAGTTGTATTCATTACAAAGCTATATTAAAAGAAATGATAAAGATTTAGTCAATTATAAATAAGAAGCTAGAAAAATTGGAGCTATTATTAAAAAATTCTTCAATGTTGATTTAATGGAATAAAGGGTATTCAAATAATTAAATTATACAAGTCTCGATTACCATAAAATACTAAAATTGATGCATATATTCCATTAAAAACACCAGAGTAAATATAAGAGTAGATTAAAAAAGTAGGATCGTGATTTATTATTAAATAATTATGTTTAATTATTATAACTAAAAAGAAAAAAATGCAGTAGAAACATTATTGAATTTGGGACATACTGAAGATTCTTTGCATGAAATTGATTATGATAAAGAAATCAAAAAACTTTTAAGAAGAACTTAATCTAATTCTTTAGCCGAGGCTAGAAAAATAATTATAAATTTAACTTAGACTAACTTATCTACTCCATAAAATCCTTTTAGTAATTTAAATAGTCCTGCTAATGATTCTAGATGTAGAACTGAATTAAGAACCATGTCACTTTATAGAAATTAAGATAAAGTTCTTGCTCCATTAATTTAGTAACATAAATTTGTTATTACATAAATCAAAACCAATAGAATCAGACATTCATCTGAATATAAAACTGCCTAAGTTTAAACAGTGTAAGTAGCTTCAACTTTATAAGAATTTAATTTTAATTTCTTTGAAAAAAATTCTAATATTTAATCTAAAAAATTAACCAAATCATAGCCTAAATATTTTTTAAGATTTAAGAAAAGATAACTTTGATTATAAATTTGATAATATCTATATTTAGAAGTAAAATAATAATTTTTATTCACCAAGAATTTTTACATCTTTAAATTATTATTGTATTTAATCTTTAATTGTCTTAACTTAATTGATTCACTTTTCTTTCCAACTCTTAAACATAACTAATTAAATTTTCGGTCTGAATTGTTTTTTAAGAAATAAATTCTATTTGATCACTCTTTTATATTATAATATTCTTTAATTTTTCAATCTCCACACAAAAGTTACGAATTTATGTTTCGTAAATTAATATTTGCTTTGAACTATTCTAATTTTCTATTAATTATTCTCTCAATTAATCATTCTCAATATTTAGTTAACTGATTTTTGTAACGTATAAATCAATAGAATTCTAAATTCCATTTAATTATTCTTAAACACCCCATAATTAATTTTCTAATTAAACTTTTTCAGCTGCATATTTTAAAGCCATTTAACTTTCAACTTATATTCTTAATTAATCATGAGATTAATTTTATTGAAATTCAACTTAACTTGACAAATGCTATATTTAACTTACTAATTTAGATTTTTCCAAATTCCATTAATTTTATTAATCTAACAATGACTTTGAGTTTACCTAATACATAATCTACTATAATTTACATCATTTAATTTGTTTTCCTAAATGGATTTGTAATTTTCAAATTCAGCTTTGACTTTTAATAATTATTATTTTGTTTCAATCAATTCTTCATTATTATTACTTTGTTATTCTAATTGTCTCTTTAATTACTCTATTTATTATTATTAAAATTTAGCAATTTTTTAGTTTTCAAACTACATCTCTTCAATAGCATATTAAGATTTTTCCAATTAATCCTATAATTGATGACTATTGTCATTCCAATTCATTTATTTCTATAATTATTTTTCTAACTTCTTAATATGATCTTATTTTTCATTTAATAATTATTGAAATTATGAAGTATTTTCATAAGACAATCTTAATTTTGCTTCAAGCTCAGTGATTCTATCATATTATTAAAACTATTTTTCTACATTTTTAGGATTAGATTATTAGAGTTCAGATTTCATTTATTCATTTTATGTTTTATAGACATCTAATTAAGAAGCTAAGATTTCATTTTTAGATTCCAATTCATATGTTCTTTCCTCTAATTTTGAATATGAAAGTTATAATTATGTAAATGAATTACTAAGTGTTGTTAATTCTTAAGTAACTTCCATATTAGCCAATTATTATTATTTCAATTATAATTCGATTTCTTAAAATTAAGATTAATATTAATATTTTTCTTTTCTTAATAAATCAATCTATGTTTTGATTGCTGATTTTTCAGATTCTGCATCAAGTTAAATGTTTGATTATTAAAGTTCTAAAGCTTATTTAGCTTATCTCTCAAAATCTAAAATATTTTAAGTTTCTTAGAGTAAATTAGTCAATTATTCTAATTAAGTTTATTATGAATTGCATTTATTTTAAATAGTTTTTATCATAGATTCATATTGATTAACTTAATTTCTCAACTAATGATTTTCTGTTTGAATAGTATCAAATTTAATTTCCATTAATCGAGATTGTGGAAGTAAATTATATTGTTATAATTAAGCAATTTCTTGATCTTTTTCTTACAGTTATCTTTACAATTAGTTAACTCGTGAATTAACCAATGTTTCTAATTCACGATTGCTAACTTTGACAGTTTTAAAGGCTTGACAAACATTTTCTTTATTCATTCCGTTAAATTATATTTTTAATATAAATAAAAAATAAATTGGAGTTTTGTAATAAATTAAATTTTTAATAATAATAATTTATTGATATTTGTAGTTCATGAAATTCTAATAAAGATGATTGCAAATATAAATAAAAATATGGAAGTAGTAAGCATTAAAAATAATGATGAACAACTTAAACTTTTAGATTTCATATAACTGAATAACTTATTTTCTTTAAATTTTAACTAAGTCTTATTTGTATCTTACTTATGTAATATTTTAATAATTACTTTATTATCAAATTTTAATTATTTTAATATATCCATAACTATTCCTTTCATTCTCATATTAATGTTGAAGATTTCCTCTTATAAATCATTATCAAGATTTTCATTACTTAATTATCTATCAAATAATTTAACCTTATTGCTTGTTTATTATTAAATAGGAATAGGTGCAATAACCTAAGAATTAGTCATAACAACTTTTTATTATTCTTCTTATTAAACTAATCTTTTTTTTAAAGAAGCAAAAGCACTTGTTATTTTTCTGTATCCATAAATAACAGCAACTGAATCTTAAACATTCTTAATAAATTTATCTAATTCTAATTTTGTAGCCTAGAAAACTCAATCTGACTATGTTACATCTATATGTTCAACCAGGTCAAAATCATATTATGTTCCTTCTATTATTAAACCATTTTCAAATAGATCTTACAAATTAGAGGATCTATTATACAATTCCATTACAATTTTGTAATTCTGAGAACCTTAAAATTCATTACTTATCAATAGAAATCCATCCAATATTTCTTGAAATTCCATTATATTTTTATGAATTAATAATAACCAGATATCCCACCCTCAAAAAAAACACAATTTACTACATCCATAGATAATGTAATTAATTAAACAATCTCTAAAAAACCTAATATTTCTGAATTTCTAATTTAAGAAATTTTGGAAGCTAGTGGATTTTAGACAAATGATTAAAATTGCTATAAATTAATAGGTTTTAGTGCTCTTAAATTAAAGCTCATCTAACTGATAAATGGATGATAGAAATAACAGATTCCATGGTTTCAAAATTAATCTAAGATAGAATGAGAAAAAAAGAAAAAGATCCTGATGAAAAACTCTAAATAACTACGAATGATATTGTAAATGAATTAGATTAAAGAGGATTAAAATTACAAAATCCATTTCAATACCCAGAAATTGATGCTAATAACTTATAAAAAATGAAAAATGAATGATAACTATGAATTGCTAAAATATACAATACACAAATATAATATTAATTTTACTATTAATAAATACAATAAATTTATTATATATTTAAATAGATCACATAATAATAATTGATCCATAGTATTTAGTTTAAATATAAGTTAATCTAAATTAAATATTATAATGAATACAATAACACCATAAAAACATTAATATGAAGGAAATAATGTTTATCAATTGAATTTCAAATTTTGAAGATGCAAAAAGCATAATATTAACAAAATGAGACAAATTGTATTATTATTTTTTTAATATATATTTAAAGTAATTAATGTTTTAAGCAGAAGAAAAAACTTTATCAGAATAAGTATGTTTTAAATACAAATTAGCAATTAATTCTGCACCTAATTCATTAAAATGATTATGATACTCTAAAAGAATTGGGAATAAATAAAGGTATTAATTATTGAGTTTCAAATAGCAAATATTAATTTTTTGGAGTAATTTAATGAGATTGAAGTAGATTAGAAAATATCTCCTTTGATTTGTGCATGTTACTTAGGAAGACTTGAGATTGTGAAACTCTTACTTTCGAATTCACAAATTGATGTTGATTTAGCGAGTATGGATTCAGGATAAACTCCATTATCTATTGCAGCAATGACAGGAAATTATGAAATTCTAAAAATACTTCTTGATGCTGGAGCTGAAGTGAATAAACCTAATACATTTAATTAAACTGCTTTTATAATGTGTTTTGCTCGATTAGAAGAAGTACTTCTACATTTTATTTTATATTTATAAAGGAAAAAAATGTTTTTGAAAATAGAAAAATTTGTTTCAAAATGGCTGAACTATTGCTACATTATGGAGCTGATATTAATTGGATTGTTGATAAAACTCATGGGTTCAATCTATTAATGTAATTGTGTTCTATCAAAATGGAATTAAATCAAAAAGAGGCTGAAATCAATTATCAAATAATTAAGTTTTTAATTGAAAATGGAGTATTTCTTATCTTACTAATTTTTAGGCTTAAAAAGATTTATAATCATTAAAAGGTAAAAAAGCTGCAGATTTACTTAAAAAGCATTCCAACAAAGAAAAACTAATGGAATTGATGAATAATACATAATAGTTATTCTTTTATGGAAAATAAAAAAATAGCAGTCGGTATTCAAATTCATAATAATAACTTCTTATAAGGAATGTGCCAAGACAATAAAAAGTCTGATATTAGCTTATTTATAATATAATTTCTTTATTTTAGGATTACATATTCAGACTTTCTTTATGTTATTCTTAAAGCATTTTAATTATTAATTAATTTTCTAATTATTATTAATAATATTATGGATCAATCATATCCTTTAATTAAACCAAACTAAGAAATTCTTAATTATGAACCAACTGCTGATGAGAAAAAAACTAAAATTGGAAAGTATACCATTAGAAGATTATTTGAAGGAGAACTTGATGAATAAGATAATGCAGCCATAAATAAATTTATTGAAGAAGCTGGGCCTTTCCAAAATCCTATTTGGACAAGACCATAAATTTTAAGATTCTTATAAGCTAATAATTTTAAAAAAGATCAAACAGTTTAAACAATGTTATAATATGAGTAATGGACAAAAACTTTACCAATCCTTTACGATTAACAAGTTGAATAATTTCTGGTAACTTTTATCATTTAAAAATTAGAAAGCTGGTATTATATATATCTAAGGAAGAGATCATTCTTATAGACCAATTATAGTACTCAATGCATATAAAGTTAATTTTAATGAAATGAGTCTTGAATAATATTTAAGAGGATTGACTTATTTTTTACAAGTAGTAGTAAATGATATGATGGTACCAGGCAAAGTTGAAAATTGGATAATCTTGATTGATCTAGATTATAAAGGTATGATAGGACTTTAGATTAATGTAAAAAATAATAATATAATTTAAAGGCCTTAAAATAAGTGATGTCTTATTTATAAAATAACTATCGATCCAGATTGTATAAAATGTTCATATTTAATACTACAATGATGTTAAATGTGACTTGGAATATGGCAAAGTTATTCTTAGAAGAAATAACTTAATAAAAAATAGTATTTGTTAAAGGAGATGTATATATATATAGTAATATAATTTAGGTAAAATAACTATTTTAATGTATGAATAAAGAATAGATAGAAGAGAAGTTTGGAGGAACTTAAGGAAACAGAGTAGAATATTGGCCTCCATCAATAATAAGTGCAAATTTCAAAAAGAATATTTGATTCTTGTGTTTTATATTGAGATTTGCAAAAGAATTAAAAAAATTTAAATCTTTTTTAATGCCTCCTAAAGTCGACCCAAATGAAGTTAGATTGATCAACATTAAAGTGTTCGGAGGAGAAGGTGGTCCTGCATCCACTCTAGCTCCAAAGTTAGGACCTCTTGGTCTTGTAATAATTATTGCTTATTAAACAGAATCCAAAATAAGTTGGTGATAAGATTATTCTTGAAAGTGGTAAATGGAAAGGCATTAGAGTTATGGTTAATTTGAGATGTTAAAATAGAAATGCTGATGTCACAGTCATTCCAACATCAAGTGCATTACTTATTAAAGAAATCGGAGTAAATAATCTAATTTATTTATTATAGGGATATGAAAGAGATAGAAAGAAGACCAAGAATGTTAAACATAATGGAAATTTAACACTTGAATAAGTCATTAAAGTTGCCAGAGCTGTTGAAGAAAAGTCTTTAGCCAAAACATTTACAGGAACAGTTAAATAAGTCTTAGGAACTGCATAATCCTTGGGAGCTACAGTTGATGGTTAAACAGTTAAGGCAATCATCGGAAAAATCAATTCTGGAGAACTTAAAGTTGAAAAATGAAAAAATACAAAAATATTATACACATAAGTACATTAACTTTTAATTATGATCAATCTTATTGAAGAATTAGTCGATAAAGAATCAATTCTTTATTAAATTTCTCAAATTAAACACTTATCCTTAATCATGTTTTTCAAAAATCGTATTAATAATATAAGGGAACCTCAATATCTCTACAATAAAAATACTCTCAGATCTATTAAAAACTTTTCATCTAATTTTATAGGAACATTATTAGCTGAATAATTCTTAATAGAATGCTTTTTTATTCATCTATTATTATAGAGATAAGTGCTTATGATCTTTTACAAAACATTTAAATGTTTAGTATTACATTACTTCTAATTAGTATTTATACAATCTTAAAGATTTAGAAATCAGGATTATGAAAGCTTTATCAATTGATAAAAAAACCACTATATATAATTCTCTATAATTTATGGAAAATTTATTATTTTTATAAACTCATGAATTACATATTCAAAAAAAATTTAGTAAATATAACAAATACTTTTTGGAAAATGATTCATTTTTTAGAAATTTTATTCAATATTAAAATATAAATTGTAATATAGATAATATTTTTTTGTTTTTTAAATAAATTTCTAAAATGCTTTCTATTCAATTTTTTCTCATGATAAAAAATAGGTAACCAATTAGGTGATATTTTATCATTTGTTATCTATAATATTTTAATTTGATATTATTATCTAGATTTCATTCTTTAAAACTCTGCTTCTGCAATGCTCTCTTAATAAAAGAATAAATATTTTAGCAGAGTCCTTTTATTTGCAATTTGTCAATGAGCTTAAGACATTGTATAAATTTTTTTATATAAATTATTCCAGTGCCTATTTTTGCTATATTCCATTATAGTTCAATAGGATTAAGTTCAAAAGCTTATGCTGGTAAAAATAAACCGGGTGAATCTGTTTTATCAATTTATAATTATTAAATAAGAGCATTATAAAGAAGTAAAAGAAATTAATAAAAGCAAGTCCTTTTAATTAGAGATTTTATCAAAGTTCATTTCTTTAGAAAATAAGTGTGCTTATAGTTGTAAAGCTTTGGATATTTTCAAAGTGCCTCCTATTATTGTTTCATTCGAAAATATGAATTCCGAATATGTTGATTTATAATCATTATATCCAACTCATGAAATAATTATAAATTCAAGGCATTTTGAAGATTTTAATGCTACGTTCAAAATTAACTGTGCAAGGTGTTAGGATAAAAATATGTCTTTGATCTTTTATAAATTAATTAAGCTTTACCTATTCTGTATATATGTATATATAGTAAGTAAACAAATTAGCAGCTTCTGGTGAGGAAATTTTATTGATATCAAAATATAATTTAATCTGTGTATTGGTAATTAAAAATGAAGCAATTACAGTAGGATTGAACATCTCCCCACTAAGTTCTTTCACATATTATTTAATTTAGATAATTCTTTGAGAATTCAGGTATATATTTCTCCTAGTTATTCTTTTTGTTTATAAAATCTATTTTTAAGCATTAATTCTCTTTAGAAACAGAAGATGAAATGCAAGATTTCAATGACAATTTTAGAATCACATAAAAATAAAAATTAGGCATCTTTTTATTATATTTAAGTAATTGTTATTAAATTGAATGATATATTACCTAATTTGTAAAAATAAAATGGTAACAGGAAAAAGAGGGAAGAAATAAGGACTGAAGAAAGAGCCATAAATGTAGGGAATGTGAAAAATTGATAGTTAAATTCTTCTTAAGAAATTCTTAGAATATATTTGTAACATTGAATAATATATAATTAGTGTATAGGAAATTAATTACAAAATAGAAGAGATTAAATTATTATTTTTGATAAAGGTCAGTGTATTGAAATGTAAATATATAAGGATGAAATAGAGGAGCAAATTATTGAGTATTTTAAATAAAATATTATTTAATGAAATTTGTTTAAATTATAAGGTGTCTAAAAATTATGAAAAAATTACTATTTATTTAAAACATTCGTATTAAATTAATTTATCACCTAAAAGAGTAAAAAGTCTTAATGAGCTGATAATCTTTATTTAATATACTATTAAGTATTGATATTTGAGTGTAAAAAGTATATAAAATATATAAATTGAATATAATATGTTATATTACTTACAATAGGAGATTATTTTCCAATATATATAGATTTTAATTATGAATAAAATTTAAAATCATTTTAAATTGTCAGAATGAGATTTTCCTAGATATTCTTCTAATTATTATTGAAAAACTCGTTTAAGATCATTCAATTCCTGATTTTTTTTGGGCCAAATCTTTTTGGGTGTGATTATTTCTATTTTTTAAGAAGGCTATTGTTGTTTATTTTTAAATAAATTTGAAATAGCCGACCCATTAATCTATGAATACGTATTGGACTATTAATTAACCATGGTTGATATATTGATAAAATCATCACCATTAAACCCATCTTTTAACATAATTTTTAAAGCTTAGTCAAAATTCTGTTTTGATTGATAACTGTTCATATTGTTTATGACTTCGTTCACAGACTATTATATTGTTTCATTGACTATATCATTTTATTATTCATAAAATTGATCATGACTTCTTAATATTACTTCTTGCTTCGTTTGTTATTTTAGAATTAAGTTCAAAGATCTTTTCCTAATAAACAATTAATATTGTAAGTACTTCTCATCCACTACGAAAACTGCTACATTTTTTTAGATATGAAGCTCTCGGTCCCTTTTTTATTTTTTATTTATTCTTCCTTCATTTCTATAAATACGAAATATAGCTTTTATAGTTGACAGATTATGACCTGTTACCTAAGCAATCTATTAATTTAGATCAAAATTATACTTGAGAAGCAGATAGGGAACCCTCTAGAAAATATTTGATTATTTTCAATCTTTCCTCTGAATTCACCGATTTATACCTTTGTTTCTTTTCTAGTTTAATATTCATGCTAAATGAAGGAGTAAATAAAGATTTAATGATAATGTTTTTAATGAAATTTCTTTACAAAATTAAAAGAGTCCTGATGTCATTTTAAGATACTATATTATATAAGACAACTCAGTTTGAATTCTCCACTATTTTTTTATTCTCTGCTTTCAGTGAAATTCAGTGAATATTAAATTCATTATGTAATATTTAACCTAATTTTTTATTAAAAAGAATCAATCATTGTTGAATCAATAAATTTGAGACTAATGAATCACATTTTATTATGTTTTTTATAAAGCAATAGATGCAAAAAGAGTGATAAATTTCCTCTATTATTTACTCGTGCTTATACTACCACCAATAAAATGGATTTTGTTTATTAATTAATTTATTAATGAATAGAAACTTAACATTAGTAAAAAATCAAATTCTGCTCACTTTTTTTTAATTTGAGTAGTTCTATTGACAATAAAAAAAAACATCTATTGAAAAAAACTTAATATAATTATCAAATAGAAATAAGATTTGATTATATTCTAATTAAATGAGGATAAATATAAATTTATTTAGAATTCATATTATCTATACCATATTAAAAGTGGCTTAAAATTTTTATCTCATATTACATAAAAATCTTTACCTAATAACCTAAATAATGAGTGAAGAATGGGCAATAAATTAAGATAATTAATATCTGATCATTTAATATTTTATTCTTTTAATTTTGAATTTAATTATAAGAAATAAAAAAAATTTAATTCTTAATTTCTTAATAATTTTGCATTCTTTTCAGTTTCATTATTTATCCTGCTTATAATTACTTTAAAATTAAATAAACAATCCAATATTATCTCTAAAATAGATTAACGGCATTATAGGATAATTAATGTTAATTTTGAAGTTATAATGCTTTAATTAACAATTAAAAATTTTTGGATTCCATTTCTGGTGGATATTTAAAAATAAAATGAGTTTTATTAAATTAAAAGAATTGTAATTTTAAGTGTTAATGTTTGAAAGAAAGTCTTAATGAAAGAATTCAATTTGACTTTAAAATATAAAGGAAGATAATAATTATACACAAAATTAGAATAATAGAAAGAGAGATAGGATGATAATTCTAAGACATAGGTATTGATTAATGTTATTTTATTTTGTATAAGCATATACAAACAATTTAGCTTTATTGATTTAATTAATAAAAAAATGGACAACGTGTAATTCGAAGTTTAGAGTATTTTGCTTCGTATAAGAGATTATAAGAAGTCAAATTAATTAGCTTTAGGATCTTTTGGATAAATCTTTAGTTAAGGCACTTTAAATGGACTTTTAAAGTATGAAGATTCAGATGAACAAGTTTCAATAGCTTTAATAAATTTTTATTCTAAAATTATTTATTTAGAAGGAAAAGAAGTTCTAGAGTAAATGGTAGATGCTGTATAGAAAATAACATCAGTGAATTAATTGTTATTAGAAAAAAAACTAAAAGTAATGAAATAAACATTAATGAAAGTTTATAAGAAATTCATTTGAGCATCCAGAAATAGATGTTCCAATCATGAACAATTTAATAAAAATGAATAGATAAATAGAATCAAGTGTTCCAAATCTATTAATAAGAGAATTGGCTAGAGATTCTTTGAGTTAAGGATTAAAAAGAATGAGTTAAACATGCAATGAAGAATTACTAATTTGTATATTACTTGATTTAAGGAATGAGATATTATAATAGATTGCAAATAGAAATAATGAAACTGTAAAATTAATTGAGTATCCATATTCAATAATGATATTTATCATATAATTAAGGAGACCTTCACAATTTATTATTTAATACTATATACCTATGTTATTATAATTGGTAAAATTTGATCATCCAGTGATATGGAACTATTTAAATTAAGCAATGTTATTTGTGTTAAATCTTAATATGTAAGATAAATTAGGTGATGATTTATTTGAAACAAGAACTTTATTTGGATAGGTGGTCTTAAAGGGCATATCAAATCATTTAAATAGATTATCTAATATGACTATTACTGAAATGGCATAATAATGTGAAATTGATACTCATTTTTTTGTCAAGTTTTTAATGGATTTATTTAGTGATAAAGAAAAAATTAAATACATATTTAAAAAATGTGATATGAATCCATTTTAAAAACCTGTTTTTCAAGAAGTTGTATAAAAAATATTTGAATTAAGTAGAATTTCAAAAAGATTATAATGTGATGATGGTAGAGCATTACAAAAATAAATTTATGAATTATAAGTTTAATTATTTAAAACAAGCTTAACTAAAAAGAGTTAATAATAAATAAATAGATTAACATAATTTATATAAGATTTTACTAATGAACCTAGAAATTCAATTAAAGGAATGCCACATACATAAGTTGTTAATTTTTTGAAATATTGTAATTTATTTAATGAAAAATTAATGATTGAAATTTTAGGATGTCATAAAGAGGAATGTGTTACAATTATGGAAAAATATGTAAATACATTTGATTATTCTTAATTGAGTTTAGTTGAAGCATTAAGATATTTAACATCTAATTTTTTACTATTTGGAGAAAGTTAGATGATTGAAAGAGTTTTAAATTCTTTTACAATTCGATATTTTGAATAGAATAAAGATAATACTTATTTTTAACATCCTGATTACTTATACACTTATACTTATGCAATTTTATTACTAAATACAGATCTTTTTAACAAAACTGTTACCAAACATATGTCTTTAGATGATTTCAAAAAAACTTGCCTTAAAATAAATAATGGAGAAAGTCTCCCTAGTGATGTTTTAGTTGCTGATTATAATAATATTTAATAAGATGAAATTAAATGTATAAGAGACTATGCCACAACAGAGGATCTAAGTTAATTTGTTTGGGATAAATATTTAACAATTAAATAAGAGGCAAAATAAATTTATTAAACTATGAATGAATATTTTGAAATCTAAACAGATGAAGAACATTATGGAGATTTAATTTTAACTGATATGGTTCATAATATAGAAGAACTTATAGCATAAACATAAGATGTTTAGGAATTGACATCATTTTTACAATAAGTTATTGATATTTGTATTAACAATGATAAATTGGATAATGCTTAACAAATACTTATAAGTGTTATGAAAATGAGAAATGATTAATACGAAATGTCATTATATGCTGGTTTCTATATTGCTGAATAATTATTACCATATACACAATAATTTTAATCAGTTATATAATTAATCAATAATTCAATTATGCAAAGACATAAATAAGCTACTGATAATATAAGTAAAGATTGTAGAAATGTATTAAGCAGAATTAAACTAAATAATAAATTTACTAAAAAAAAAATGGGCTCAAATGAAGGAGTTATTTAACTTTTCACTTAGTTCTTAAAATAAACTACTGATGAAGAAAGTGAAGATGATTTATTAAATGAATTACCAAAATAAGAAGAGTAACAACATTAAATTGGTATAAAATCTCCCTATCTATTATCAAATCTTATCAATTAAACTAAATTTTTAGATAAAGATAGATTAAATGAATTTTTAGGTCTTTTATTAGAATCTATTTAAAATATCAGTGATTTTAAATAAGAATATATTAAATTTGCCTAAATCATTTTTATATCAGTAGAAATCTTAAGAGTCAATACAGATAGACTATTACAATTTTGGCCTACAGTTGTTAATATATTAACTTAAAATTAAAAATTTGAAAGCATCAAAAAAAACTCAATAAAATAGTTGTTATCCTCTTATTGTGGTTATACTTTATTAAAATTAGTTATAGAATTCTTACATTAGGGAGAAAGCTTAGAAAACTATTATGATTGTTTTAAATAGGGATTAGAATATTTAATTGATTAGTCGCTTGAAATTTTGTAAGAATTTTTAATTGAAATTCAGAAATTTTTAAAATAAAATAGTGAATTAGATTTTTCTATGAATTTCCTAAATAATATAGTTTAATTATTATTAAAAATATTTACAGAGTTAGAAAAAAAAACATTAGATTCAACTGATGCTCAAATCATTATGAATTTAATATAAGATATTTTTGAATAGATTTAGAGATATCAATCTGAATAAGAATTAGTCTAAATATTAAGAAAGCATTTAGAAATATTAAACACATTGCTTAAATAAAAACAACTTAGAAGTGTTTCATCTGTAGATGGTTTCATTGCTAAACACACTTTATAAATACTTACCACTTATGAAAAATATATTCATTAATAAGATAATGCATTTCTGAATGATCTATTATCACTAGCACTAAATCTTTCAAATGAGCATTTACAAAAAATTATTTAAATAATGATGTAGGTTATTTTAAATTATAATTACATCAATTTAAAAGAAAAAGAATTTTCTACTCTCTTTAATTAAGTTACTTCTAGGTAGTAATAGATTCTCTAAACAAATAATGATCAAATGCTAGTCAATTATTCTTAATATCTATAAAAAATGTACTTCAACTGGATTCAAAAAGATAGATTTTCACTTTAATTGTGGTTGGATATTTTAAAAAAGTTCGGTGAAATCTTAACTAATCTAAAATAAAATAAAAGTCCTCTTTAAGAAAATGTTAATTTGTCTTTCCAATGTGTTTGCCAAAACTAACACTTTTAGGATATTCTAAAATGTAAATTTCATAAATAATTCAAGCATAAAATAATGATGTTTTGGAAAAGACAAAACAATTTGGAAAAATGCACAATTTAGAATTATTAACTTGATTGTTGTATATATCTATATATATTTGTATAAAAATATAATTNTAGACTATTACAATTTTGGCCTACAGTTGTTAATATATTAACTTAAAATTAAAAATTTGAAAGCATCAAAAAAAACTCAATAAAATAGTTGTTATCCTCTTATTGTGGTTATACTTTATTAAAATTAGTTATAGAATTCTTACATTAGGGAGAAAGCTTAGAAAACTATTATGATTGTTTTAAATAGGGATTAGAATATTTAATTGATTAGTCGCTTGAAATTTTGTAAGAATTTTTAATTGAAATTCAGAAATTTTTAAAATAAAATAGTGAATTAGATTTTTCTATGAATTTCCTAAATAATATAGTTTAATTATTATTAAAAATATTTACAGAGTTAGAAAAAAAAACATTAGATTCAACTGATGCTCAAATCATTATGAATTTAATATAAGATATTTTTGAATAGATTTAGAGATATCAATCTGAATAAGAATTAGTCTAAATATTAAGAAAGCATTTAGAAATATTAAACACATTGCTTAAATAAAAACAACTTAGAAGTGTTTCATCTGTAGATGGTTTCATTGCTAAACACACTTTATAAATACTTACCACTTATGAAAAATATATTCATTAATAAGATAATGCATTTCTGAATGATCTATTATCACTAGCACTAAATCTTTCAAATGAGCATTTACAAAAAATTATTTAAATAATGATGTAGGTTATTTTAAATTATAATTACATCAATTTAAAAGAAAAAGAATTTTCTACTCTCTTTAATTAAGTTACTTCTAGGTAGTAATAGATTCTCTAAACAAATAATGATCAAATGCTAGTCAATTATTCTTAATATCTATAAAAAATGTACTTCAACTGGATTCAAAAAGATAGATTTTCACTTTAATTGTGGTTGGATATTTTAAAAAAGTTCGGTGAAATCTTAACTAATCTAAAATAAAATAAAAGTCCTCTTTAAGAAAATGTTAATTTGTCTTTCCAATGTGTTTGCCAAAACTAACACTTTTAGGATATTCTAAAATGTAAATTTCATAAATAATTCAAGCATAAAATAATGATGTTTTGGAAAAGACAAAACAATTTGGAAAAATGCACAATTTAGAATTATTAACTTGATTGTTGTATATATCTATATATATTTGTATAAAAATATAATTAATATTATCAAAAATTACAAAAAAACTAAATTTAGCAAAAATATAAATATTAATGCAATATATTTAACTAAAAACTATTAGCTGTTTTCTTAAATTTTATTCTGTAAATAATCCTTTTTAATAAACAAACAATAAAGGAATGCTAAAATATCTTGATTCAATTCAAGTATTAAATATATGAGATAATGTTGTAAATATAAATAATAAAATTAACTAGAAAGTTTATTCTATATGAACTATAAAATTAAGATTCTTTTAAGAACGAAAATTATAAATAGCATATATAAAGCTTAAATCATAACGAAAGATATTATTAGAGAGTATCTTTCTTCAAATTTTGAATAAAAAATAGTATTTATCACTAAAAATAAATGGATGAATGTAAGTAACTCTAGTATTAAATTATTTATAAGCATAATATTAAATAAGTGATTTTTGCATTTTTGAATAAGCGTAACTGTATTGAAATAGAGTTTTTGAATTTATTAGAAGAGAAATAAAAAGGACTGGCAAAAAGTATGTGATTTGAGTGGACAAGAAAAAAATATTATGATTATATTAAGCTCCTAACACAATTCCACCATTTTAATATAGAGTTACAAAAAATAAGATTAAAATGGAAATTTGATATTTATTATATTTCACAATTATTCTAAAATCTCTAAAAATCATTAGCGAGATAAAATAATAAGTTTCATACATACTATTGAATCTTTAAATTACAGCTTAGTTTAACTTCTATCAAAATAATCTTTAACACAGATGTAAACAATCAAAAGTATATTAGTTTATCTACTCTATCTTATGCGATATTAATTTTAATTATAGTAATATTAGAAGAATATGTTTTTTACATTTTTTTGCTTTTTTTTTATTTATTCTATTACCATTTTATACTTTTCTGAATAAAAATTTTCAAATTAGCTTTTGATTTAAACAGATTATTAAAAATTGCTCTTTCCCCCATTATTTGACTCAAATCAAGTTCAAATCTGGATACAAACTTATGCAGCAGAGAATATACCTTTAAACGACATTCTAAAAATAGAGGAATACATTTAAAATATTTTTCGATCTTCCCTATTCAATTGTATACAATTAAATATGAAAGATTACTTTATAAATATTTTACAGCTAATATTAGGATTAAGGCATTAAGAATAAAAAAGTTGCTATCTTCTAAATTTTATTAAACCAAAGTGATTTTAATTCGAATGGTAACAAGCGAACTATTCTCCCTTTCATCATTTCAAACTTTTAAATCTCTAGAAAAAGAAATTCATGATTTAAAATTATTCCCTTATAAAATTCTTTATTTAGAAATAAATTTTCTTTGAAATTTTAAAAATTTTGTTAGGTATTCTTAAACAACCAAAAATTGAAATCTATCTACTCAATTTTGGTCTTTGTGCTCAAAAATAATCTATATATCATAAATATTAAAAAGATAGTCTTCCATTTAAGTATTTTAACTCTTCATTATATTAATATATATTTTATCTCATGATGTAAGAATTATATTTAGATATATGTTTTTATATTGATGGTAAAGATGGTATGAATAATATAGTAAAAATTATATAATAAACAATATAATAATGATTTGATCAATCTATCGGGGTTTAAGAGGAAATAGATAAGAAAAATAGATTTTGATTAATTAATATTATGTATAATTTCGTCATCGGAATTTTATTAATGAATGTTTTCGTGAATGCATACAATCCTACAATTTATGAACTCTCATTAAGACCTTGGCTTTATGAATTATCTGATAAATATGGAAGAAAGATTAGCAAGTTAAATGATATTCCGATGGAAGAATTTTAGCATCTTAAAGAAATTGGAGTTGATTATGTTTGGCTAATGGGTGAGCTTTATTATTAAATATAGGAATTTGGTAACTTGGAAAATATGGGTTAGAGTTTGATAAAGCTCATGCAAATGATTATAAATCTAATTTACCAGACTTTACTATTGATGATGTTATAGGTTCTCCTTATGCTATTACTGAATTCGTATGTAATTCAGAATTAGGTACAGACCAAGACATTATAAATTTGAGAAAGAAATTGAATGATATGGGTTTAAAATTAATGCTTGATTTTGTTCCTAATCATTCTGCAATAGATAGTCCATATAGAACATCAAATATTGACTATTATATAAGAGCTCCTCCTAATACTCCTACACCCTATGATTCTGAATATTATTTACCTGATGGTGTTAGTTACGGTGGTGATTAATGGGATGGATTTTGGAAAGATACGGCTTAATGGAATTATTGGAATTAAGATACTAGAAACTATTTAAAGTCTGTAGTAATGAAGATTGCTTCAATGTCTGATGGTATGAGATGTGATATGGCTATGGTTATATTGAATGATTTATTTTACAATAAATGGAAACCTTAATTAGATGCTTGGGGTTACAAAAGACCTTCAAGTGAATTTTGGTCTGAAGTCATTAAGGAAACAAAATAACAATATCCTAATACAATCTTCTTAGCTGAAGTTTATTGGAGCAAGGAATAAGATCTTATAGATTTAGGATTTGATTATGTATATGAAAAATGGTTATTGGATTAATAGGCAACTTTAGATGTTGGAAAGGTTAGAGCAATATTATCTAATTTAAATATAAATGTATTTATATTATATAGATAATAATAGTATGCAACTCATTCAAATCATTTTGTTGAAAATCATGATGAACCAAGAGCTATTATAAAATTTAGTGGAAAAGATTATATCTCATGTGTTGCTGCATTAATGAGTTATTCTATTCCTGGAGCTAGATTTATTAATCATGGATAATTGGAGGGGTTATCAAATAAATTAGATGTTCATTTAAGAAGAAGTTACAAAGAAAGTGGTTCAACATATGCTAAATGGTTTTATGGAAAGATATTACCAATATTAAATAAAGATGCATTTAAATCAGGAAATTGGACTTAATTGAATGTTATTGGAGATTAATATTGGAAGTTCTTTGCTTTTAGAGTAATTCTATTAAAATATGCAATAGTGGACTAATTCATCAGAAAAAATAGTTGTTATTATTAATTACTCTGATGGATCTGGATATGGACTTGTTAAATTAAGTGACGCTTCAAGTGGATAATAAACAATCACTGAATTAATTACTGGATAGACTTATGTGAGAAGTGGAGATGATATGAGAAATAATGGTTTAGGAGTCATTGTTGATGGATGGAATGCTTAAATTTTTAAATATTTCTGAGAAATATAAATAAATATATATATTATGGAAAATTATATATAGTGTGATAATTTAATTATATCTCACTACTTTTTTTTAATTTTAGGTAATTATTAATGTTCCTCAATTATTTTCATTAAAACAGTTGGTCTTTCTGCACTTGGCTACATTGAGAGATCCTTTTTTAAAAGATCATGTTTGGATCTCTTAACATGATTACTAGGATTTCTTTCATTAGAAGAATTCTTTCTTAAAATATACTATTCTTCATCCTATCTTTAAGTTCCAGAGATGATTGGTAACTTCTGTGAATAATGTTATTTATTAAGTGATTGAATCACATCTTTAGCATAATAATTAGAATTAATTTAAATTTAATGTTCTATCCTATCCTTTGAGATACATTTACTTAGAATAATAATTGAATAATTACGGTTAGATTGAATCATATTTTTCATGTTTTTCATGTGTAGAATTCGAAACTCTTAATCTTCTATCTGGAGGTAAGATATTGTCTTAAATAGTTTATTTAGAAGTAGATTTATTTAAATTTTATTTAACATTAGGACTCTTTTCAATATCTTTTTATTCTAGTTAAGTAATTTATTTCATTAACTGATGTAAAGCCTCATTAGGTTAATTAAGAGAGATAGAATCATTAGTATCTTAAGATTTGATTCGATTTGATTGTTGATTTCTTCTAATATGATTAGAATTATGTTAATTTAAATAATTGCTACCAGGTAATTAAAAATTTAGATTAATTAACTCTGATTTATTTGCTTACAATCCTTTTCTAGTAATTGGCCATTTAATTGTTTTTAATAAATCATCTTCAATATCTTCTGACATTAAAGGAATTCCAAATTGCTTAGCTTTTTTTTAAACATACTAATATTATAGTAATTTATCTAAAAAATAAATAAAATATCGTTACCACAATCTGGTCTATTTTGAGGATGCACTTACATCATAGTTTTAATTAATTAAACTAGTTCTTAGGAATATATTACTGGGATAGGCTAATATTATCCTCTTAGAACAGATTTATATAGTCCATCCATATCTTTAGCTCTAAATGGTCTAAACTAATAGTTGCATAATATATACGGTTTTAGAGCACAGGCTTCATAGATCACACAACCTAATGACCAAATATCAGCTTTGTGATCATATGGTTTATCTTACCAAACCTCTGGACTTGCATAATATGGTGTCCCAGTTTAAGTGTAGACTAAACCATTTTTAGCTAATTTGGAAACATTGAAGTCTCCAAGCTTCACTTAATCATTTTCATATAGAAATATATTTGCACATTTCAAATCTCGATGCAGTATTTTTTTATGATGTAATGCTCTTAATCCCTATAAAACTTAAATTGCAACTTGCCATATTTCTTATTCAGGAATCATTTACTATTTTTTTACAAACCTCTAAATCTTTTACAATAAATCTCCTCCTTCTGCGTACTCCATTATAATACTTTCTTTACAACGATTAACCATACCATAGATTATTGTCTTCAATGAAACATTCCTTGTAAGAAACTACGTTCTCATGATGGATTGATGCTATAAAACGAACCTCATTCAGAGCATTCTATTTCTCTCTATCTCCTATATCCACTAATTTAACCTTTATTTTATTTCATCACAACTTTTTACTTTTTTTAAAGCATAAATATTTCCATCAGACTTTCTTTACACTTTGTAAACAGAAGAATAAGCTCCAGAACCTACAATAATTTCCTGATTACAATCATACCTAGTTTGTTCAAAATCTCAAAATTTTATAGTTTGCTTTCCATTTTAATAATAATTTAATATGTAATAATTGTTACAAGTTGAGAAACATGAAGAATTCATAAAAATGATCCTATACAAATAGAGACTCCCAATTAAGATGGAATCTTTAAAGAGGTTATTTTTATATTGTTGTGTCAAAATTATTGAAAACTGAATATGATAAATAATCTATATGCGATTATTTAAGAACAATAGAAGTATAACCTCACAAATACAGAGCATCAAATTTAGATGATTGTGAACCATCAATAGTGAATTCATATTGTGGAGTGTCTATATTAAAGCAGATAAATCCTTAAATATAAGTAAATGAAGAATCTGCTATAAATTTTGTTTGATCACTTATTTTAGAAGGTGGAAATATTCATTCATCAATAAGTTCTAATGATGCAGATTTAAGAATAGTTTTTAATGCTTTATCATATTTAGATATGTTAAAAGTAGATAATAATGTTCGAAAATTCATCTTGACATGTTAAATCTAAGATGGTGCTTTTGGTTTAAGACCTTAGTTGGAATCTCATTGTGGTGCAACTTATTGTGCTGTAGAATAATTTTAAAATATGAGATATCATAAAAAAGTAGTTCAATAGAATGGTTAGTATTGAGATAATGTAAAATGACTGGTTGAATTGCTGGAAGAGTAAATAAAGTTCCTGATTCTTGTTACTCTTTTTGGAATGGATGGATGGATATTAAAATTACTAGGTCTAGATTTATTAGATAAAAAACGATTAATGGAATTCTTAGAGCATTGTTAATCTGATTATAGTGGATTTAGTAAATATTCACAAAATGCACCTGATCCAATACATGCCTTACATTCATTATTAGGAATTCTTGATAATGAAAACTATGATTATGNCTTCAATGAAACATTCCTTGTAAGAAACTACGTTCTCATGATGGATTGATGCTATAAAACGAACCTCATTCAGAGCATTCTATTTCTCTCTATCTCCTATATCCACTAATTTAACCTTTATTTTATTTCATCACAACTTTTTACTTTTTTTAAAGCATAAATATTTCCATCAGACTTTCTTTACACTTTGTAAACAGAAGAATAAGCTCCAGAACCTACAATAATTTCCTGATTACAATCATACCTAGTTTGTTCAAAATCTCAAAATTTTATAGTTTGCTTTCCATTTTAATAATAATTTAATATGTAATAATTGTTACAAGTTGAGAAACATGAAGAATTCATAAAAATGATCCTATACAAATAGAGACTCCCAATTAAGATGGAATCTTTAAAGAGGTTATTTTTATATTGTTGTGTCAAAATTATTGAAAACTGAATATGATAAATAATCTATATGCGATTATTTAAGAACAATAGAAGTATAACCTCACAAATACAGAGCATCAAATTTAGATGATTGTGAACCATCAATAGTGAATTCATATTGTGGAGTGTCTATATTAAAGCAGATAAATCCTTAAATATAAGTAAATGAAGAATCTGCTATAAATTTTGTTTGATCACTTATTTTAGAAGGTGGAAATATTCATTCATCAATAAGTTCTAATGATGCAGATTTAAGAATAGTTTTTAATGCTTTATCATATTTAGATATGTTAAAAGTAGATAATAATGTTCGAAAATTCATCTTGACATGTTAAATCTAAGATGGTGCTTTTGGTTTAAGACCTTAGTTGGAATCTCATTGTGGTGCAACTTATTGTGCTGTAGAATAATTTTAAAATATGAGATATCATAAAAAAGTAGTTCAATAGAATGGTTAGTATTGAGATAATGTAAAATGACTGGTTGAATTGCTGGAAGAGTAAATAAAGTTCCTGATTCTTGTTACTCTTTTTGGAATGGATGGATGGATATTAAAATTACTAGGTCTAGATTTATTAGATAAAAAACGATTAATGGAATTCTTAGAGCATTGTTAATCTGATTATAGTGGATTTAGTAAATATTCACAAAATGCACCTGATCCAATACATGCCTTACATTCATTATTAGGAATTCTTGATAATGAAAACTATGATTATGTTTACATGCCATTATATTGAATTGATTATATAGAAATTGTTAGTAAAATATATGTTAACATTTAAAAGGATAATGATGAGAATCTTAATTATATTTTAAATAAAATGAAATTGAATTAATAAATAGTGGAGAGAGAAAATGATAATATACGAAGAATGAGTCGTTTAGCTATCTTCAATCAAAAAAGGTTTTGGCTTAAAGAAGAAGAAAAGTAATTAACAGAGGAAATAGAGATAGAGTTTAATAAACTTAAACTTGAAGAACCTACTTTAAAACTAGAATAATAAAACCTGCGAAAATTTTGCAAGAATTTTTAAAGTTTCGAATATTATAATGGAGAATCTATTTGTATAAATGACTACTTTATTCGAATATTACCAGTTGGATAACGATGTATTGTAAGTAGTCATCAAGGAGTAACTGTATTAAAAACAATAAATGGTCTAAAATATAAATTTTCATCTTCACTTCCAGGAGGTAATTGTTAAATAATAAAATTTATAAGGAAGTTAAAAGACTTTGATTGGTAGATGCATTTTAGATTGTTTCTTAAGTGTAAATACAGTTTATATCTATGATATTTTATAATGGGGTAAGATGGATATGAGTGATTAAGTTGCTGAATTAAGATACTTTTGGATTAAAGGACATATTCTTAATTAATTACGTTAAGATATAGAAGAATAAGATTATAATTTTGAATGGATTCCTGTAATCCCATCAATTACTGAATTATAGAAAACTATCTTTCCTTATACCAAAAATGGTTTACTATTCATTCGTAAAGATTCTTATTATTATGCTGGAGTTAACCCAGAATGTTTTATTTATTAGGATGAATTTACAGATGAAAATTTCAAAGAAGAATGCATCAAATATAAAATTGATAATTCCATAACTTTAACTCTTAGTCTTTTCTAAAATTAATTATTAACTAGAGATGGTTATAAGATTGCATCACATCCATGCACCAAAAATACTAAAGTTATTGTAGATGCTAAAATTAAAATTACTGATTAAGAATTAATCTTAATTGACATCAAAGATCCATCCAAATTTTTAGAAGACCCATACTCTAAAATAAGGTTCTGGAAACTTTTACCTCGCTTAAGAATACAATGATATAAATAAATAATTGATACTAAATCAAACAAAGAATCGTTTTCTAAGTCCATTAGTTGAGAATTCTTTCATTATTATCTATTTATTTGAGAAATTCTATGCAAATGTAAAATCTAATCCTCTATATTAGCACTCTGAAGTCTCTACTCTTGGTTTTATTTTCTTCTCATTTCTAGGATTTTATTAAGAGAGAAGTTGCTTCTTAGCATCCTTTACTACTTATAAAACCCTTTAAGGTCTTAATTTTATTTACTCGTTTTCAACTCTATGTAATTCAATCAACGAGGATTTCCTTCCTACTTTATTTGAGGCTCTATTTTATAAATCATATTCTGGACTATATGAATTTTATTAAGTTATCAAAGGTGTCAGAATATTTTTTATATGCTACTAAGAACCTGTTTTCTATGATTTTCGCATAATTATTATTATTAAATAATGAATTTAATAATCTTTTTTATTATAACAATAAACTCATTCTTTTTTTACCAAAGTAGAATTTTCTCATTTTGATTCTATAACTTCATGAAAACACATAGAATTAATCCAATAAAGACCTTCAAAATAAAATTTTATTTAAATCTATTATTGGTTTTCTAAATAACTTTTCTAAGTAGAAGACTACTATAAATATTGGAGCAGATATTTTCGAAATCATCAGAGATTATGAATATTTGTATTCTGACATAAATAATCGTTTTTTATTTATTTTACCTATAACAACAAATTGAATATTAAATCCATAAGACGAAACACTTTTAGGAATTAATTTATTTTAAGGAAAAGGAATTAAAATTATTTTACCTAGAACCTCACATAAATTAAAACACAATAAACTATTTAAGACTATTTATTCTATCTATTAAAATTCTCCATTTATCTAATCTAATTATGAAAATAATTATTAACCTAAATTAATTATATTTTTCTTAAGAGTAGGTTTCAACCACATTTTAAATATCTTCCAAAGATTATCTGATATAAGTCATCAGCTTTAAATTTAATTTACTGCTTAATTATTTTTTAGTATAATAATTCAATCTTTCTATCAAATCCTATAAATTATTAGAAGCTTCTATTTATCTTCTTTAATTTTCATTTCTTATTGAGAAATTATCTAATACTTCTCTAACGAATTATGTGATAAATTTAATTCAATCTTAATCAAATAAAATTTTATTTTTAACCTATTTTTTATCTTTAATAATTTTAATGTAATTGTCATTTATTATTAAATTTTAATAGCTTTTTAGTGATATATTATATAATTTTGTTCTGAAAGTCTTGAAGAATATTATTATATTTAAATTTTTGCAACTTTCATTTAGAGTTGAAATAAATAAAAAAAGAATCAAATAAGTTTATAAATAATCTAATTTTTTTAGAAAACAACTTAATGCACATATGATTGTATGGAGATAAATTAATTGTATAATAACGTTTTGAATTTGTTCCATATTTTATCTAAAGATTTGTCTTGAGAGTATGATTATATTTATTAGTAGTTTAATATGTATTGTTAAAGCCAATAAATTTATCTATTAGTTTAATCGAATTTATGATTACATAAATAATAATAATATTTAGAGTTTAAATAATTTTAGATGAATTCTCCTAGTGATTCAATTGATGACATTATAAGTCTATTAAATAAACACTATCATCCAAATAGTAATTAGGAACAGTAATGTATAGTTTTTGAATAAATAGTAAATCAGCTTAATAAAATTAAAGACAGAAACCAAGTATTGGAAATGCTTTGCTTCCTCAAATAAAAGTAAGATTGTTAATGAAATGAATAAAGTAGTAATTAAATGTGTTGAATGCAATACCAAATACTTATAGTAATGGTTAGGATAAATTCAAAAGAAAAGCAGTGAGTTTAAATCGATAGTAACAACCAAAAACTTAAATAAAGGATACTAGTTCTTTTTTAAGTCCAATGACAAGATGTTTAACTTTTAAACCATATTCAGGAAGTACTGATATAATAATAAATGTATGAATGTTAATAAAAAGGATGTTGGTTATTATTTTAAATTTGGAAGCAGCCCAATTAAATTAGTGAAAGGATTATTAGAAGAGAATGGTTTCAAGGAAAGTAATGATAAAAATTGGACATTGTATTGGTCATCATGTGCAATAAAATCTGAAGTTTATACAAGTTTATTTGCTTATTAAAAAATTTGTCACTTTCCTAAATCATATGAAATGACTCGTAAAGATTTGATGCATCGTAATATTTCAAAAATGTAAATAAATCATGGGTTTATCAATTTTAATTTTATTCCAAAGACTTATATATTACCAGCAGAGATGAGTTATTTTTTAGAGGAACATGAGAAAATAAAAAATAACAATCCTGTTTATATATGTAAACCGCATGCTAGTTCTTAAGGAAAAGGTATCTTTATAACTGATAAGATATAAGATGTAAATTAACAGATTTAATTATATAAAGATATTGAACAAATAGAATGCCAATAATTCATATGTAGTATCACATTATATTGATAAACCATTATTGATAAATAATTTGAAATTTGATTTGAGAATATATGTAGCTATAACTTGTATAAATCCATTGAGAATATACGTCTATTAAGATGGATTAGCACGATTTGCAACTGAAGCCTATAATCCTGATTCTGTAAAATAAAATAGATTTGTGCACTTAACTAATTATTCTGTAAATAAGGATTCTCCTAATTTTGTTGCAAATCAAGATCCTACATTAGATTATGTAGGTAGCAAATGGAGTTTATTAGCTTTAAGAGAATATTTAAAATTAAACAAAATCAATGAAGTATTTATAAACTAAGTAAATTAGTCATAAATCTTTGAAAGAATAGAAGATTTAATAATTAAAACAATAATAAGTGTTGAAAGTGCCATATTTTAAGCTTGCGAAATGAATGTACCATTTAGATCTAATTGTTTTTCATTATTTGGATTTGATGTACTAGTTGATTAAGTTTTGAAACCATGGCTTTTAGAAGTCAATTTTTCACCTTCACTTAATATTGATGCTCCATTAGATCTCAAAATTAAAGGAGAAATGTTAGCAGATCTATTTACTCTTATAGGAATAGTACCATTAGTAATCTTCATTATTATTAAAGGACTAAAGATTTTCATAAGATTTATCTTATGTTAGAAATTAAAGCAATTATGATTTTAAGAAACATTAATAGGAATTTGAAAAGTATATTATAAAAGAGACAGAAGAAGAAATGAAAAGAAGTAGAGGATGGAAACGGCTATATCCATCAGATCAATGTTTTAGATATACAAAATATTTTGAATCAGATAGACCTTTAAATGCATTACTTAGGAATTATTATAAATGAAAAAAATGCTATCATTTTTATTATCTGTTTAAAATAATTAATAATAATTTTTATTAAATGAGTGACGAAGAAGAAGTTGAAGAAGAGGAAGAAGAAGAAGATTAAGAAGAATAGGAAGAAAAAGAACCTGAAAAAAAAGACAATGATGAATTTAATGAGTTTAGAAAATATAATACTCATTCTGCATATGCTAATATGCATAAATACCCTTAAAATCATAATGATCATAATCCTTTAGCCTATTATTATCAAAGATAATTACCAATACCCTACTAACCTTCCTAATATTGGATGGAAAGAGTTTAATATCATTAAAAGGAGATAGATAGAGCCAAATAAGTCTTAATGAATGTTTCAAAGCCTTAGCCTAATATGTATAGTTATGGAAAATCTCTAAACTATTAACCTAACAATTCACCAATTAGTCAAAGAGTTTAAATAGAATCTTAAAGACCTTAAAATTATAATAAACAATTTTCTTCATATTCACAACCATAATATGAATATGACCAAAGAAATTTCAATCGTTCTAATTCATATAATGCTTAATCATAATAACCGTATCATTTAAATTAATAACCTTTATATCCACCTCCACAATAGAATTACTATCCACCCTAATAATAAAATTATCATCCACCTCCATAATAAGTTTTTTATCCCTCTCCACAATATGATATGTAAAAATAATAATTTTCTGGTAATCCCACAACCAACTCTTTTTATTAACCACACTCTCCTTATCCAATTTATAATTATCCTCCTCCATATCCTTATTTTCCTCCTCCTTATGATTTCTAATAAGACTTAATGAATGAGTACCCAAAAGAAAATCTCAAAATAAGCAAACAAGTACAAACAGAAAACAAATAAGATTTATGCTAATTACCTACTGGAGTTTCATAATTTCAACCAGAACAACCTTAACCATTTTCACAATAGAACATTGCTCCAACTCAACCTTTGACTTAAACTGAATTAGAATTTTTAGAATTTTAAAGATACAAAGAATTTAATCAAAAGCAATAATAATAAATTGATGATCAAGATTTTCAAGATTTTTAGGAATTCAGAAAACTTTAACAATAACAATTATTCAGAAAAACTGTTGATAGAGAAGAAGAAAAGCGTTCATTAACTGATCTTTACAAAAGAAAAAATAGATAAGGTATTTATTCAATTATTACAATTAAATAGTTTTTTCAGAGTAAGAATATAAATCTTAATTGGATAAAAAGAGGGATTTTCAGTAATATTAACAATTATACACTAAACCACTTTAATAGGAAACAAACTTAGAGATTGATAGAGCAATCAATGCTTTGATGAGATCATAGACAGGTACAAATAAAGACTTTTTTAAATGAATTATTATATTATCTTTATATATTATAATTATCATAGAACTGATAATTATTCTTTAAATTATTAAATTTGTAATTTTATGCTCAAACCTGATTTGGAATTATTGTATATAAAAGGCAATTAAAAATTTCAAGATGTTGCCTTTTAACAACCTATTAGATAATGTTAACCAAAATTGAATACAATTAAACTAAAAGGATTTTAATAGTTTGTCGAACTAATTAATAAATAATAGGAATAGCAACAATAATTAAAAACTTGCTCTTAATGTACTCCTTAATTGCTACCAACAGTTATATCATATCCTCCAAGAATAGAAGTATCAACCAGAAAAGCAAGTGAAATGAAACTATTCGTAAAAAAAAGTTTTACTGATACTCCTATTGAATCTCATTCTTAAGAAAGGAGCAAAAAAGAAATTAGGTTGATTCCTTAAAAATAATTTTCGATAAAAAGAGCAATAACTTCTAAAAATGAAGAAAGCAATATAATATTTGAATAAAATGAATTTCCAATTCTTATTGCTTTATCAAATAATTTAAGTGTTTAACCTCCTGAAAGGGCTATCTATAAGGCTTTTGTAACAAAAGGAAATAATGGAATCTTGATTAGATAGAGTTTAAAATAAAGATCATGGTGGATTTTGACTGATTAACCTTGTGAAGATATGAATTTTTATTGGACATAATTAAGAAAATAAACACATTATTAACAATTATAAAAATAGTAATTAGAATCAGTAGCATTTAGTAAATTTTAGAAGAAACAAATAAATGATAAGTTGAAATATAAAATTGAAGACTCTGAATATTCAATATTTAATTAGAGTGTAAATTTAAAAGTTCATAATCATTTAGAATATAATTTTTAAGTGTGTAATAAAAAAGCTCTCTTTTATAACATGAAAAATTATTATATTTCCCGTAATGAAGATCCATTTCAATATATTCCTCTTACATATCATATTTAAGCAGGTCCAAGTGATCCTGCTTATTAAGAATTTGAATAGTATGCTCTAACATAGAATATAAATTTATGGATAGTTAAACCAGGAGAATCTTCTAATAGAGGTAATGGAATCTAAGTTGCTAATTCAATTTAAAAAGTTAAATCAATTATTTCTCAATCCACTAATCATCATAATGGAATGAAAAAAACATTTATTGTTTAAAAATATATGGAAAAACCTCTTCTATATAATAAAAGAAAATTCGACATTAGATGCTACATTTTGATGACCAGTATCAATAATAAATTTAAAGCTTATTGGTATCAAGAAGGCTATATCAGAACCAGTTGCAAAGAATTCTCTTTGGATGATGTAGAAGATAAATTTACTCATTTAACTAATGATGCAGTTTAGAAAAAGAATTAGAATTATGGAAAATACGAAACTGGCAATAAAGTAAGTTCATAATATTTATTTAGGTTTCTTTTAATGAGTTTTAAAAATATTTATAAGATAATCATAATTACAATTTTTAAATTATAATTGATTAACTCAAAAAATTAAGCACTGACATAGTAAAAGCTACGTATTAGCATTTAGATCCAAACAGACATTTTTATACATTTGAATTATTTGGATTAGATTATATGATAGATTAAGATATGAAACCTTGGCTTATAGAAGTTAATACTAATCCTTGTTTGGAAACATGTTGTCCCCTTTTAGCTAGGCTAATTTCTCATCTTATTGAAAATACAATTCGAATTGCTATTGATCCTATGTTTCCACCTCCTCTCAATAAAAAGAAGCACATTTTAGATTAAAAAAGTTTATTTGAATTAATATTTTCTACTACTTTAGTTACTGAAACAATTATGTAACCCATCATTAAGGAAGATGATGAGGAACACGATGACGTTGAAGATGATAATTGATTATTATCTTATTTTTATTATATTAATGTTTTATTTATTATTTAACATAAAAAAAATTTAATTATATCCAATAGAAATTTATATTAAAATATTTTCAAGTTTATATATCACCATTATTTTAAATTGAAAAGAAAAATAAAAATGGAGAAGTAAATTGCTAAAATTAAAACTATTTTGCAATTTCTAAAACATAGAAATAAATAAGATATTTTAATAATAATAAATTAATGGGATTAGAATATTTAGACAGTTTATGAGCATTATAATTATTTTAAATACCAAACAAATTTCATGAGTATTAAAATTACTGTTTATGTTTTTACTTTTTGTTTTCAGCTTCCAGTAATTATTTTATAAATTCAGGAACTCTTTATTTTTCTTTTTCCAAACTCCTAAGTTTTTATAGGAATAAAAAAACCTCTTGAATTCAATAATCTACTTCTAGCCTTTCAATATTTCTTTGAGTGCTTCAGTTCTTTCTTTGTAGCCAATCTTTTTCATAAGATCTTCAGGTAATTTATGATCGAATGGATTGTATTATACATACATATTATGCATATTTTTATAAAAGTGTAATTCATCTAATAGTTGTATTAAGATTTACCTTCATATTGTTATTCCATGAAATCAGGCTTTTAAACATATCTCTAATCATAAGGTATGTACCATTTATTATAAAACTCTTTCTATTTCTTAGGTAAGTAGGGTAATGAAGGTTATTTAGTTTTTTTTATTTTAATAATTTCTTCTCTCTATTTTGATATATGTTCTTAATTTGAATGAATTATTTACTGGGTATGTCTCTATATGTGGGTTCAGTTTTTTGTGGATCATTTGATTTCATTCTTCTCATGACTGAGATTTATGCAAGTTAATCAAGTTACTCAAGATTAGGAGATTTAGTATAATGAATTGATCCAAGTACTGGAGGAGAGACTTATCTCAAAATAAAAAACTTTTGTTGTATTTTAGATTCAGTTTCCATAAATATTTTATATGATAAAAAGTATATGTAAGAAAAATTAAGTATTTTTGTAGGAGTTCTGATTAAAAAGATAGAATATTAGAAATACTAATAAGTAATATAAGTATGTAATTGCAATAAATAAAATTATATTAATAATGGGTCCTTGTTCATCATAATCAAGAAAGCCAGCAGCAACCGGCTAGGCTTTAGTGGAAGGCACATAAAAAGGAAATATTGATGGATTTAAAGTAGGTCCTGATATCTTTGTAACACTTAAGTAAGGGTCAATAAGTAACTTTTATAAAATAGAGAAAAGTTTGGGATCAGGTAGTTGTAAAATGTAAAAGTAGGGGCTTTTGGTGAAGTTAGGTTGGTTATACATAAAAGTTCTGGATGCAAGAGAGCTATGAAACAAATAAGAAAGGATAAAATAATAAAGGAAGATGAAGAGAATATGTTTTCGGAAGTAAATACTTTAAAAGAATTGGATCATCCTAATATAGTGAAATTACATGAATTATTTTAAGATGCAAAAAATTATTATCTCGTGACTGAGTAAATAATGACAATATTTATAGATATTTAGAAGGAGGGGAGTTATTTTAAAAGATTACCGATATGAAACATTTTACAGAAAAAATGGCTGCAGATATTATGAAATAAATTTTGGCTGGGGTTGTTCATTGTCATGAAAAGAAAGTAGTTCATAGAGATTTAAAGCCTGAAAATATACTATTTGAAAATAAAAAACCTAATTCTAATCTCAAAATTATTGATTTCGGAACTTCGAGAAAGATGGAAAATAATTAGAATTTAACTAAGAGATTAGGAACTGTAAAAAATATTTAATAATTATAGCCTTATTATATAGCACCTGAAGTATTAAAGAGAAATTATAATGAAAAATGTGATGTATGGAGTTGTGGAGTCATACTTTACATAATGTTATGTGGTTATCCTCCATTTGGTGGTTAAGATTAAGAGATATTATAGAATATAGAAATTGGTAAATATGATTTTGATCGTAAGAATTTTATATTTATTAAATTATATAGCTGAGGATTGGAGTAAAATATCGGAAGATGCAAAAAATTTAATCAAGAAAATGTTAACTAAAGATTATTAATAGAGAATATCTGCACAAGAAGCTTATTAAGATCCTTGGATTTAAAAGAATGCACCAAACGGATAAATTGATTTGAAAGCCATTAAAAACTTATCATCATTTTTTGTATTATTCAAATATCTAATTTTAGGGTAAAAATAAAGTTAGAGCTGCACTTATGTAATTTATTACTACTAATTTGATGACAAATACAGAAAAAGAAGGTTTAATGATTGAATTTAAGAAAATAGATAAAGATGGAAATGGTTAAATTAGTAAAGATGAATTACTTTAAGGTTTATATGTTTATAAGATTAATTTAGTTTATATGAAATAATATGATGAAATCAAAGCAAAATAAATGGTTGATGACATTTTTGAAAAAGTTGATATCAATAAATCAGGTTTTGTAGATTTTACAGAGTTTATGATGTCAGCTGCATCAGAAGAAAAATTATTGAGCAAGATTAGATTATAATAAGCCTTTAATATGTTTGATACTGTATTTTATTTTATTAATACTAAAGAATGGTGATGGTTAAATAAGTAGAGAAGAACTTTAAGAAATTATGGGTGGAGTAGATGATAATTTATGGAAGGAAATTCTATAGATGTGTGATGCTAATGGGGATGGTCAGATATCATAATAAGAATTTATTGATTTCTTAGTGAAAAAATATTAACAATGAAATTAAATGATAACAAAAATTCATTATAATGTGTAAATAAGATAATGTCATCTTTTGTGAACTTTTATGTCGAGTTCTGTTTATAACAATGGGATATCTTTACATAGGTTATGCCTTAACATATTATGCAATCACTTAAGATTCAATTGCATATGTGATGAATTATCAAGATTCCGAGTACAAAAGTGTCATTGATGGTTTTATAAATGCATCTCTTTCTATAGGAGCAGCATGTGCAGCATTAGTATCATGTACTTATTAATAATATAAATGTAGCAAGTATAGTTAACAAGTTGAACTACCGTAATACATTTATTATGTTTGATATAGTTGGAATCAGTGTTGGATTACTCTTCACTATCTAAAACATAAATGTCTTAATATTTTGTAGAACTTTGCAAGGATTCTTGACTGGGTTGAATAGTGCTTTAGTCATCCAATATATTTATCATTTTGTACCTCTGAAGAATGTAGGAATATTTGTTGGATTGGGTCCTTGCTTAATGATGGTAGGATTGACCTTAGGATTTGCAGTTTAGTGGATATTTCTTGGTTCATCTGCTTCAGAATATAATTAAGATCTTGATTATGGTTATTTAGGATTCAATAATTGGAAACTTATATTTTTATTTACAACCATTCCTTGCACTTTACGTCTTTTTGGAATGCTTTTTATCATAAGACATAATTTACCATTTGAATAATTAAAAAATGGCAATGAAGAAAAAGCAAGATTAATAATATAGAATTCTTATCCAAGTACTATATCAAATCAGGAAATTTAGGAATTGTTAGTATAAATTAAACAAAATTTAAAAGAAGAGAACTAAAACTTAAAATATTTGTTTAGTAAAACTTATAGAAAAAGCATGATCTTATGTTTGATCTTTGGGGTCTTATAATAATTTGCTGGAATTAATGCTGTTAATTTTTATGCAGGTGTCATTGTAGGTACTATGACTAATAATGATACAACATTAATCAATCTAGCAAATGTAATAAATGGCTTAGTAAGTATTGCAGCTTCTGTTTTCAGTAGTATTATGATTAATAGAGCAGGTAGAAGGATTATATTATTAATTGGTAATGGATTCTGTTTTATATCATTAACATTAAATTGTATTATTATCTCAATTTAATCATAAGGAGAATAGGAGCAAAAAACATTTTAGTTATTGAATCTAGTGTTTTTAACTATTTATGTTATATCTTATAGTCTTTCACTTGGCCCTGTATTCTGGGTTTATCTTTCAGAAGTATTGCCAACTAAGGGAATTTCCCTCGTTGTTTTTATTAATTGGATAAGTTGTGCAACTTTAGCTTAAATATTTCCCATTATAGTTGAGTAACTGAGTCTCCAATTCAACTTTGGAATTTTTGCAGTTGTTTGTTTTTTTTTGGAAGTTATATTTTATCTTTTTGTTTTTGAAACAAAAGGTTTAACAAAGATAGAAATTTAAAATCTATTTTAAAACTAAAAGAATTATGTTGATATTAATGATTGATCACATTATAATTATAATAATAATAAAGTTTTTTTTATTCCAACTAAACTTATAACTTTTGCAATAATAAATATAATAATAATAGTAATATGAGATACAAGAGGCTCTAAAAAGAAGATACACAATAGAGCTAGGCATACGATTATATCATTCACACTAGTCATTTTTGTTAGAGTTCTTTTAGCAGGCAAATATATTTACTTAAAATGTTATCCTAAAAAAACTCAAATAAATTAAAAAGATTAAATAAATTCATAAGATTAACCAAAATAATGAATTCTAGAAAATTCGAATGAAGTCTTATATTAAAATATATAAATCATCATAGTTTTTTTTATTTAAGGTAATGATTCAAAAAGAATGTTATTATGTAACACTTGGACTAACTAAAACAGCCACCCCTGAAGAAATAAAAAAATAATACAGAAAACTAGCATTATAATGGCATCCTGTAAAATATTCTAATATAATTATAGGATAAAAATCCAGAAAACAAAGAGAAAGCATAAGAAAAGTTTAAACAAATAGGAGAAGCTTATTCAGTTCTATTCGATGTAGAAAAAAGAAAAATTTATGATCAATATGGACATGAAGGGTAGAATAAATTATCTAGTATTTTTAGCATGTAGGAATAAATTCACTAACATGAAGATGATGGGGATTTTGCATTTTTCTCATTTGATCCTTTTGAAATTTTCAATAATTTCTTTTGTTCTGGAAATCTTTTGTTTGGATCAGATGATGATGATGAATTTATTTTTACCTAGAATAGAAAAAAAAATAAATAGAAAAAAAAGAATAGGAACTCTGTTTTTAGTTCTATGATAAACAATTTCATAGACACTCCTTTTTTTGATAATCATTAGGGTGGATTTTCAAAATCAATTTCAACAACCACATAGTTTATGTAAAGAAAATGAAGTATTTTTAGAAATGGTAAATAAGTTACAGTAACCAAGGAGACAATTTAAAAAGGAGGCAAAACTACAGTTATTGAAAAAAGAAATGAAAATGGCAAAATAACTTAATAAAAATATGAGATTTAAGGTAATTAAAGAAAACCATAATAATTATAATAATTTGATAATTAAAGAAGACCATAATTATAATTTGAACAATAGAAAAAAAAGAAAAAAAATAGATAATATTGATTTGTGTTTTGTTTATATAAATATTAATTCAATTTTATTATATTTAATTTTTAAGGAATTACTATTTTTTTTTTAAAAGTTTTTCAGCCATTTATTTACGAAATATTTTTTAAAATTATTTAGCAGGACAATTCTAATCATCTTTTTGAATGTAATCATGCATTTCTGTTGAAATAAACTAACCTTCAAAAGTAGGTATTTTTTGATAAACCTAAATTATTAGAAGTTAAATACATTTTATCGATCAATTTAAGATTTATGAGTTGCTGTATATGGGAGGAAACTAGTTTTATGAGTAGTTTAACCTTCAAATTACCCAGTAGGTATGGGTGTTCTTTAATAATAAGAGTATGTTTACAAACAAGTTTTAAAATAATGTGCATTATTAATGTTCCATCTATTTGGAGACATATATGAATCTTTGTATTGGGATGTGCCAATAAATTTAATATCTGGACTTGTACTGATGTGAGGATAGGGAATAAATTTATGATAATTAGTTCCCCAATCATTATAATTGGACTTTTATAGAAATAGAAAATTACCCTATAACTAGTTAGATTAGAGACAGATCCTATTTATTGACTAGAATGTTATTTTAAGTTTGGTTATAATTCAAGTGGTTGTTATTAAAAATCTTATTGATACAGAGATTTCAAATTAATAGTTTTTTGATCCATAAAATTCGTTTCATATGTTTTTTAATTTAATGGATTAGTTAAACTATTTTTTGGTTTATGATTGATTACATAATCTTTATCATAATTAGTTAAGAAAATTCCATTTAGTTTTAATTTAAGTTAATTATTAGCATCACATTTACATCTACCACAAGTGCATTAATAACATGCACATAACTTTAAATTATGATAAAAATAATCTGTATTTTCATCTATTAACTAAATGAATTATTTTTCATTTAAATGGAGATTGTTAGGGAGAATCCTTTTCCAGATTGGATCATCCATACTAATTTCTGATAATAATTAAGGAGTGATTTCATAACAATTATGTTCTTCATTCTAATACTGCTGTAAATTAGTTTGAGATTATCTATTCTTCATGAGATTGTTCTTTTTGTGAATAAATTGTTTATGTTTTACTGCTCCACTAAGAGTTTAGAGTTATGATGATGGGGGACGTTATAAGGATTGTTGTTAGTTATAATATTTTTATTAACTCTTAGGGCGATATGATCCTAATTAATTATTTTACTAAAGAAGGCTTTAAGGTTTTTGTTTTAAGAAATCTGACAGACCTTCTTAATTCATGTATTAATAAAATATATTTAATTTTTCAATTACATAATTTTAAGTATTATATTTAACAATTATATTAATTGATATATAAATATATTTTTTTTTTGTACTTATTTATTTATAAACTTATTTCAATATAAAACGCTTCCTCTACCTCTACCTCTACCTCTTCCACGACCTCTACCTTTTAATCCTCCTCTAGCAATTGAACTGACTGGCATTTTAGATTATAAAGTATTTGTTTTAGAACTTTCTGCTTTCTTTTATTTTGCACTCTTTTTTAAATCTAATTATTATTATTATTTAAATACATATAAATGTTCCTGTTCCTGCCTTATAAATTCTAAAGGCTTTACCATTAATTGATGCTTAACTTGTTGAAGCTAAAGCAAGAGATCTATTCAAACTATTTGGATTTGCAAACTCAACAAAATTAAATTGATTTGGTTAAACCTTACGATTCTCATATTTTTATCCCTTTCTAAATCTTGCATCTAAAATAACTCCTACTTCAAATTTATTAAAGAATGTTATTATTTCTGGAATACTAAAAGTAGGTTAAATCCAAGCTGTTCTTTCAAGTCTACTTTCATCTATTTAAATTAATTTAGAAAATAAATCAATCCTAACATTTGATTTTATTTCATCATACCCTTTCTTCAAACAATACAAACCATAATCAGTAATTGAATTATTCTTTATAAAGATTTCTTTTAAATTTGTTTTTTTAATCAAATTTAAAATACCATCTTCAGATAAGAAATTAAATCTTAAACCAAGTATTTAAACCTTAGATTAATTATTCTCACTTAATCCTTCAGTTATAGCCAATAATCCTTTATTTCTAATTCTATTATTTCCTAAATCAACAAATTCAAGAGTTTTATTAATTTTAAATGTTGCTCCAAATTCTTTTGCTCCATCAAATCCAATTAAATTGAAGAATAAATTCAATTACTTTAAAGCTTAATTCTTTCTTAAAGCTATTGCAATACTTTTTCCACCTGATACACCAATTTTATTACCTGATAAATCTAAAAATTCTAAAGTATTATTTTATTCTAAGAATGTACTCAAAACCTTGGCTCCTTCTTTACTTAAACAGTTTCTACTAAGATTTAAGACCCTTAATTTAATAGCTTTTTGGTGTACCATTTCACATAATAAATCCATATCTTTTTTATTAAATTATTTCTCAGCAAAATTTATATCTAAGAGATTTGGATTCTTTTCAAAAATATTTTAAAAATCATTTTTTGCTTTATATTAATTCTTATAATGATTAATATCAAAATTAGAACCAAATGTAGATATTTTAACATCAAGAGTTTATAAATTACATCTAAAAACTTTTTTGTAATCATCACCTGTCATTTTACTAGCTTTATTTGCATCTCCATACCAAACCTCATGATCATGATTAGAAACTGCCATACTTTCCACTAATTTCTTTAGTTTTGTATAGTTTATACCATCATAATTTAAATTAATAATGGTTAATTATCCTCCTTTTTATGCATTAAAAGCTATTGCTTTACCCAATTATTCTAATTTTGCATCATTAAATTCTCCTATTGCATTTAAGTTTAATGTTCTCAAAGTTCTACTTTCACCTAATGCTATAAAGAATTCTTTTGTTAAATTTAAAGAAGATAATCTCTCTAAATTTAAATGTTCCAAACTAGCAGTAATTCTTAATAATTTATATAAACTTTCAACTAATTCAACTGATGTAATTGAGCCACATCCTGAAATATCTAAAAATGTTAATTTTGGTGAGAAACTCAAATTATAAACTATTGATGCTAATCCCTTTTCTGTTGCTAAATGATTCAAAGACAAATCTACAGTTACTAATTATTTTGCTCTCATCAAACCATCAGTTATCTCTTTTGCTATATTAGCATTTCTTATTGAACCTTTTAAATTCAAAAATTCTAAATGTCTAAAAGATGTAATTATAGCACCTACTGTCTTTGCAGCATTACTTAAAGTTAATAAATCAGTATTTTCAATTGTAAGAGATCTTAGTTAATTTACAAAGAGATTTAATACTCCAAATATTGATTCTGTTATTTCCAATTAATTACCTGAAAATCCTAATTTAATAATCTCAAGAATTTATAAACTATTTTATTATTTACTTAAATTGTTTAAACCTTTATAAAAAGATTTAGCAGCTTTCTTTGGAAAAATTATACTTCCAGATTACTCTTATCCAGTTAAAGTCAATCTAATTAATTTAGTAAATTATTCTAAAGCAGCAGTTATGTAATAATATCCTGATGAAACAGTTTTAATATGAATTAATACAAGAACCAAATCTACCAAATGATCTTTAGCTATAGTAACTTTTTCATAGAAACTTTAGAAATCTGGACATTAATCAAATTAAATTAAGAATTACTCAAAATCTAATTTCATATAAAGTTGTTGCCAACTATGTTTTGGAAAATCTGTTTAATATTAAACTTTGTGATGTTAATTTCTCAATGTTTCTATCTTATTATACAATCTATCATCAGGTTTAAGACCAAAACCATTTAATGTTCTCATATTAGCTTATTGAGCTAATTCAGTTGCATCTAACTCAGGATTCCATTTCAATTATTCTTCAATCCAATCCCATCTTTTACATAATTCTTATTTCCAATCAACATTTTGTTTTACTTCAATATTATATTTATATTATTTTTTTTCTTATTCTTCTTTTGTAATTACATAAAAATCTTATAATTTAGAGTATTTTTATTAATATTATTTTACTTATTCAATTGCAGGTGGTAATTAATTCATTTCTTCAACAGTACCATGGTATTTCTTCTCTTTTGAATTCTTAACTGCTTATTTTAATAATTGATTCAATTCTTCATTAGATTTCTTTTCTTATCCAATAAAATCATAGAAGGCATCATAATTGACTACTCTTTTAAAAGCTTCAAATATTTTCTCTTATATTCCATTTTCAATTCCTGTTGTTAATAAACAAAAATTTTTATCAAATCTTTCTAAAATTTCTTTTTATGTTTTTAATGGTTATACAACATAATTTAAATAAATATATTAGAAACAACCCATTTAAAATGAAGTCGATTATTATTTAAATGTTATTTCAATTCTCTTTGCTGCACTAATAGATCCTTCTAATTTTTCATCAGCTAATTCTGGTATTTCTTTTAACAACCAGAAAACTTGTCTATCTAATTATTCTGCTGTATAAGATTATACTAAATCTCCAAAAGTATACTTTTTAGATACATAAAGTAAATTGAATAAGATACCAAGATTAGGAGTAAATTCTTTAGTTCTACTTTTTTCATCAGTGATAAATTTATTAATAATTGCATCAACTTATTAATAAAGTTAAGGCCACTCTTCCATACATAATAACCATAATGCATGTACTTAAGCTAATATTCTTAAACATCTAATAGATGCATGAGTCTTTTCAGCCATCATTGCATGAACAATACTTTAAGTTATTTTTGGAAATACTTCTAATACAAATTCAGGTTTAAATCTCTTAGTATTATTTGTCATTATCATCGATAATGATCTTTTTAATAGATGTAATACTCTCTCTTTATTATCAGTCTTACCAAAATAAAGAGGTAACCAATGAGTATATGTCAAATTTAAAGAATCCCACTTTAAACCTTCATTCAAAAAGGCTTTAATTGAAACATAATCTAAAGATGGAACTGCTTATTTAATTGAACCAGTTCTTGGAACTTTAGATACATTTAATAATATTCCTAAACAACTTTCTTATTTCATTTTAGTTTCATCATCAAATTATGGAGATTATGGTTTTCTATAACTTAATTTAGTATGAAAACAAATGAATTATTATTCCAATAATTCTTATTCTGTTTATTTGTTAATAAATTATTATTCTTCATTTTCCTTAGTATTGAATTAAGGCCACAATGAAAGTTTACCACCATGTTTACAATTTTTGGTTGTACATTTAAAAGAATTAGCAGCCAAAACTGCTTTTTTTATTTAAGCATGTTATTTTTCTTTTTTTTCAGTAATTTATTCTTCAAATAAAAATGCTGATAATTATAATAATATAGATTATATAGTATAAGCACTTGACCATCCTGATTATTTATCTTTGTCTTCAGGTCTTCTTGGTTATAATAAGTCAAGACATATTGAATTACCAAAAACATTAGGATGAGGTAATTCTGTGAATAAATTTATTTTTGGTGGTTAGTGTGGATAAGATTCTGGTATTAATAATTCAAAATGGAATATTCCACCTTCATAAGGTGTTCCAATTGGACCTCTTATATTAGCATGCCAAATAAAGAGATCATGTTCAAGAGGTCTTGCAGTAACTCCTACTGTAGGAATGGACTCCTTCTCAATTATATTGAGATCTTTCAACAATCTCTTTGTAGCAAAATTTTATGCTTGAGTGTTGATGAGCGTCCTTAAAACTGCTGTATCCTTTGATTTACCTTATTTTATCATTTATTTTTTTTACAAAAAAATTATTAAATCTTTTTATTCCCTGATGTAAAATATCAATAAAAATATATTAATTAACATTTATATGGAGCAAAAATCAAATGAAATGGAAATGGCTATGGTAAATCTTGCCAAACCAGAAATTAATGACTAAACTGATGAATATAAGGTTTATACAAGGAGATATATAATGGCATCATTTTTTGCATTCTCTACTGTATTTCATTTCTTAATTTCTAAGATTTGTTCCTCAATGATGTTTTCAACTTGTAATCCCATTGCATCTGTTCTTGCTGCTGTTTATGATATACCTACATTTATAGTCTCATTAGCAGCAAATGGATTTCTACTCATGCATCCTCTCTTAACTTTTGTATGTAATTCAATTATTCTTAAAACAGAAACATTTATTGTCAATCAAACAGATATTTCAATTAGTCTTAAAATTGGATGTGCTCTAACTTTGTTTGGGGCTTTTATTAGAACTGCTACAGTTATTACAGAAAGGTTGTATACTTTCACTAAAATATAGATTTTATACTGTTATTTTAGGATCACTTGTTGCAGGAATGGGAAGACCTTTTATTATTAATATTCAAGCCAATGTTGCAAAAGAATGGTTCAGACCAGAGGATAAAACTACTGTAATGATTGCCTTTTCCTTCATTATCACTTGTTCTAGTGTATTTGGGTATTAATTTTAAATACTTATCAAAAGAGTTATAATACCAGGGTAAATATTCAAAGGATATCAATATGAAACTGATCCAGATGATGGTAAAATATTAACCGGAAAACTTATGGTTATTGAATTAGAAATCTTTAGTGCTATTTTAATTCCTGCGATACTTTTTTTTAGACCAAGTCCTCCAACACCACCTGGTGCTATAAATAAATCAAGAGATGAATTTACTTATTTACAATCTTTAAAAATGACAGCAAAAAATAAAAACTTTGTAACTTTTAAATCATTACTTATATTAGATTTTATTATTTATTTGTTATAGTCTATTAATGGGAGGATTTCACGCATTGGCTGTTGTAATTTCATATTTATTCAATCCTTTTGGATTCACACCTTCATAAACCAGTTTTATATGTATTAATTATAGTTTATAATAAAGAAAGTTCTCCTATCATTTGTGGATTTGTTAGTTCAGTTATGTATTCAATTTTAATAAGAAAATTTCACTTAAATCATAAGAAAATTGTGTTATTTAATTTAATTCCAGTTTTGGTTAGTTTAGGTTTAAGCTATTTTGCATTAATGACTGAAAGTTTACCTCTGGTTTTGTTATGCTATTCAGTATTACAATTATATTTTATAGGTTCTTGGCTTTTTTGTGATTCCATGTATACCATTACAACTTGAATTAGCATGCAAAGTCTTACATCCGATTAATTAAACAATAGCTGTAGGATTTTTATTGGCTGGAGTACATATTTGGAGTTTCTTTTTTGGCGAAATTCTTTCATTAATTACACATGATTAAAATAAGTAATCTTATTAATTATCTATATATTAGAACATAGGCTTTTTATGGATGCTTATTGTTATTCTTATCTTTTTTAGCTGCAGCAATTTGTTTTTCTAAAGTTAAATTACCTAAAGAAGATGAAGAAGAAGAAGCTACTTAAGTGAATCAATCTACTCAAGAAGGAATATGAAGTTAGAATAAATAATTATTGTTTTAGAGACAATTTTATAATATATTTTATTTTTATAAATACTAAAATGAATAATTTTTAGGAGGAGTAAAACTTAGGAGATGAAGATCCTTTTCAATAAAATTTCATAAACGAATTAGTAAGAGATCAATATTAAATTTTAAAGGTTATGAATACGTTAGCTTAAGATTAACTAAAGCCATATAAAATTTAGATAAAAAAGATGTCTTACAAGAAAATTGCAAAGCATTAATATGCAAATAGAATCAGAAATCATAAGGATTGATTTAATATTAAAGTTCTTTAACATCCTTATGACTTTATGACATTATTTTGCTGATTGTTTTTTCTATGTTTTGGGCATATATATATTTATGGCACCTCTCAAATCTATACTGATATATTCCAATGATTTTTTTAAAAAATCTTTCATATCTTTAAAAATCTTTATTTTGTTCAATCAATATTTCCCACTAAAAAATTATTTAAACTTCTACTCAATATCTAATATCTAATATCAAAAATAATAAACATATTTCTCTCATCATTGCTATATTTAAGGAACTAAAAAATTATTATTAATAAAATCTTCTAATCATTTTTAATATCGATGATGCAACTTAATTTCTGATATAAATAACTGAATTTATTTATTTTAAAACAAATCAGAACTTTATAAATGAATAAGAGATTATACTAGTTTTTTAAATAAAAAGATACAATTACATGTGTAGAATATTTTAATCATTATCGCATATAATTCTCAATTGGAAATATTATGATGTATCAATAATTTGTTGTTCTTTTCAATATAATCAATAAATTAAAAAAAATAGATATCAAACTATTCAATTATAATAAAACTGATTTTTAATTATAAGTGTCTAATCTGACTATTTATTTGAAAATATATTGTTTTAAATGTATTATATCAATTCAATATTTATATATTACTTAGAATTAGGGAGAATAATAAGTATATCAAAATAATAGTTGAGATATTTTGAAATATAATTTTGGAAAGATCTCAATAAAAGAAGTTTGGGTAGTAATACCTATTTAATAATAAATTAATTAAATAGTACTAAAAAATGCAGCAATTATATGAACTCCTCCTTACATAATAAGAATCTCTTCCTGAATTAACTTATTCTGTTGTATATAGATATCAGAGTGGATTAGTTGGATTGGATAACACATTCACTAATTAAACTTAAATTTGTGATCATGCTACAATAAAATGTATGGCAGTCTCAAAATATAGTATTGTGGTATTTAAGGTATTAAAATGTAGTATGGGGGAGATTTTGGAGTAATACACATTGGAAAAAGAACATATCCTATTGATTTGAAAGTGCATTCGATATCATTCTCTCCAGATTATGAATATATAATATTGCAAGGAAAGGCAACTTATCTATTTTCTATAAAAACAGAAAATTTTGTGAAAATGTTTCCTCATGAAGTGAAATTTGATTCAACAGGATCTCTATGTTTTTGCAAAGGTATAGTTTATGAAACAGCAACTTTCTAATAAATTAAACAATTTAAATGTCCAGAGTATGGAGACTTTACAATTTCAACTTAAAGGGATTCATTATACTTATCATCAGTTACATTAATAAAACATTTAGAAGACTTAATAGATTGTAGACTATTAATTGATAACTATGATACTAATTAACATTTCGAACATTTAATACCACCCTCGAATGAAGTTAAATAATTATGGTCAAATGATGGTAAAGTGTTATTAATTTGGTCACAAACATTAGATGATCATACTAATCAAAGTTATTTTGGTACACATCATTTAAATATTTGGATTGAGGACAAATTATAAAATATAGAATTATTTGAAGGACCCATTCATGATGTTTAATGGGTTTAAAATGGATTTATAGTTATAAGTGGTTATATGCCAGCAGGCGCAATTCTATTTAATAAATAAGGAGAAAAACAATATTTAATACTACAAGCTCATATAAACTAAATTTATCCAAAGAATAATTTGGTAGCTCTTTGTGGATTTGGAAATCTGACTGGAGATATATATATTTATGACTTAAATAACATAAAGAAAGTTGGTTAAACTAAATAAGATAAAGTAGTATAATTTGAATGGAGTCCTAATGGATAATATTTTTTATTAGCAACAACCTTTCCAAGATTGAGAGTTGATAATTAGTATTTAATATGTTCAAAATTTGGGGAATTGTTACGTAAAGAGAAGTTTGAAGAACTACATGAGATAAAATGGATTAATGATACTAATTTGAATATCAAAATAAATATAGTAGAAGAAGTTAAATAAACAAAGCAAATTAATCTAATAACAGGAGTTGGTATAGAAATTGATATAATCTCTAGACTTTATAAAATAAATGAAAGAAGTAAAAGTGATTGATCAACCTTAAAAATTAGAGAAGGATGAAAAGTTATCAACATTAAGATCTATACCCCAAAGTTAACAAAATGTTTAATTAGTTTAAACTGTGTTACCTGCTAAGACAATTCCTCAAAAATAAATATTCATGAGGAGATAAGAACCTATAATTTAATAACCTAGTGTAGAAGAATTAGAATTATAACATCAATAACTATTAAAATAGTAACAATAAATCAAATTAGAAAAAAAGTAAAAATAAAGATAAAACAAATAAATGAATCATTAAAATTATAAATAAAAGTAAAAGCATAGTCCTCCAAATAATTACTAATTTGAGTAAAATGATGAAATAGGATAGAATAGATATCCTACATGGTAGGATTGATTAAATATATTGAAATATAAATAGAATATATCAAAATATCAAAGTCTTCTTTATTTTAAAGAATTTAGAGATATAGACTTCATTTCTTTGATATATAATTCTACTCTTCTCTTGTTATTTTGCTTTCTATTTTCAACTATTTTCTAAAGCTGCTATCTCATGAGAGAATTTTGAATCTGTACATGATATTTCCTTATTTAATAATTAAGTGAAATTACTAATTAAATTTCTTTGTTGAGATAGTTTGCTTGTATTTATAAAGGTATATAATTAAAATAAGCTTCTTTACCTGGTATGATTTGCTCCAAAAGTTGTTCATTTCCAATATATAAAGCTTATAATAAATTTTAATTTCTGTCTCTTACTTAACCACTAACTTAAGTATTTGAACAATTTTAAACTATAAAAAAAATAAACTGGTAAGATAAAAATTTTGGAAAATCCATTTTGATTGACATTATAAAATCTGAACAAACGCCTAATTTAATTTATAAATATTAAAAATTAATTAAAAAAATACTTACTGGCCACCCTAAGAATATCAATTGTAAGACAATTAATCATTATGATGAGATTAAAGATATAAAATTTTAAAACCTAATTGAATAACTGTAATAATTTAATTGTAATGTCTTTACTTGTCTATGATGAATTTATGCTGGAAATTTTTGTTTTTTTGTAATGAAATTTAATATAATAATTTTAAGGACAGAAATTTCAAAGATTCATTATTCCTAAATCAATATCAGTCTCAAAATTTAACTTTAATTTAGAGTACAATTTAGTCTGATACCTAAATTAAGCTATCTTGATTATAATGAAAGAAAAAGAACTTTTATATGAATGAAATAAATTTAATTTAGAATTTGATATTTGAATATTATTTTTTATCTTAAAGAATAAAAAATGAAGTTCATTATTGATTATATAAGATTGTTCGAATCTTAGCATCAATATAAATAAGCAATTAATTTAGTGATAAACTGTGAATAACTTCAAAGTAGGGTTACTTTTAAAATCTTGCTTCTTCTTAGATGATATATTTTTTAAAGAAATCTTCAATTTTTAATGCATCTGTAACATTGTTCAGATGACAGGCTAATATAAATTTCAATTATTAATCTTGCACTTCTTAATCTATATATTGCCTCAATTCATCAATATAATTTATTACAGTATTTTATTCAAATAACTATAATTTATTTTAACCTTCCAATAAACTTTGATTAAATTAGTTACCTAGCTCTAAAGCTTAAACAATGTAAATTTTTTTTATCTTTTCTTATTCACTAGGCAATACTTTACTATAATTGTATGCAATTCTAGTAAATACCAAACCTGATAATCGACAATTAATTGAAATGTTTAGATCCAGTAAAGCTGATACAACATTCATTAGAAAGATGTATTTATTTCTTTCTTATTAAATTTCATTAGTAAAATACATTATAAAAATAATTTTATTAATACGATATATTATTTTAAATATATTTCAATATTTTTTAAGAAATCTTGAAGGTAAAGATGAAAATGTGATATTATTTAAGATCTCTTACCCATATTTTATTTATTTTAAATTTTCAAAAGCATTATTTATTGATCTTTACAATTCTATTCTACTTTTTTCTAAACCTCCATCTTCAAAAGTACTTTAGAACAAATTCTTTATACTCAATACAAAAGATTTTATTTAATTATATGCATTTAAACTTTACAAAGCCTTACCTGCAATTTAATATTTTGATCCAAAATTTTATGAAATCTTTTCAATAATTTAATATTTAACATATTCCTTATCTCCTTTACATTAAATTTCTAAATAATTAAAAGGTATTTATAAATTACAAAAGGAACTTATTTTTAATAAACCTTTGAATAAACCATCAAAGTTTAATCCTGATGAATCATATGTAATATTAAAACTTGTTTAATCAATTTTTAAATTTTTTAACCAAATAATTGGAATTTCTTAAATAATATCTATTTTATCTTAATCTATTATATTCTCATTTTTTTTATTATTAGACATAAAATTGAATATAAATTAAAGAAGCGATCCTGATATGCAAATTCTCATAGGTAGCAATGAAACAAATCCAGTATAAGCTTGATTTTCTAAAATTAATCCAAATTGTAATGGAGGTGAATTATCTTCAAAATTAAATTCTTCAAAATCAGAACTTAAAATTAAATTAAAACAAGAATCAGATATCTTATCATTAATTTCTAAATTAGATTTATATTTAATCCCTAATTAGCCTTCTTTATACATTTCAATATTAGCATAACATTTTGTTAAATTGATACAAATTTTATCTGAATTTTGGTTTGATAAAAATTAATCATCAAGTTTATCATCATCATATATTATATCAGTTTCATAATATGTAGTACCTTGTTCTAATTCTATTATTATTTATCCTACATTAACTTAATAACATTTCTCAATAATCTACTAAGGGATGAGTTACTAATTTAAATCATAGGAGATTTCATATTAAGTCTCAGAATAATTTAAATTATCTTTATGTATTAATTTAGATATGACATTGATAAATTCTATAATTGTTTGAATAGTGTCATATTTAAGGTTTCCAATAATTTGATCTATTCTAATATTTCTTTCTTAATATGCTACATTCCTAACTTATACTTGAGCTCCTAATTACAATATATGAGGCCTATTATCAAAAAACCCATTCAAAATTAATGGAAATTACTTTTCAATTCCTAATTGTCCATCAAAATATACATCTATGCTATTTAATTCTATAACAGAACTAATTTTTGCATCATTTACTTTAAGAATTAATCTATAATTTGTATATTCTAATTAATTTTAAAGTTGATGTAAATCTGAAAATGCTTCTACAACAATCATTGGATAAACATCAATAAAAATATCTTTTTCTAAAATTATTATCATTTCCGCTTATTCCATCTAATATTCTTGAATAAATTAAGCTGTACTCAGGAAATTTTCTTACATCTGTTCATCAATCTCTCGATAATATTAAATAAAAGGTTCTAATTTTTTAATCGTTTTAAATTTAAAATCTGGTATTCTTAAACATAGATTTTTAAACTTGATATTTATATTTTGATTAATATAAACTTAAATTGAATACTTTCCATAATCTATTTTCATTGGGTTGGTTTAGATTCTAATTTTATCATTCTTAATGTTATTTTCTGTTTAATTTATTTCATTGTTCACTTTGTATAACATAACTTGAGCAGATATGAAATTCTAATATACCTAATCTCCTTTTTAAGGTATTGGACTTTAGCAATCAATGGCTAAGATTTCTTGAATTAAAATCATTCTAGATTCAGCTTATATTGCAGTTACTTTTTCAAGTTTTAAATAAATTAAGTCATCCTAAAGATCATCTTAAATTCTTATGGAGAATACATTTATGTTAAATTAAAAAAAATTCTTAAAATCTTTTATCTAATTTTTTTTTATATATTTAGGTTTTTTTTCTTACTTTATTAAATATTCCTTTAATGTTATCAACCATTTAAAAAATGTTTCTGAGAGTAAAAATTTCACATTCGGAAATTAAAAATTTATTATTTTTTCGCATAATTATTTCTTCTAATTAAATACAATTTCTGGCTCAATTAATTCTTACAATTAGATAGGTTGACTTTCTTTGAAGGCTAAATAAATTGTTGGGAATTATTCAAATTCATTAATAATTTATTTTTCAATTTTAATTATACTTTAATTTTAAAATTTTGATTCAAATAAATTAAAAGTAATGATGATGAATTATTTTGGATTTTCAAAATATTAAATTTCTTCAAATGTTTCTATTGAACATGTTTTGAGTTAAATTGCCCTCGTAGGATTTTATTTTAAAGTTATTTATTTGAATGTAAAAGTAGGTGTTTGTTCATTTATTAAATAACTGATTCTTAAATCAGGTATATTTATTACTAATCCAATCAAATTAATTGTATTTTTTTCATTTTTTGGTAATTTTTATATCTTTTTTTAAGGTATATAACCCATTAAATTGATTATCGATTCATGTCTAAATGAAACAATTACTTAAGAAAAATCAGCATTAACTTAGTAAAAATATTTTTTATCTTTACACTTTAATAATTAGATATTTAAATTAATTGCTTTTTAGCAATAATCTATTTATTCTTTTAATTACTCAAAATTATAAACAGAATATTCATACTCTAATTTTTAAATTTAATGTAATCCTAATAAAACAACAGGGGTCACAAGAAAATCTTATTTTTAGATAGGTTTACAACTTTAAAATATTTCTGAATTTTATTATGAAATACTTGAAGATCTAGAACGATTATTAAATGGAAAAGGAGGATTATTTAGTTTAATTCTGTATGCCCCCATTCTTTTAACGTATAAATTAAAACATCTTTAATAAGACTCTGTATAGATATCAACAATTTCAATAAAAAAATGAGATTCAAGATCTTGAAAGAATCGTTCCCTCTCTAAAGGAAATTAATTAGTTTATTCACATATTGCAAGTTTTATACCTTAAAAAAAACATTTAAAAGTTTCTTTTTAATCCTTTATGTTTGAATTAATCTAAAAATTTTAATTATTTTCTATATTTATACTTTAAAAAATTTCTTATGACTAACAATTACTTAATGAATTTAAATCCAAAGACATTGAAAGATCATTATTTAAAGATGCTAAATCTTTTATTTCAAAAACATTTTTATTTTAGATTTAACTTGATGTATTTATTATACTTTATTTTTAGTTTTATTGTTTAATTATTGCCTTATTGATTTCATCTATTTTTGATTGATAATTTAAAAATTATTTTAATAAAATCTTAATCTATTTTTTATTTAACAAAATATCAAGTGAAGAAACTTTAGCATTTATTTTTAATTGAACTTTATTATTTTCAGATGTTTCAAGAATCATACCTAATTTGATAGCCTTTTCTATAAGTGCAATATTTTCGTTTTTTAGCTTTAATTCTATCAAATCAATAATCGTCGTTATAAATAATAGATTGCTAATAATAAAATAAAATTTATACGTGGAATCTGCTTTTTCTAATTCAATATTAATTCCATGAATTAAACATGCAAATTGAACATCTTGTTCAAATTTCAAAATAATTTCTATATTTTTTAATGAAATAGAAGAATTACTAAAAAGAGTATCAGTCAATCTTAAAAAATTTAGTAACCCTGATTGAGATTTAGAATTTTATAGCTAATCATTAACAGATTCCTAATCATTTCTTTTATACATTTCTTTCCTTAATTTTTAAAGATAATTTAATTTTGCAAGCTCATGCTACCTAACTTCTTATAAATTCTGTAAATATTAATTTAATTCTTCTTCAGATCTCTCTTTTAAGGATAAAATAATTGTTATTTTTTCAGCTTCTAACTTTAGATTTGTTACTTTAAGGGATTCTTAATCAATAAAATTGAAAACTTACAAATATAAGCATCTTCAAAAGTAAATGGGTTACAACCTAAGAATTGATTAATGTATTTTATATTTAATTACAATTTATCTATTCCTTGAATTAAAGCAAATATATTTAGTTATCTAGGATCTTCCAAATAATCTCCTAAAAAATTTGAGAGCAACAATTAAAAAGTTTCAGAAAAACTACTCAAAAAGAAATTCTTAATAGGTAAGAGCCATTGTTTAAATTGGTGCATAAAAGAAATAATTAAAATTAATAAATATTTAATATAGTCTGATAGAATTTCAAGTCAAGATAATAAATAATAGTATTCCAGTAATCATGGATTAAGATTAAGTTAATTCTACAGAAATATCATTATTATAATATAAAATATATGTAATTTAGCATAAAAAAAATTGCATTAGTACAATAAGTTAAATTTAATTAAGAAAACATTTATAAATTGCATTGTTTAGGTTTAAATTTTTTGACAGAAGAAGATTATTGCAATAAAGAATTTATAATACTTGAATTTATTATTGTGTATAAAACAAGAGTATAAAGTGATTTTTTTCAAGTTGGTGAATAATTATCTCAATGTGATATATAATAATTAATGGAACCTTCTTTTTGCAATGTTTGAAAGAGAGTATTAGTTTTACTTATATCTTTAGGTTTAGATGTGAATAAAAATGGATTTAATCTAATTTGTTTATTTCATACAGAAGATGATGTTTTTTCTGTATTTGTTGATTTAGGATGCAGTACTGTATCCCAGTTTCTTGATTTTTTTCCAGTAAAATAAGCATTTTTATTTGAATTTCAGGATAGTATTCTAATCGCAAGAGTTATTGTTAGACAGTTGAAGATTTATTGAAAAATTTAATAATGGAATAGAGTAAATTATAATATATGATAGCAATATGAAGATAGAGAGTAAAGATTGATATAAAAATAGTTGTAATGATTAAACAAATAAATTTTTTGTTTGGTTGATTTGATTTTAAAATATAGTCGAGATATGAAATGATTATTATTGTTTAGAGGATATTTATATTTATTAAGAATTAAAGTTATTGCAATTTTTTTATTTAGTGAGATTTATGTGTTTCGTAGGATATATGAAATTGGATAGTATCATAAAGACGTTTAGAATATAGAAAATAAATGAAAGGGATGGAGAATTAAAAAGATGTTCTAAAATAATTAATAATCATTAAAAATCTATATTACTTTTAATATTTATAACTTATGTTCATATTGACTATCTTAGAGGGATTGACTCTACTGTTTTATGTAGGATATCTGGTTAGAGAATACTCATAATAGCAAGTACCTTTCTATGTGAAGCTATTAACATACATTTCATGGATCCTCTCTTTTGGGATTGTTTTTATCATACCACATGATATCTATTACACTCTCAATGATTATGGTGATGGCTATGAATACATTGTATTATTATGGAAATGGATTTATTGGGGTAATTTCATTTTATGTTGGTGAGATTCATTTATTTATTCGTTTTAGGCTAATTTTACCAATTTGCTAAGAATATGAAGATGCCGGTGAATTCAGCTTTAAAGATAAATTAATACGTTCTTTTAAGAATAATCTAATTATCTATGCTTATTTTATGATCTTTGGTCTTGTATTCATTGCCTACTTGGCAATTTTCAACAAACTTGACTTTGATTCTATTTTAAAAGTGCTTGTTGCTTTAGCTTATGCTTTGTATATATTAATTATATTCAAAGTGGTATATTGTTAGTTGTTATTTTATTGGGACATGGTTTAGTAGCAATTCCTAGAGAATATTGGAGAAAAGCACAATATTAGAAATGTTTAAAATCACTTTATTTAGAGGCTGCATAAATTAATCATACTATTTAAGAACTTTATATCTAATTATTCAATATGACTATTGAATTAATATAAAATAAAAATACTTATCCAAACTAAACATGCTTAGACTCTATATTGAATGAAGTAAAACTTTTTAAATATCTAGATCCCATATGAAATTATTGAAGATGCTTCTCATAAGACTTTGGATATCATTGAAGTTAGATAAATATCATCATTTTGTGAGATTAATAAGAGAGCCAAAAAGAAAGCTGCAGAATATAAGAGAGCTAAAACTAAATGGGATCATGTTTGCACAGAATGTTTTCTATTAGAAGATATGATTGATAATGAATTCAGTGTACATTACAAAATTAGATCAACTCTTCGTTATCCAAAGACTGGATAGTTTGGTCATTATATTGACATATTACAATGGTTATGGTATACCAAAATAAAGAAAGCTTATTTATTATCTTTATGTGTGATTTTCTCAATATTATCTAGTATAGTGATATTGTCAGAAATATCATGTTTTACTGAATTTGACTTCAATATTTTAAGTAGAATTATCAAAGTGAATGGATTCATCCAGACATAAATATCCATTTTAATACCATTGATGTATATATCTTTTTGCGCCTTTTATGGATTATTTCATATTAATTTTGCTGGAATGTATGGGTTTTATAATCACTAATAAACTGATGCACCTAGTTTAATGTTCGGTTCAATGTAAGAATGATTAAAAAATAAAATTAGTAATTTTTCAAGAGTATCTTTTCCATTGACATTTAATTTCCTTCAAATGATTCATATATAGGGAACACCATTTGAAGATGTTGTAGGAAATATGGATACAAGTTCTGTATTAGGGATGTCATTTTCATATTCATTACCAATATTATTGATAATGGCATCAATATTCAACTTCTTTGAAATTTATGATAAAATTCTTTAAGTAGTTGGATTACCATAATTTAAATTTTCATACACTTAATTTAATAGTGAAGAGGGAGAACGATTAATTTGTAAGGCAAGAGTAAAGAGAGAAAGAGAGATATTAAATAAAGTAGGTATAAATTTTTTGGATTAATGTGAAATGCGGGAATTAGATAGTAGAATGATTTAATTTGTATGATAATAATTATTAAATGTCTCAATAATTTGTGGGAATAAATGGTGAATAGACAGGTCTAGGATTTACGAATAGAGATTAAGGAGCAAAAGTGGAAGAGGATTAAGGTTTGATTGATTTCAAAATAATAACGAATGATGGTTCTCATGATAGTATGAAGATGTTGATTGACTTAAAAAATATATTTGCTCGATAACTTCCAAAAATGCCTAAAGAATATATAGTTAGATTAGTATTTGATAGGAATCATGAATCAATGTGTATAATAAAAGTATGAGAATTGTTAATAAAATAAGGATAATACTAAAGTGATAGGAGGAATTTGTTATAGGAAATATCCATCATAGAGATTTGCTGAAATAGCATTTTTAGCAATAACAGCTAACTTATAAGTTAAAGGATATGGTACAAGGTTGATGAATAAATTTAAGGAGCATATTTAAAAATAAGATGTGGAATATTTACTTACTTATGCAGACAATTATGCAATAGGATATTTTAGAAAATAGGGATTCTATTAAGAAATAAAGATGAATTAAGATAGATGGAAAGGGTTCATAAAGGATTATGATGGAGGAACTTTAATGGAATGTTATGTACATCCTAATATAGATTATGGGAATATAAGTGATTTGATTAGAGAACAAAAATAAGTATTAGATTAAACATTATCAAGGTTATGATAGATATAATTAAAAAGTTGACATTAAATGAACGAGTCTATCCTGGCATAGATTAATAGAACTATAAAATGGAAACTTAAAATGGAGATAAACCAGCAGTCAAACCAGAAAGTGTATCTGGAATATTAGAAAGTGGTTGGACCATTGAAGATTATAATGAATTGAAAAAGTAAAAAGAAAAAACATTTATGATCTCATGCTAATAGATTATTGATACTATGAGAAAACATAAATCAGCTTGGCCTTTTCTTGAACCTGTCAATAAAGATGATGTACCTGATTATTATGATGTCATCACTGATCCTATTGATATTAAGACTATTGAAAAGAAATTACAAAATAATTAATATACTTCTAAAGATCTCTTTATTAAAGATGTAAAGAGAATCTTCACTAATTGTAGAAGTTATAATCAACCTGATACAATCTATTATAAATGTGCTAATGAATTAGAAAGAACTATTGATGATTATCTCAAAAAATTGAAAGATGAATCTTAAATACCAGGAGTTAGTAAAAAAATTAAAAAAACCAATAATAAATGAATGTTCTTATATTATTTATTATATTTTTTGGAAATAAATTATCAAATTTAATTGAAGTGTTAATTTAGCAAAGCTATCACTTTATTGCAAAAATCCATAAATACTACAGGATGTCCTCTGCATAATTAAAAATCAATCATATGATCATTATTATTCGTTGGCATCTTTAAATTTATTATTATCTAATACCTTGTAAATCTATATGTTAAATATAATCTCTTTTGCTGAATATTTGTTTTCTTTTACTTTTGGTTTCTTACCATCATCTTTAAAAGTTAAAGAAGCTAAATCATTTTTAGATCCAGTTTCTTCTACTTCTTTTTAGAATTCATTAAACAATTCCATACTCGAATTATACTTTGTCATCTTTATGAGATTCTTATGATAGCATTTCAATTTGTAATCAGGACTTTTTATTTTAATAACAGTGTTAAATTTCTCTAAACAAGTATAGATAGCATTTACTATCTATCTAGCTTAAAAAGGATAAACAATTGCCATTATATCTTTTGGTAATTCTTTTCCATAATCATAAGGTTAAGGTTTCTGGATTTCATTTAATAAACAATTATTAAATGATTAACCTTCAATCTAAGGAATTTATGGATTAAATATTAAATCATGCATTGTTAAATTATGAAGAGTCATAGGAGTTGAAGATTCTATTCCCAATTATCCAAGAAGTAAATCATAAATTACAACAAATGATTTATCCTCTCTTTTTCTAATACTTTTCTGAATTTGAGTTTATGTCATACCTCTAAAATTAACTGTTTATAATTGCATCAATTTCTCAAAGACATCTTCATTTATTTATCTTCGTCCTTCATCTAATTTAAATGGTATTTATAAATAAAATGGAACTTAAGTGCTTCTCATGTATGGATGAAGATGAATCTCATGAAATTTTATTCTCTTCAATGGATCAGGAGTAAGCATTCTATTTATCAAATCTCTCACCTGAGGACTAAAACTACTTGGTATAGTATAATCAGCACTTTTTATTTTTTTAAAAAGAGCCTAAGTAGTTTCTTCATCAAATGGTAAGAAACCTGCAAGTAATGCATACAAAATTACTCCACAACTCCAAACATCAGCATCAGAACCACAATAAGTCTTTCCTGATATCACTTCAGGTGCTGCATAATTAGGAGAACCACAAGATGTTTTTAAATATTTGCCATCTTTCATAAGATTACTTAATCCAAAATCAGCAATTTTGACTACGTAATTATGAGTAATTAAAATGTTTTCTGGTTTTAGATCTCTATGTGCTACCAAATTGTTATGACAATATTCCACACCACTCAATATTTAAAGGAAAAAATTACGAGCCTCCCCTTCTGGTAATTTACCTCTTTATGCTATTAAATCAAATAATTCTCCTCTTTCTGCATATTCCATTACCACAAAAATATCTCCTGGGGTGTCCAAAACTTCATATAGCTTAATTACATTAGGATGATTAAAATATCGTAATAATCTTATTTCACGTCTTATCTTAGCACCCATTCTTGAATTTTTCATCTTTCTTTTGTTTATTATTTTGATTGCCACTTAAGTATTTGTTATATTATGCTTAGCCACTAATCTATTCAATAATAGTTACATTTCACTTTTCCGAATGCACCTACACCTAATGTTTTACCTATTATATAATGTTCTATTTATAATGGAGCTTATCCTTATTATTACATTTATTATTATATTAATTTAAATGAAATTAGATATTAATTGTTGTGAAGACGATGATATTATGAATTAATTGTATATTCCTATCTTCTATCTATTATTAGCTCTGAAAATGGATCCCTTATTTTCCAAGGTTTTAGATTAAATGAAAAAGGAATTAAATATCATAAACAATGCAAAAAAGATTAGAAATAAAAAAATATTACATTAAATGATTTTGAACTTGTTACTAAATTGGGATAAGGAGGTTTTGGGAGTGTTGAAAAGGTATAACTTAAAGGAACATAAGAATTGTATGCATTGAAAGTAATATTATATATTTTTATTAGAAAATCAAATTTCTCTCTGATACTAATCAAGAAAAACTATTAACAAGAGAGTTGGATGCTTTAATTTCATGTGAATCTGATTTCATTGTATAATGTTATGGTGCATTCTATTCCCAAGGCTACATTTGCATTTGGCTAGAATATATGGATCTAGGTTCTTTAGATAAACTACTTTAAAAAGATGGACTTATTAAAGAACCGATGATGATGATGATCACTTATAAAATATTATAAGGATTAGATTATTTACATTACAAACATAAAATCATACATAGAGACATTAAACCACACAACATTCTAATTAATTCAGAAGGAAATGTTAAAATTGCTGATTTTGGTATCTGTTAGACCGTATCAACTGGATAATATTTGAATACATATATTGGAACAGCTATATATATGTCACCTGAGAGATTACAGTCTATGAATTATGGAATGGATGCCGATATTTGGAGTTTAGGCATCATGTTAATAGAATGTTTGAGTGGTCAACATCCCTTTAAGTATTGCTAATTAATTACACAGGAAAAAGGATTACTCGCAGATTCAACAAATGAAACACATTATGGATTTTGATGCCGAATAATATCTTTAAGAATATAATTGGCTTCCTGAAACTAAAGAGATTATTCTGAAATGTTTACATAAAGACCCTAAATAAAGACCAAGTGTTAAGGAATTATTGTTAAGTAAACCTATGTAAATGGCTAAAAATATTAATGAATAAGTATTTCATTAGTGGCTTAAACTTAAATTCAAACAATGATTAATTAATATTTTAAAATCTGAAATATAATATCTATACTTTTATTTACTATTTAAACCTATTCCTAAAACTAATACAGGTTTATAATCATCATTCGAATAAATTTAGAACATAATTCATAAAAAATTATAATAAAATTTGGAATAGTTTTTCAAAGATCTAATTGAATCGAAAAATAGAAATACTATTATGTTATAATAATTAGAAAAAGAAAGTCGAAGCTTAAAATATTATTTAAAATGATTAGAATATTAAATAAAAGAATAGAGTATAGAGTAAATTAGGGAACTGCAAGAATATTAAGAATTATTCTCAATATCATAGCAATAATAGAAGACAACTACAATAATTTAGTAAAAAAGGATAAAAAAGAGAATAAAGATAATAGTAAACCGAAACATGAAAGAAGATATATAGATATTTCGAGTCTAAAAAACAAAGAAGTAATAAAAAAAGAATAGTACTTAAGTAATATATTAAATTATTTTTAAAACTCCAATAAAATAGAAGTCTCTTAAGTGGATTGGATAGATTAATCATCTCCTCTTGTTCCATGTCAAAAATTCTAATTATTTTAAAGAAAAAAAGAAAATTCAATTTATTCTGATAGAGTGGTTTCTTAATTTTCAAAATGAGATATTATCAATGAAAAAAAGCAAAGATTCAATTCATATAAATCTATAGATAATATTTCAAAAACATACAGAATAAGTTTAAATTATGATATTTGATATTGAATCATAATGTATATCAATAAAATATATTCATTTGTATGATAATTAAAATTATTAAGAAAAAAATTTTATGAGTATAATTATTTAGATCATTTTTAAAGAAATTTATTTTTCTAAATTTTTAATTGTTCATTAATAGGTTATGAAGGAAATATTTAAGAAATAAGTCAACTCTTTATTTAATAACAAATAAAATAATTTTAAATAGAAGAAAAAAAAGAAGTATTTTTCTTCAATAAGAAAGTATTATGAAAAAATTCAACTAATTAGTTGAGTAATTACAAGACAGTTATAAAGTCATATAAGCAAGCGAAAATTATAAAAGCTAACTTATTTGGTAAATCTAAAATTTATAATATTATTAGTATTCTTTCTAATAAAAAAATCCATAGTAATATTAAATTATATTTCTAATATCGTCTTTATAATATATAATATAACTTTATTTTAAAAGATTTATGGATTGTTAATGCTTTTGCGAAATCTGCTCCGTCTAATTCAGCTATTTTTTATTTAATTTACTCTTATTTTAATTTTTATTTGAAAATAACATTATAATTGGTTTTATATGCACTTTTATATAAAAAATAATTACTGAATTTCTGTTCCTGTTTTATCTACTCTTATTGGATTTGATAGATTCCAGTCAGATTTATATTCATATTTTACTCTAATAAAATTATTAAACTAAGAATTACTTCATCTCTGTCTTTGGCACTAACTATGCTTTAAATCGACTAAACAGTGCTCTTAAGCAATTTAAAACTAATTCTTGAAATTCTAATTCATCATTTCATTTCAATCCAATAATTCAAAAATAATTTTGCTAAATCATTTAGAGGATACGCAAATTCTAATTCAGAACATTTTTTAAATTTAAACACATTATTCTGAGGTTTTAATAGTTGTATAAATATCCAAATTCAGTACCATAAGTTGTAGATGTTTAATTTTTTCTATGCATTTCTTCAGTTTTTTAAAACTAATCAAAATTAAGTGATTTAAATTTACTTTAATTCTTATTAATCTGTTAATTCTTATAATTAAACTGTTAGAGGCTTTGCTCTAAATTTATCATATTGATATTACCTAAATAATTTTCTTCCTTTATATTTATAAATTGCACCAATTAATTATAAACCTCTTGCTTCTTTTTAACTTGCTATAAATATCCAATCTTTATAATAGTTTAGATATTCTGGTTTAATAATATTTCTCAGTATTACAAATGCTTCCATTCTTATTTTACTAATAATTTTAATATTTATATTATCATATATATTTTTATTAAATGATTTCAGGAATTTTTGGAGATTTGCAATTAGCAGAAATTTCAATAACAGAATTAAGAAAATAAAAAAATTTAAACATTGAATAACCATAAAAATAATAATCAAGACAATCATAAATATTTTCATAAAATAATTTTCATATTGAAATAAAAAGACCGAATTTTGATTCAATATAACTTAATCATCCCTTACTTTAGTTGGATTTAAATGATATTCAAAATTCAAAATTGTATATTAATAAAAATAAATTAGTTTCGAAATTAATGATGAAAAATTTAATGAACTTATGAAAAACAATTTATAATATTTAGATAAATACTATCTAAATTAAGATTATAAAGTAGATTTAGAAAATAGAGTTTCTCAAACATAAATTGCTTAAATGAATTTCTAAATTAAAAATAATAATTAACCTATGATTCCCAATGATACAAATGTAAGAAAAATTCGAGCCAATTAATAATTAAATCAACAAAATCAAAATTCACCTCTTTATCCATTCCTTGGCAATCAAAGTTCTGATAATGATAAGTATAATAATTTTTTCATTTTAAAATAGAACAATTTCAGAAAAAGATTATAATGATATAATTACTTACTTTAGGCAAAAGAATAATGAGATAAGTAGAGATTCGGTAAAATTCTATATAGAAGCATATGATACTAAAGATCCAATGTTATTATTTGAATTTATTAAAAATGAAAAGTGATATATATTTTTTACATTAGTATAATTATAAAATAAATAATTAATTTGAATATCAAATCTTTTTCTATTGCATTAAGTATTAATGTGTTTTTCACATTCAAAAAGAAAAGCTTTTATGATAATAATTTCATAATTGATAATTTGAAAATATAATCTGAAAACATAACTAAGAATTTAAAATTTACTTTTGACAATAATAGTGCACATCAAAAAATTTATTTATTTATATCATGAATGGTTGTATTTCAACCATAAAAAAAGAGTAAAATCTGTTAAAAGTTTGATAGAAATAAAATAATTCCTAAGAAAATTTATTTATAAATATTATCAAACAAATTAAATGGTAGACGCTAAAAAGATTTCTTAAAACTTAAACTTTTTAGCTTATTTCTGATGCTCATCTTAAATCTATTCGAGATATTTTGATATTCACTTTGACTCAGCTAAAGGAATCGAGATTTGATAAAATAATTGAAATCCTCTCCTTCTAGACTTTCCCATAGTATTAATTAAAAAAAGCAGTGATTAATTCTATTTTATTCCTCTTAACAATCATACTGAAGTAATAAATAATGATTAAATATAAAGAGTTATTTAACTTTATTAAAAGAATATCCCATTTAAAAATAACATTTGTTGTGTTAAAGTTTAATGAGATATAAAATATTATACTACCAATAAAATCAATCGATAACATTAATTACAGACAAAAAATAGGTATTTATTAAAAAAACATTAAATATTGAAACATTAAGAAATCTATGTCCGCAAAAATGTTACATTTACATGTTATATAAAATTTAAAAGGAAAGAATAAGATTTGTAAATAAAACAAGGCTTTTTTTTATATAATATAGTATTTGTATTGCTATTTAATCTCTCTAATTTTTAACAGTTTCAAATTATTTAAATTTTTAAAGAAGAAAATTAGAAACTAAAACTATTGATTTTTACTTAGATTTAAAGCTCAATCAATAGCTACTCTAAAAAATAATTTAAAAATAATTTCAAGAAATAAATAAGTACAGGCAATATTACAAGCAAGAATTCTTATTGCAACATTTATATTAACCATTATTTTGATTCGTTAAAAATTTATATTAATTAGAATTAATATTTTATTAAAAATAAATTTACGTTTTTTTTTTGTAGATAGATTAGAATGTAAAAAATAGATTATTATGTTTAGAGTAAAATATAGAATAAGATTCAATTTAAAAGTTCAAGTTTAATTTAATTGTAGAGCATTGATCCCTTAGTATCGTATATGAATTCAATTTCTTTTTCTTAAAGAGTCATTCCCTCTAATTTCATAAGTTTAATGCTTAATTTTATTAAAAGTAGTATAAAATTTAAGAATGGTGTTATTCTTCCCTCTTAAACAACTTTTGGATAGATATCGAATCTATTTGTAATGAGTTTTTCTAGAGTGTGAAAAGTCTATTAATTCCACCACTCTTTTCCATTATTTTTAATTGTTTTCATAGCCAAATAGAGTTAGATTACAAACTTTAGATTTAAATTTTCAAAGTAATAAAAATTTTCACTTTTTATGTTGGAGATTACAATCCTATAATAGTTGTTGTAATAATTTTAAAGATAAGTATTCAAGAGACTCAACTCTTCTGTTTATTTTGAATAGAAATCGTACTCAGTTTAACTTATATTACGATTGATATTTTTGTTATTTAACAAATTTTCAAACACTGTTTAAGTTTGACCATTTAAAATCTTATAGAAATCATTGATTTAAGATTCCTTTGAAAGATTTTCTAAGACTAATTAAACCTCAGCTTTTCCAATTTATCTTAAAGTTCTCTTTTATCTAGATGTACAAACTCCCATTATTTAATTATAAATATTTATTTATGTGTTATCTCATTATTTTTTCATTAATCATGAAAAAAAACATTTAATACGAAAAATTAGAATTAATCAGTACATTAATTAGTCTCTTTCTAAGTTAATATTCATTAATAAATATTGAATAAATATCATCAATTAATTTCAATTGAACAAAAGCTGATTTATTTATTAAAATTTACAGAGAAATTGTATAACAATTCTTCAATATCAAGAAAGAAATTGCACAAAATATCTTAAAATCAAATATATCATCATTTCAATTAATGTTAAACAATTAATTTTGACAAAAAGATGATGAGTTGTTTAAAAAGGTTTATTTATTTTTTATCATTCTTAAAATAAATTAGTATTTTACCCTTCTCTTTCTGTTTTAGTAATTCTATGTTTATCTTAATCTATTGGTCTTGAAACATAATATTCAAAATTTTGTTTAAATAATTTTTTGAAAAATTAACAATTAATTCGATAAAATATATGTGTAATTAATTAAGTTAAATATATTAGAATAATATTAAATTTTCTAAATAAAGTATTTTTATTGTTCCTCATAATAATATGCTGAAAATGTTTTAATGAAGTTTTTTTCTTTGATATTATTTTAGTACTTTTGAATATTTTTAATTTAAAAGAAGTATTATGATTAGATCATTTTATATTTGATTTTTTTTTTAATTTTTATGTTGTTGAGAAAAGATAAGAGTTAATAAAAGATTAACTGCTCTTAAATCAAGATGGAAAAATTTGTAAGATAAAACATTTTAAAATAATAAGAATTATATTTTCTATACAGACATAAGCAAAGAAATGAGCAACAAAAAATAAGTGAATTATTTTTTTTAGTATTATTTAAAAATAAAGTATTAATTAAAGATGGTTTTAGGGTAGGTTTTTTCTTTTTTCTCCTAACAAGTGATGTTCATTTGGCTTTTGGTATTTATTACACCACTTTATGTATTTTTGGCAAGCGTAATGGCAAAAGGACTTCAAATACTTTTTCAAATGTCAATAAATAGATAATCATTAATTTATAAATATGTGGGAGATGTTAGTTGGTTGTTCCCATTCAAAGTAAGAAATTATATTTAATAATTTAGCAAAATGAATAAGAATTTAAATTAGTGCACATAATATTGTTAGCTGTATTAATAGGTTTGGTTTCTCTAATTATTATTGGTGGGGTGATGTTATAAAATTAATTTGAAAAACAGAAAATAGTAGAAAAGAGAGAAAGTAGAGAAGGAAAATCAAATAAGAAAGTTGTTAGCGAATGAAAAATGGTATATTTATTTTGTTTAGATATATGAAATTTTAATATAAATGAAATATTATATAATATTAAATGAATAATCAAACATAGTTGTAAATATATAACTATTTATTTTAGTTCTAACCCTGTGTATCAATCTGTTTAGACACCAATGATGACGTAATTATTTGATAAATAATAGAATGTATTCTAATATATTTACATCTTAAACTCCATTTCCATCATCTAAAGGAATAACTCAAGAACCTCTAGTGACAGCTATGGATCCAATAATTGAAGATAGAACTAGTGCAGAGTTTGGATAGCATAGTCGACACATCTCTTTAAATTATAAAATAGTAGAAAATGATTTGAGAAAAATAGTTGAAAAGAGAAATTATGTAGCTTGTAACATATTTTGATTATATTAATATAAATAAAGATTTAATTAGTTAAAGTCAATTCTTTATCCATCAATCCTTTTCTATATCAATAAAACTACTTTTTTATTCTTCTTTTTCTTTTACAATACTAAAGTTTAAGTCAGTAAATTGTCATTTAAATCACATCTATTCCTCATATTACATTCTCCTGTTGAATTTCTCTTGATGGTTCATACTTCAAAACTCTTTTAATTATCAATAAAGAATTTATCCACTCGCTACAATTATCATCTTAAGCATAGGTCTTAAATTATTATATTTTTTAGAATCTCTAATTTTAAACATTCATCACATATGTTTTTCCATACAATCAGAATATTCTTTATATATTGCATCCTATATAAACTGATAGATATTAAAATATTCAAGATTGATTACTATTAAATCACTAAATTTATTAATAGGTATTTATACACATTTGGTAATAGTTATCGTAGGCGAAAAATATTTTTTCACTAAAATACTAGGCCTTTATAAGTTTATTTCAACTTCATTAAACTCATAAAGAATGTACAAAATATTTTTATTGTCATTTTTTACATTAGAATTTATTATTTTTAGAGAAACTTTATCACTTATTAGACAATCAAGATTAATATTAAGATTTTTTTAATTCTTATTAAAATATTTCTCGATTTTTCAAAAATGAAATCTTAAATCAATGGAATAAAATGAATGTATTTTCTTTCCAAGAATATAAAGTCTATCCTTGATAATAAGGATGATATTCAATCAATTTATTAGTAATTTATGAGAAATGTTTTTTAGAATTAACTCTTCTAATTTTTAATTATTAAAAATTTTTAATAGTGCCATGAAAATTCATGAATTGGTTCCTATAATAACATTCATTTGGAGTCATTTTTATGATTTTATTATTAGAGGCATTGCCTAAAATTATCAAGGAATAATAAACACACTCATTTATTAAGGTTTATTTTATTTTCATATAAAATTTATATATAAATAATGTTTTTAGATAATTATTGAGTATAAAAATAATTATTTGAGTTTTACATGAAATAAAAATAAATTTATTTGCTCACAAAATAATCTATATTGTTTGTTGAACCATCTAAATTTTAAAGAAAACTTTAAAATTTTTGTTATAACATTAAATACATGATCTTAATTTTAAAAATCAATTTGATTCATTTCTCGATAAAATAAAACTTGCATTATAGCTATATTTAAAATATCAATATTAGTTGAAACAAAAGATTTTTTTTTTAAATGAAAGGTGTGGAGATATTTTGACTAAAAATTTAATTAAAAGGAATAATCTCTGAAATTGTAAGATTCCTTAAGAAACTGACTGACTTCGTATGATAATATTTCAAATTCTTTGTGTTTTGGAAGATTCTTCAAGGTTTGGGGCTTTTATGAAAAATGTGTACATGATCATAAGTACTCAACAATGAGATATAATTTTGAGTTAAGGAATTTATTGAGAAAAAAACAAAAATATAGAGAATACTTTGAAATTAATTAGAGTGCATTATTACTCATATCTTTTTAGATATGAGTAATTATGAATCTTTTTGTATATTTTTGTGTTATAATTTAAATGTTAAAGAATGGTATATTATAAAACTTATAATCTAAGATAATAACCATAAATCAATTTTCATCATCTGAACATCCAGGAACTGGAATTCTGTCTTTACAATTTTAAGCACCATACCATTCAGAAATACATTATGAAGGACGACAGCAATTTTACCATGCTTATCCACAGCTAATTCCATCTTAAGCTTAACATTTTGCAGTGCATTATAAATCACCATTCCAATATCCTTTGTGTTTTGTATTAGTACCTTTAAATTTTTTCAATTTAAGTTAAGTTTAATCTAAAATAATTATTTTTAATAGTACCACTTTATGATGATGTTAGGTAGAAAGTACTCAATGTTACAAGACAAATGATGGTAAATAAGAGTACAATTTTCAATTTCATTTATATTATTAAAATAAGTTAACATTAAAAAAGTAATAAAATAAATTAAGAATCATACTTTGAAATTTTGATTATCATTATAAACTTGAGAATTTTTCAATTGATTATATTAAAGTTGTACTATATTCTATAATAAATATTCTAGTTCTATTGGTACATCCACGATATTTGAATTAATAATATCATTCTAATTTAAGAAAATAATGAATAATGACCTAATTTATATCCTTTAGTTCTTCAATTAAGATTTACAATAAAGATATCCTTCAATAATCTAGAGTTTGCCAAAACAAAATTTTTTTATTTTAAAATTAAAGACATTTATTTAAGTTTATCAAACAAGCTATGTATAATAAAATGAGAAGATCATTATTTAGAATAAATGATTATAAAAACCTAAATAGGGATTAGAATTATCCTTATAGTAATAGTCAATTAGTTTATTAATTGTATTTTAGAATAAAATTTATATTCATTAACATTGTGGAATTAATATAATAAGATTTTAGTATTTCAACAAAATAATAGAACTTAGAAATGATGAGAAGATAAAAAGTGGAGGTTATTAAAAAAGTTGTTTTTTTATAAGGAAATTAAAAAATAAATATTTTTGAATATGAGGAATATCAAATGTTAGTAGAATAAAGATTCCAAATATCAAAATATCTTTAATTTTATAATTGTAAAAAAATTGAGGATCCAATTTAATCTGAATTTTTTCTAATAATGGTTCAAACTGTAATTTGATTCTCTTGTAGAGCTAGTAGACTCAGCTATACAAAGATATTTATGATATATTTCTAGATAATTGATTGAGAGTATTTTTATTTACACATCATATGAATAATGAAAGTATATGAGATTGATTAAAGAAGAAGAATTGTTTAAAGAGATATTCAAATTTTAATAGATTTCTTCATTATCATAATATTTAACTTTTGTTTTTAAATTAGCAATATCTAATCATTTCTTGTTGAAATATGTGTATATTTTCTTAGTATATTTAACTAAAATTAATTAAATTGGAACTACTAAAGTTCTTGTGAGATTGATAGAATTTGTCAAAAAATAAAGCTTATTTTATGAATTGTCAATTTTTTCATTTGATATTTTTAAGATAATCGAAAATAATGTATATGTTAGTATTGTATTGATAAAAGTAGTTTTAGTTAACATTTTTGATATTTTAATTGATACACAGTTTTGGTATAAATTTGAAATCTTTATTTATAAAATATAAGTACAAGCTTGATATTTATAATCCTATATTAATTAAATGAACAAAGGTGATGTGGATTATGATTATTTATTTAAAATAGTACTTTCAGGTAAAGACTTATAAAATTGATATTTTAGGTGAATCTGGCGTTGGAAAGTCAAATCTATTGCTGAGATTTACTAAAAACAAATTTAATATAGAGTCAAAAACTACTATAGGAGTTGAATTTGGTACTAGATCATTATAAATTTGTGGTAAGATTATAAAAGCATAGATATGGGATACAGCAGGATAGGTAAAGTGAATATAAATGGAGATTAGGAACGTTATCGAGCAATAACTTGTGCTTATTATAGAAGAGCTATAGGGGCTGTACTTGTATATGATATAACAAACAAATAAAGTTTTGAAGCAATAGAACGATGGTTATAAGAAGTGAAGGAGAATGCAGATAGAGAGATAGTAATAATGATAATTGGGAACAAATCAGATTTAAAAGATTTAAGAGCAATTAGAACAGAGTCAGGTCAAGAATTAGCTAAAATTTATAAGGTAGGATTTATGGAAGCAAGTGCATAAGATGGTAGTAATGTAGATTAAGCTTTTACATAAATAATTGAAAGTTTAAAATATTATATAAAATTAGAAATATATCAGAATATAACAAGTTAGTAATAAAAATATGATTAGATTTAAAATTTGTAAGGTGAGAGATTGGATTAGGAGAATATTATTAATAATGATAGTAGTAGTATAAAAAAGTAAGGATGTTGTTGAATTATGTTATTAAAATATATATATATTAATTGTTTGATTTGAATAATGAATAGTTTACTTTAAGTTTACATTCATATAGATATGGATGCATATTATGCATAAGCAGAATAAAAGTTATTAAATATTCCTGAGAATCAACCAGTATGTGCAAGACAATGGAATAGTTTGATAGCAATTAATTATCCAGCAAGAGATGCTGGTATTAAAAGAGGAATGTTAAGTGAAGAGGCATTAAAATTATGTCCAGATGTATTATTACCTCATGTAGAAACATTTAAAGTAATTGATGGTAAAATGGTATTCTCAAATTTAAAAGATAAATATATATAGCATAATCAATATGAAGAGAAAGTAAGTCTAAGATATTATAGATAAGAAAGTAAATTGATATTTGGTATTATTAAGAGATTTTGTAATTGTGTTGAAAAGGGAGGAACTGATGAAGGTTATATTCAAGTTAGTGATAAAGAAATTGAAAATATATAATCAAACTAATTTTATGGTCATCTAATGAAAGAGTTACCTGAAGATTATTAATTAACAGAATAAGATTGTTTATTAAGAAAAGCATCTTTATTATGTTAAAATATTCGAGATGCTATATATACAGAAACTAAATATAAATGTAGTGCAGGAATCTCTTTTAATAAAATGTTAGCTAAATTAGCATCTGCTACTAATAAACCTAATAAATAAACTATCATTCTAGAATCTATGCTTCCTGAATGTATATCTAATATAAGCATTAAAAAAATAAGAGGTTTTGGAGGTAAAGTTTAAGAAACATTACTTGAAAGTGGATTAAAGACTGTTGGTTAAGCTTAAACGTTGTCTATTTATGAATTATAATCTTTATTCGCAGATAAAGCTTAATATATTTATGATAAATTGAGAGGATATGATGATGAATAAGTTAAAAAAGAAGTAGATTTAAAAAACAAATCTATTTTATCATTAAAAAATATTAAAAAAACATCTTCAAGAGAAATTGTCATTCAATCCCTTGAACTTATAATTCATGATATCACTATGAGAGTTACTGATTATTATGAAGATTCTAATCTAGTACCATCTGTTTTAGTTATACATTATCATAATGTAGAAAAGGGATCTCATTAAAAAAGTGAACCTCTTTATATTACTTTGCCTTTAGAAAGTTTCAGATTAACTATTGAAGATAGAGTACATTCCATTCTAAATTAAATATAAGACAATGAATTGTTTCCCCTAATTCATATAGGTATTAGTTGTAGATATTTTAAACCTATGATTCAAGGTATCCAAAATCCTATCACTATGTTTTTTAAAAAAACATTAGAATTATAAGAGTCAGAAAAATTAGCTAGGGAAGCTCAATTATAAGATAAAATCATTTCACCTGATGATTATTACACTTGTATAAATTGTTAAGTAGAAATATTAAAAAAAGATAAAGAATCTCATGATGATTTTCATATTGCTCAAAATTTAGACAAAGAAATCAATCCAAAAAAAAGAAAATATAAAAGTTAATTATAAACTACTAGTAATTAATAAAGTAATGTTAATTCCAAATCAAAAAGTAAATAAAAAGGTTTAACGTCAATTTTATAATTTATTAAAAAATAATGATACTTTTTTTTAATGATATTTATATATGTATGCTAAAATTTGATAATCATCACCATTCTAAATATTTACATAATTATTAAATATGGACAATAACGAAGAACATTATGAAGTAGAATATGTTTTTGGAAAAAGACTTGATAGAGGAAATGAAGTAGATTATGCAGTTAAATGGCTTGGATATGATAAAAAACATCATACTTGGGAACCAATTTCTAGTTTCAGTTCTGCTTCCTTACTTTTAATCGGGTATACATCGTTTTATATTTATATTTCAGTCGATTCGAAAGATATTTAGCATATAAAAATTATTACAAATTGATTGCCAAAAAAATAGAAAAACTTAAATAACCTAAAAAACCAGATGAACCTATTAGAGTACATATTAGAAATAGATTCACTCAAGTATTAATCAAAGAAGCTGAAATTATTAATATTGAATTAGATACTGATGAAATTGTTTAAAAAAAAGAAACCTTATAAATCTATGATGATGATCCTGATGTTCAAATTGTCAGTGTAAATTTCAAACCAATTAAATAAAGTGAATCTAAGGATCTAAATAAATTTAAAGTACAAAAAGTCTCTTAAACTCTTGATTTCAATCGAATGATGCATATTAGACAATAATAATTTAATCCTATCAAAATTAATACCTATAAAAGTAAATATAAAGTAGAAAAGGATTATTTAAATGAAATTATTTTTGAATAAAGATAAAAAGAAAAAGAAGTCAACATGTTTAAATTTACAGAAATTAATGATAGATACGAATCTATATCGCAATCAATAATTCCAACACAGAGTTTTTAATCATAAAGTTCCATTTGAATTTATCCTATCCCATCACCAAATTTAAAATGAATTATGGTTCAAATGTCAAAGTGATGAATAAGAAATCTTATTAGCAGATCTTCCAACACTCCAGTAAAATTATTCAACTTTGCTATTAGATTATTTGGTTACATTTAGTGTGATGATTTAATGAATTTTATTATTTATAATCTATGTCAAAACTAAATATTTTTATACAGACTTATTTCTCAAATATATTTTTATTATTTTTACTTTTTTTCATCCTCATTATATATCATTACTTTTTCTTAAAATTTATTTTATATCAAAATTAAAAAAATATTCTAAAATAAAACATAATCTAATACTTTTATGAAAGTTTACTAGAAGTCAAATAAGAATATAATATGAATAATAAATATATAAAGAAATATTCAAATTATATAATAATGCAATCAATATTCTAATTCCATACTGCTACTATCATCTGAATCAGGAATTCTTATTTATTATTTAGTGTTCTTTTTAGGTGGTCTATATTGAGTTTGAATCTTTTTTGGTTTAGTTGTCTATTACAAATTAGATTATTGATGATGGTAAAGTTTTTCTAATTGAGGATCTACAGAATCTAAATTAGTTTTAAAAATGGTCAATAGTTAGGAAAATTCATGTGATTATTGAATAGCCTCAGTTTTTCTAGCATTCAATTTACATGATGATGCAGCCTTTCTGCATTTTTAATAAATTTATTTAAATTATTCTAATATGATTGGATTTTTAAGTATTTTTTTATATTGAGGAAAGTTGGTTACAAGTAATCTTAGATTTTCAATATGAAATTTAAGGTAGAGTAAACAATAAGACAAATAGACACATTCTCTTTCAGCAGTTAATTATACAGGATTAAAGGGAATAATATCTTCTTTAGCTTCTTAGACTCTTTGCATAATACTTCTATTTTTAAGAGATGCTTCTCTATCAAATATATCAAATCTATTTAAGAATTTTTCAAGTATTTATTCCTAAAGTTTATCTTTTTAAATTAAAGGAATAATTTCTTTAGCAAAAACTTTAAAATCTTCTTCTGAAACTTAATAATTATGTGCCATAGATGTAATTAGATCAGGTAAGACCTAATAAAATTTTTAACTATCCTTTTTGTATAATTCAACAAAAAAGATTTTAGCATGTTTTTTAATAGTTTAATCTTAATCATTAATATGTTTAGCAATTTAAGCAGCATCAATTCTAAGTAATTCCATAAGCATTAAATGAGATACAATAATGATAGCAGTTCTTCTAACTTTTAGTACTTTGTCATCCATTTTTTATAGTACTTTATTAATATCAATGAGATCAGAATATCTATAATAGATATCACTAAGCATGGTTATTATATTACATTTAATTATAGATTAAACCTATTAACAATCTAAGATTTCCATAATTGTATTAATATTTCTAAGAGTACAAGATTTAGAAATAATCATGAATTACAATAATGACATTACACTTATTTAATCAATCATAAGATTTCTTTCTTTGTATGAATCAGTGATCATATTTTTACAAATAGCTTCAGCACTTGAACTATATTCACTTAAATCTCCCATTTTTTCAAATAAATCCTATAATTCTTTAATTTTTCCATCCATATGTTCTTATATACTATTATCCATTTAATCCATTTCATCTAATGGTTGGTTCTTTTCCTTTCTATATTGTTTAATCATTTTTTCACTATAGACATACAATTTTAAACCAATTGTACTACTAGCAAACATTAATTGAGGAATATTAGCAATTGGAATCTAATTAAGAAATTCTAATAATGTAATTTCTGGTTTTTGAATCTTTTCAACTGTAAATCTAATAAAAGTATCACATGCTCTAAACCACTCTAAATCACTACCATCATAATTTTATAATGCCTTAATTATTTCCTTTATATAAATTTAGTGAACATCTTCAATAGGTATTTCTTAGATTATCAAAATAATTTCAGTAATTTCACTAAATTATTTAGTATCTCTTAAATGTCTTAGTAAATAACATAATTTATCATATAATTGTGTATCATCCATAATTCCTATAAATCTAATTAATCTAAGATTAGGTAATATATATTTAGATTATTTTAAATAATCCCATGCTTTATCCCAAACATCTGCAGTTTTTAATTATAGATTCTTAGATTTGAATGATTTGAATAGTTATTCTAAACAAGTGATTTCTAACATATCGCAAATTTCTATTAATTTAATCAACTTTGAGTAACTTCTTACAAATGAATTAAATATAAGTTTATTTAAATCTTCTTATAATTCTGTTTAATAAACTAAAACCAAGATTTGTTTAACATATTCAATCATACCTTCTTAATGATTAATCATTAAAGTAGTAAATACTTATAAGACACATTTACTTTCTGTATGTATATTACTAAGTGCAATCTTAATTAGATCAGGCATTGCAATTTATATTTAATCCTAAAAAACTTATTATGATTTTAACTTTTGTTCTTTATCTCTACAAGAATTTAATTAAGATTCTAAATTATCTAAATAATATTTGATATCAATTTAATTCTTATTCAATTATTCTTATAAATTTTAACAATCTTCTATAAGTTTCTATTTCTCTAATTCTAATAATTTTCTATTTTTTTCTAATTAAGATGATTTAAATGTCATAATTCCATACTATTTAGAATAAGCTTTAATAATTGAATCTAATAAAGAAATAGCAGCTCTTCTAGCAGAACTACTCTTATCTTTTAATCTTTCAACTGCTTTATAAAGAATTTCAGCATTTAATTTAACTGATCTAGAACTTACTAATTCTTTTAATTAATATAATACACATGATCTTCCATGTACATGTGAATCATGTGTTCTCAATAATAATAATTATAGTAATTTTTCTTCCACTTCTTCCATAAATACTGATTAACATAATAATTCACCTAATGTCATTGTTACTGTATTTCTTATCATCCATTATTCTTTATCATATAATTTTAATAATGTATGCAAAATGTTATTCTATGTAAAGAAGTCTGGTAAATATTTTACCATTTATATTAATACTTCTCTACTAGTTTTTGCATATAATGGTTTAATAGTTGTTATATATTCTAAAATAACACATTCAATAAATGTTGAATTAGATGTTGGTAATAATTCTTAAAATCTCATTTAAGTATCTTCATCTTCATTTTCTAGTTTTTATCTATTTAGTCTCCTTAATAAAGGTACACAATTTATGTTTTAAGCTGAAAAAGCAACGACTAAATTATTAAAATAATGTTCATTATTCTAACTCAATAGAAATGCTACTATTTAATGTGCTATCACACTACTACAATTTGATGTTGCCACAGACATTATCATTGAAAAACATTCCTATATTAATTTACTTGTCTTTATATATTTTACAAAACTTTTCAATACTTTTATATGTTCTTATTATTCAATTTAATTATGCCAACACAAATAACAACTTGCTAAAAATACTGTTATTCTCTCAGATCCCAATTTTAATGTACCTAAATATGCTTTGTCTAATTAATTCTTTAATATATCAGATAAAACATTATTTATCTATTAACTACTATTTCCATTCTTTATTGAAAAATAAACAAAATCTAACCATGTTGTACATTCATTTAATTTTTCTGGTTCATCTATTAGATTAGTACTAACTGTTGTTAAGTATTTGTAAATTTATGCTGCTGTCTTATTCTTTGTCTAATCTTCCCCTCTAAAATCACCTAATGTTGCAGGAAATTCAAAATCTCCCATTTTTATAATTACGTTTTCATATTATATTATTTTATTAATTTATATACAAAAAATTCTTGTTAATATTTATAATCAGTATTGAGCTTCTTCATCCCATACTAAACCAAAGAGCTCCAATTGAAATTCTTCTTCTTAATAAGAGTCTTCAATCATTTCAATTATGCATTATTGCATATCTGTTGATTGTATCTCTTATTTAACAGGTTATTAAGGCTCTTATTTAACTATATTTCTTTATTCTACTTATTATTCAATTTCCTTCCAATTCTCTTCCATTTCAAATCTTAACTTTTACAAATTCTATTCCAAAACTTATAATGCTGTATTAGTATTGAAATGTTCAGCTATTCTATTTCCCATATATTTTAATCCATCTGGATAATGAAATAAATTCATTTTAAATCTCTATAAAAATATTCAATAAATTTACTGAAAATGTTAAATTATTTAATTTCTCAAAAACTCTCTAGCTTTCTTAAAAATCTTTTAAAATTAAACATACTATATTATTCTGTAATAATAATCTCTCATCCAATGGTTCAAATTGAATACCCAAATGCATGTTCAAGAATTCTAACAAATACTAAACATTTGAATATTTCTATAAATTATTCACATAAAGTAATTTCTTATGATCAGCATCATCTATTCTCAATTACAAATCTTTGAATTTTATACCAAATATTCTTAAATCTTAATATAAAGCATTCTATTTTGATTCTTTATTCTTAAAATTAATCACAGCATATGATTTATATAACTTTTTATTCTTATTTACTTTTACTCTCTCTAATAACTTCTTTGTTGAACTCAACTTATCTAAACTTTAATAAAAATCTTTATTCTCATTATCTTTTTGAGATGCTATTAAATCAACTTATTTTTTGAAATTAGAATACTCAAAATACTCAATTGATTCTATTTCACCAAATCTTTATTCAAAATAAACTCTACACTCCTCCTTAAAGTTATCATCCAATATATATGGTAAATTATATAAACAAACTTAATTAGTTTATTTTAGTTCATCAACACTGTCTGATTATCTTAATTCTAAAGGAGTTCTAAGTTCACATTCATCCTTTTATTTTATATGCTTATTCATCAATCTAGAATATCTAGACAAGACCAATTAATTCTTAAATATCTCTTTACTATTTGATTCTTAAGAATCAATCTCCTATTTTGGTAATAGAGTGTTTATTAAACCATCATCTATTATCTATGTAAATTCTGACACTTTGACATTTTATTCAATTCTCAATTTATGATGTTTACGTTAATATTGAATAAAATCTGTTATACTTTTATTCTATGGCTAAAATAGACTTGCTCGATTTTAAACAAAACATGAATATTCGCTTTTTATCTCTGTATCTATTCTTTCAAAATCATCATAGAAATGTTCTTTCTACAATTCTTATAGATCTATTTTTAATGCCAATGGTACAAGATCTAAAACTTGATCTGCAATTACTATAAAATCATACATTAATTGAAAAGTCTGAAAATATTAGATTTCAATTGTAAAGTATTCGTATACTCCTATAATACGATTATCAAAATATTCTAATACCTTCTCTCTTATCTATTCAACATCTCTAACAAATTCCATCAATTAACTGTCATGTAATCGATCTTATAGATAACATGTAAGAGTTCTAATATTTTTTTATCGCTCCTCTTACACCTTTGGAATGTCAAATTTCATTGCTTCCAATACTAAATCACTTTTATGAAACAATTACATTATATCGGAACTCCCTAAATTTATGTAGTAAATTTTTATGCACACAATCTAGATAGCATAAATAAATTTTTAATATACTTTGCTAAACTTACAACAATAACTACCCAAGAATAATAAATATCAAAATCAACCTATCTCAAATCTAATTCTTTAAATATCACTTAATCATCCTTTATAATATTCAAATCAATAAAAATAAATCAAAAAAAATCATATTTCAAACCTCTTTAAATTCTTTTTCATTAAATCCTTTAGATCATCACCTTTTTTTTTTATTATTTACATTTTTAAAACATTTCAACAGTATTTTATTATACATTTTGTTACCAAATATAACTACATTCTTTTTTTTCTTAAATATTATTTTTATAAGAATATGAATTCTGAATAATAAGACAGGAATAAATAACCAAAAGCTAATTTGGAATAATTTATTAGAATCTGGTGGCAACATTTATTATTTGGAACTAAACTTATAATTGGAATTTCTTGGTTATTTGGTTTTATTGATCTCTTCACCAATTTTACATTTGATTTATTTGCCAACTCTCCATAATAAACAATACCTTTTTAAATTTAGAGATTATGCTTTTCACAATTTGTTCATTGTATCCCTATATAAACAATATGATAGATTATACCATTGATTTAATGCTTGCTATTATTTGCTTATATAAAAAATTTGAAGAATTAGAGTCAAAATATTCCACTGCTGTTTTTATCATATTGATTCTTACTTTAGGATGTCTCACTCAAGTAATTATTTTTTTAAAATTCACTTAGTTTATATGTGTTCTTCTATAATGGATATTATCTTTTGTATACTCTCCATTTTATTAAATTTAAGCCTACGGTTTATGGAATTATTATATTTTCTGTGTTATTTAAGAGTAAGTTAACTTTAAATAAATTTTTAGATGTGTGACCTCGCCAAATGGATAAAGTTTATTTTTAATTTTTCCACTTCAGTTGAAAAATAAATACTACCCTATTGTTTTAATTATATTCTTCACTCTTATTCAATAATCATTGACATTCATTTCAACAGGATTTATATCAATTGCATATTATTTCTTTCAGAATCACATCAATTAAATTAATCATTCTGTATGATCTCAATTTATGATTAGACTATTGAAAAAATTGAAAAAAGTTTTATTTTCAAATTCTTTACAGAAAGAACTGATTTTAAAAAAATTTCTAATTATTAAGATTAATTAGAGCCAAGTGTTGATGCAAGAGAATTACAATCTGTAGAAACACCACCTGCAAAGTTTTTCATATATTATGAATATTAGATTAACTATGTAAGGAAGTCCTTAGCAATTCAGATCCTCACTTATGCTTTCAGAATTATAAAAAGAAATGAATTAAAAAGAGAGTGAATCAGAACAACCAATGTAAGATGACGATGAAGAAAAAAAATAAAACGAATCAAATCCATCAATGTAATATGAATGAACCTTATTATGTTAATATATTTTATTTCATTGTAATTTCTAATGACCTAATAATGAAATTTTAATAATTGATAAATAGATCATTAGCACAATAATTTAGCTTAATATAAATTTAAAAGACTTTTTTCAAATTTTTCAGCCTAATTTTCATCTTATATTTTTTTAATTATTTCTATAATGCTAAGCTCTTTATTATCTATTAATTAGTTATTGAATAATTCATCCTTAATTTAACTCTATTTTATTAATTTATTTTTACAAAATCTTTTTCTGAATTTACAATTATTAAGATATTTATTTTCAACATTTTAATTTACAATGAATATTTATTTAAAACAAATTCAGAATTGAAGAATAATGAGAAACAATAATTTATTTCTTTTTCTAAATTTTATTTACAATTTTTAGATTATTCATTGAAAAGCTCTTCATTCAAATAAGTAAAATCCTTTATGAAGAAATTATTATTCATTTCACTTACTAAAATTCTTTTCTCATGATAAATCTCTCTATTTTCATTATGAGATCTTTATCTTTAATCTTCTAAATTTGATATTAATTTATTTATTTTTGTTTTTAAAAAAAGCATCTATAATTTTTGTAACGAAAAATCTAAATCATCTTATACCTATTTGATTGCATTTTCTAATTTTTCTTTTTATTCTTCAAGTTCTAATTTCTTTTATTCAAATTCTAAAATCACTTTTTTAATTAATAAAAGTTTTAAAGTTTAAGTAGAATAATTATTTATTTCCTTGCTAAATTTTTGACATTATAAAAGAGTCTATTATAAAATATTAAATTTTTATTCTAAATTTTCATCTAATTACATCTAATAAACTTTATCACCCCCAAAATTATTTTTTATTGCATTCAAAAAGGGTCCAATATCTTTCCAAGTAATCCTGTCATTAGAATCAATTTATAGCATCATTTAAATTAAAGTCTTTGTCATTTCGCTAACTTTTTTATCTAAAGAATATGTAAATTCTTGAGGATTCTAAAGCTTTTACAATCCATAAAGGATTTCATAAAAAAACAATACCCAATGAATAAATATCTGATTTTTGAGGGTCATAATCCCCTCTCATAATTTCTGGGGCTTGATATCCTTAAGTTCCGACTTTTGTATGTTATTAAATATTTTCGAGATAGTTTAATTTCTTACAAAAACCAAAATCTATTATTTTGATACAACTATTTTTGATCATTATATTTTATGGTTTAATATGTCTATGACAGTATTTTTGATTTTATAAACTAAAATTACTTAATAACCATTTACCAAGAAAATCCATTATAAATTTAGGTAAATATATCGAGGGCTTGCTCTTCATTAATAGAAGAACAATGTTCTAAATATTACTTTAGAGATGCTATTTAAAAAAAAATACAATCACATAATTCTAATACTAATACATAGTGAAAGACTTCTACTTCCCTTTCATAGTTTTTTTTAATTTATTAATTTGTAGGATATTGATCCCTGATCCTATTGAATGAGCACTTTTTAGAAGATAATTATCAAGGATACAGGGCATGAATGGAGCTTGCATAAAATAATTATAATTCAATAAATTTAATTAATAAATTTGATTTATAAGTCTAAAATAAATCTATTAATCTATTTTAAAGGATATAAATTTATTTTGAATCAATAATTTCAGAGCTAGATTTAAATTTTACAAAATTTATAAATTAATTAATATATTTTATTATTTTAGAAGGAAATATAAATATTTATTTTTTAAAGTTTAAAAGAATTTGACGAGAAGTTCTTTGGTTTTATTGTCTTATATAAAAGACAGCGACTATATTATAAATTTAATTAAGCATCATCTTATAATCTTATAATAGTTTTATAATTTATTTTTAATCTATAGTTTTTAAAACTTTAATTTTTATACATTAGTAAAATTAGATCCTTATAAATAAAGAGGAAATTGAACTAATAATTATAAACATATTATTTTAATATTATGAAATATTTTTATTATTAATAATGCAGTTGAACATATGTGTTATGATAAAAAAGAATATTAAGAAATTAAACAATTAGAAGAATATAAATAATTTAAATAAATAAATGGAATGTCCAATGTGTTGGGAATTATATGCACAAAATAGAGTGGCAAGAAATCTACTTTGTGGTCATACTTACTGTTCTATATGTCTTGAATCAATATACAATGTAAATAAGAGAATTGAATGTCCACTTTGTAGAACAAAGCATGAACCCCATGTGAAACCACACTTATTAAGCAAAAATTATGTTGCAATGGATTTAGCTTCCAAGCATTTGGAAGTATAGTAAATAATAGTATAATTATTAGAAAAAAATTCGAATTATGCCCAATTCATACAAAACTTCCATTATAATTTTTTTGTGAAGATGATTAATCAAATATGTGCACTGAATGTATAGCAGAGCATTATGGTCATAAGTTTTTTAAATATGAGCATTCTGGTATTAGATTAATATATAGATTAGTGTCTTTATAATAAAATCGATTAGGAAAGATCTAATCAAAATTAAAAACTTAATTTGAGATTTTAGAAAAGTAGGTAAAAGGATTTGATAATTGTAAAGAACAATTGCAATTAGAAAATGTGAAATTGGTATTGAAATTCATAAATTTTTAGATGCAATAATTAGATGAGTAATTTGATAGATTAATTAAAAAGGTTGAATAAAGAAGGTAAGAATTAAGGGATTAACAGTAAAAGATATTTAATACAGAATGTGAATAGATAGATTAAGAATTAGCATTTAATTAATCTTTATTGACAAATATGGCAAGTTTAACAGCAAAATTAGATTAGAAATAAGCAGAATTAAGTAAATATTATAAAAAAACTAAATAGAGGGAGTTAAAGCATTAAAAAACAATGATTTAATAAAAGAAATAGATGATTTAGAAGAGTAAGTAGATAGAGATGTGGCTTAATAAAAGTAATTAAAGATTAGTGAGATAAAAAAGTTACCAAAATTGGTATTTGATTAGAAATTAATAAATGAAATTTAAAAATTTGGTTAATTTAAGAAAGACGTATCTAATCCTTAAATATGCTTTTTTGGTGATAAACATAAAATATTAATATATAATATAGAAAATAATGAATGGATATATAAATAAATGCCTAATGTATATAAAAATAAAATAATAGAATACATTAGAATATAATTATTATGCAGCTGCTGTAAGTTTACCAAGTGGTGATATAATAATAACAGGAGGAGGAGTTAGTAGAAATACAATGTTAATATCACCATCTAAAGGATTTTAATCACAAGCTTTAAAAAGTATGTACTTTCCAAGAAAAGAGCATGCTTGTGTATATCTTGATGGATTTGTTTATGCTATAGGAGGGTAACATTTAATAAAATTATATAGATATGATGGATCTGCTAAACAAATGTTATCATGTTGTGAAAAATATAGTTTGGTTTCCGATGAATGGAAAATAATTGATCCTTTATAAAAATAAAAATGTGCCTTTGCTGCAGCAGCTGCTATAAATAAATATATATATGTATTTGGAGGTTTTGATGGAAGAGAGAGATTAAATACAATTGAAAGATATTCTGTTAAAGAAAATTAGTGGAAAGTTTTAGACGTGAAATTTAAATAAGGTTTTAGTAATGCTGCTGCTATTTCTTATGATGATAATAAAATCCTTATTTTAGGAGGAGGGTAACTTTTATTATTATTATTTTAATCCTAGGTCAAATCAAGGATTTTCATATGATTTATAAGTTTATGATGTTAATGAATAAGTAGTTAAAACTTTAAGTAGAATGAATGAAGGAAGAGATCTAAGGAATAAATTAGTTATATTTGATAATAACTTGTATGCTTGTGGTGGCAATAATCAATCTATAGAAAAATACTCTTTAAATCAATAATTATGGGCAAATTTAAAGTATATTTATCTTTATATCTTTTTAGAAGTTATGATTAATTAGTTTAAGATAATTTGGATTCATGGTGCAGTGCTTTAACCTTTGAAATCAATAGTTCTACCTCTGTTTCAAATTTATTGAAACATAATTAATAAAAAGTACTCATTTTATTAAAAATTTAGTAATAGTAATATTAAAAATATAAATTTGAAGAATAAGTATCTTTTGAAAATGATTCATTCAACTAAGATGCTCAAAGTGAAGAATTAGAAGAATTAGAGGACTATGCATTTAACTAATAGGTTGGAGGATTATTTTAATTTTGAATTTATAATTAGATATAATTAATAGTTTACCCTAATGGTCAATAATTTCATTACTTACTATAGTATATATTTTTAAAAACAATGATATTTAATGCTTAATTAATTATTTTATTCTCTTTAGTTGACATTTAAATATCTTTATTCATTTTAAAATCTTTACTCAATAAACCTTAAATGAAATTTTAATTAATTAAGAAACCCATATAAATATATACAAAGGTATTATTTAAAAAGATTCAGATCCATAAATACTATTATATTACTTAGAATTAAATTATTTCATTTGTAAAGGTTTTTATTCAAATTATTATACTCTAATATAACTAAACTCTTAATTTAATTTTTATTTAATTTTTAATATAAATTTTCAAATTCCTTTAGTTTAAATTGCAAAATGTTTTAAATAAAATAATGATGATTTAAAAATATATGCTAATTAAATAACATTTAAATAATTTTAAAATGATGATTTACTTATTCTCATTGTTACTCTATTTATTCTTCCCCTGTTTCTAGTAAAAAATCATTAATTATTTAATTTGGAAATATTTCAGAAGCATTATCAATTATGAATTAAATAAACTAATTTATTATTTTTATTCTAAAGTATACTTTAAAGAATTATACTTTTAATATTGTTCTTAAATATTAGCTTATTCATATTCTAGTGGCCTACTTAAACTTATCCCAAAAACAATAGATAAGTTACTTGACGTCATCTTATTGATATCAGAATTTTAAGCCACCAGTTATAGCAGTAATATAATTAAAGTAAATAGGTTTCTATTCAGAATTGGGAACTACTAAATTAATGCCTAAGTTTCTTGAACAAAATATTGCTTTATAGAAATTATTTAATTATAAAATTAATACGGAACAACTGAATACTTTAATTTATCTAAAACTCTCTTTATAAAATTTGCTATAACTATGATATTGTCGAAATCTAGTATTTCTGAATACTATTTTTAAATTAAAAAACTTTCAAACTATCTATCTTGAGTTTATGCAGAGCATAACCTAAATATTCCTTCTAATTGAATATTTTAAGGATTTTATAATAATTTTGTAACACATAGATCAATAATTAATGGAATTCCTTTATTTGTAAATTCATATTGATCCAATTCAAGATTATAAAGTTAATTTGTTGATTATTGGACAATTTTTTAATGATTTCCATTAAATGCTTATTAAAATTATTGATAAGAAGAATCCTTACAATAAGCAGGCATTTTCTCAAATTATTATTTTTTGAAAAACTGATAATTCAGCAATTACGCAACTCTAGTCTTTTATTGTTTATATTTTACTTATCAAGATAAATGGTTTTTTATTTCAAGACTTTTATTTAAATACTATTTTGAAACCAAAACCATGATTTAATGAAAATGTTACCATGTAGTATAAAAAGTTTTTAAAGATTTTCAAAATAGATACAAGGAAATTCTTTAAAAATTGAATAAAATTTAGATAGATTCAAATAGGTTTTCAACTCTGTATTAATGTAAATGATAAAGAACTCTCTTAAAAGTATTATGGAATATTTACTAATTTTTTTAATTCTGCAATTAAGAGATCATATAATATGTGATTGACCTTATATTATTTTCAGTCTAAAATTTGCCTTATATAATAAAAACGGATTATTTTTACTCAGTTAGACCTAAGGATAAAAATCAAAATTAGACCTGCTTATATAAGTAATGGATCATCTCTATTTTTTAACTCATATTTTGCAACTTGCATCGAAACTATGAAATCATTTTAGATCTTTTTTTCATTTTAAGCATATTTCTGATCATTTGCAAAAAGTTCTCGTATCTATTATTTTTCATTATCGATAATCATTAATTAATTAAAACTATATTATAAAATCAGAAGATTTAGCAGGATTCACAACTTCTATTTTTTCGATGTCCTCTAGCTCTAAAAGAATTAATTGAACTGATATTTTCTTCTGTAAAAGTATTAAGTTAAGCACCAGAATCTGAAGTTATCAGAATATTTTGATTTTAAGAAACTTCAATCTAAAATAACTTAAATTATTTACATCTAAGTTTTATCGATCATTAAAGTGATCTTCTTTAACCTCGATCTACTTTTCTTCAAATTAGGAATTAGTTACCTGGTTAAAGTATTTTTATTTTTTATTTTCCAATAGTTAAATTTCTTATTACAAAGATCCTATTAATTTCTTATGGCTATTATTATTTTATTATATGATTAAAGAAACTGGTTATACTTATTTTTACAATTATTTTTGATTTTCTGATTACTCTTACTTGTCTTCTTCATTTTCTTCCAAAATTTCATTATTATGATTAATTTACTTAATCTTTTTTTATAGATGTTTTCCTTTTTCTTTCGAGATTGTTAATTGCATTTAAATAGCTTATATTTGGGCATTCAAAATATCAAGTTTTTATTCAGTTGATTATTTTTCTTTTTTAGTAATAGATTGCTTTTCCTAGCAAAAAATCAATTCTGATTTTAATTCTTAAATTTGATCATTGAGTTCTTTATTTTTTTACTCTCTGTAAATATTGTCTTCCTTAGATTACAAAATAATTTCTGAATGCCTATTTTTCATTTCTTCAATATATCTTGCCGAATCTAAGCCTCCCAAAGAAAGTCTTGTTCTCCTATCTCTAGGTGTAGAATATTATAAGGGAATAGACATATAACTTTTTGACCTTTCCGAATCAATTTATTTCAATTAAAGAGGAGGAATGACAATATTATTATAAGTCGTTTGATGAATCTTTTTTTAATGCTCTTTCTCTGATAATAAAAGCTCTAATTGATCTATAACTTAATGTGCTTTGTCTAATTAATCCTAATAAAATCTGGTCTTAGAATTTGGGGACAAGGAAGGAGATGGTGGTTAGAGATCAAATATCATAATTTAATTAATATGTACATTTATTTACTGTATGTATATTTACTTTTTCACAATCTTCTTCCTCTTCTACCTCCAGGTCTTCTTGTAGAATCAGTAGGAATAGGAGTCACATCTTCAATTCTACCAATTTTGAGTCCAAGACGAGCCAAAGCTCTTAAAGCAGCTTAAGCACCTGGTCCTGGTTGTCTTGTGTCAACACCTTAATGAATTAAAAAATGTGTTATACCTCCTCTAGCTCTTAATTTTATATGTAAAGCATTAATTTTGAGTGTTTTCAACTTTTCATAAACATCTTTAGCTGCTTGCATAGCTGCATATGGTGATGATTCTTCTCTATCTGATTTAACTTTCATTCCACCAGTTACTCTGGCTAATGTTTCTCTACCTGTCAAATCAGTGATATGTATAAAAGTATCATTCCATGTAGACAAGATGTGTGCTACTCCAAATACTAATTCATTTCCTGCCACATTTGGTCCTAATGTAGCTACTACTTATTATGTTGTTTCTTCTCCAGTTTTCTTTCCCTTTTTACCTTTTGATTATTGGACTGGTTATTCTTTAGCGTCAGCCTTTATTTAATTGTTATAGTTACCATTGTCTAAAAATTAATTTAAATCTTTTTTTAATATAGAAAATATGAATCATCTCATAATTTAATTACATTATTCTTGTCTTCTACTTCTAGAGCTATGAACACCATATACACAATTATATTATTATGATAACAAATAATTTATTATTGTACTAAATTTGTAAATATCATTCAGCAGCAAATTTGTTTTATGTTTTCTTGGTTCTTTGAGCCTTATTCTTTTCTCTTCTATCATTTTATTCCTTCTCAATTTTGTCGACTCTAACTTTTTCTTATTTAGTTTCATGAATAGCTTCAATAAGAACCTTTTTGTTTTTGTATTGATTACCCTTAGAAGCCAAATAAAATTCATGATATCTAACTTATTAAATACATTTACTATTATCTGTCTATTTTCTTTGCAGCTCTATATTTTCTGAGCAATCTTCTCAATACTCTTTATCTTCTAATCCAAAGAACTTTAGTTGGCATTCTTGCCTCTCTAGTACCTCTTCTTTTACCAGTACCTGTATGTCTACCTCTTCTCTTTGCTTCGAGGAATCTTCTTGCTCTAGCTCTTGAATGTATTGTTCTCAATCTTCTCATAATCAAACCATCTTTAATTAATTTTCTAATTGACATTCTTGAATTTGCAAGACTGATTTCACTTGCTTCATTTGGGTCTAACCAAACTCTATTAACACCAACCTTTAATTAGGTAGCAGCCAATCTTTTTTAGAGGCGGAGATTAACCATTAAAAAATAATATCTAAATTTTTAAATTTTTTTTCATTTAATCCAAACATTTGCAATATTAGATAACAAATTATAAGAATTCAAAATTATACTATATATATACATTTCTGAAGCACACAAATGAAACTTAATATTCTTTGTACATTAAATATTCATATATTAAAAAATTAATTACTAAATATAAATAATTAACAGTTATTTCAGTTAATACACAATAAATTTTATTGAAATTTATATTACTTAATCAATTATTCCTTCATAAAAGTGACCCAACTTATGAGTAATGATTAAAGAATATCGAATATTTTATACATTTTGAGCAAAGATTGAAAACAAAAAGTAGAAATAATTAAATTTAAAATCAAAATAAAAATGTAGCAGAATCAGAGTTATATAAAAATAAAATGTCTATTCAAAGGTTATGCAGGAAAGGTATACTTAATTGAAAGAAGATCAGAAAATGATCCTCCAAATAAGAAACACACCCCTTTAGTGTTAAAAAGATATTACAGAAAAGTAAGTAAAAAATTTGAATTTTTTATAGCCATCTGACCCTTAAGATCATACCTAATTAAATGAATATAAGTTTTTAAGTACGTTAAATCATCCTAATGTTGTGAATTTTATAGATGCCTTTACCGAAAAATTTGAATACAAAAAATACTTATGTTTAACAATGGAGTATATGGCACCACTTCATGAATTATTATTCTCTTTAAAAGATTGTCAACTCTATATCTTTAGAGAGCTTTGTTAAGCTTTGAATTATCTACATTAATAAAACATTCTTCATAGAGATATTAAACCTAGCAATGTCTTTGTTACAGCAGAAGGCTAAATTAAATTAGGAGATTTTGGAATTTCAACATAGATTAGAGATTTAATGACTCCTTAAACTTGTACCAAGAATTATAGAGCACCTGAATTATTCTTTGGATTAAAAGAATATGATGCATCAATTGATATCTGGTCTCTTGGTAGTACATTAGTAGAATTATTCACAGGAAAAATTTTATTTGATGGCAGATCAGAAATTGAAATCATGTCTCAAATTGCTGAACTTTTAGGAAGTTTGAATGTAAAATTTACATTTTATATTAGGAATCTAATTGGAAAGGTGTTTCATCATTGCCTATGTATTTGGAATTTGTTAATGATAAACAACCTAAATTATAAAAAGTCTTATCTACATTACCTAAATATATATAACCTTTAGTTGATAATATGTTACGAATGAATCCAAAAGAAAGACCTAATATTAATTAAGTTTTATAATATTTGAATCAAATGAATATATAAGATTGTTCAACATAATTAGCGAGTATTGCTTAGAATATCATGAGTGCGAGTAATAAAATTAAATTTCAATAAGTGATATGATTTTATAAAAAAATAATTAGAAATGAATTATGATTTCCATTTTGCTGAATTCAAAACCCCTTAAAAACCATATTATGTTAGATCAAATCACAAACATAACTCAAGTTAACCTCAACTATCCAACTTTTTTACCGATGTTTAGGAACATAAATAAAGTCTTTCTAAAGTCGGACAAGAATCCTTAAAAAAATGGGATTTCTTTTCTGACCCATTCAGTTTACCTGATAAATATCTTTGTAATTCTAGTACAAAAATAAAAACAGAAACCACAGAACTTGGTTTTGATAGTATTGATTTCATTTTAGGAAAACAAACTGATCGAAACAGTCCCACATGTTTTTTTGAGAATCCTCAAAAAACTCAATCAGAAAAACTGATTGGCAAAAAAGTTAAATTTTCTAAACTAGTACAAGTAAAGAATGATGATGGAAGTGAATCTGAAGAACCTATTTAATTAATCTCAAGGAAAGAAACAAGAAAAAGTAAGTTTTCAACATCAGGTCAGCGACCACCTGATCAAATTAGAAAATAATGTTGATAAAAATTACTTCATTATATAAATATCATTTACATATAGAGATTTAAATATATAGAATATTATCTGAATATCATTAATTAAATAATTAAAAAGAGTATTAGATGAGACATCAATTTATAATTACTGAATGCAGATTGTTTTTATTATTGTAATTTTTTTTAATACATCATAAAATTCTGTTTTAGGATTAAACTCTATGTCATAAATAGAAATGTTTAACAAATAATTAGGAATCTTCTGAAGGAAAAATTCTTAGATTATTTCAGGATTGGATTATAAATTTTTATATTCAGAAGAATTTTATTTATAAAATTATATTAATATGCATAAATAAGGGAAGAGGTTACATATGGGATCATAAAATCAATAATCTCTAACATCTCTAAATTCAAAGAATGCTAATTAAGAAACAGAAAAACAATAAGATCAATACGAAATAATTTAACAAAGTTTCGAGAATTCGATGTAAATGAATGTGAAAGATCATATTGATAAATTATTTGTATAGAGTAATTATATATAAAAATAGAACATTTTAAATAGAATAAAAGATGATTTAAAGGTGAGCAGGGATGATATGAATGTGATAAGAGAAGAATTAATAAAAATGAAATCTAATCAATATCGAGAAGAAGATTAAATAACGAAGGTTTTACTCTCAGATGTAAGATGAATTATAATTTAGATAAACAAACAAAATAGCGAATTAAATAAATAAAAAATTGACACACAAACAGTTTATGGAAGTCTGAATATGCAAATCTCAAGTTTATATTGCGATAAAGATTTTCTGAATGGTAATACTACTAAGGTTGAATTGGATACAAATATGGTGGAAACTCATGTAGGTTTTAGAAGAGTTTATGATTGAATTAAATATTTTATTATACATAGTAACTTAATTATTAATTAATATTATTTAACAGATATTAGATTATAGATTAAACAATGTCTCTAGAATAATTGTAATGTATAGAGGATGATAGATAATATTATCAATCCATAAGTAAATCAACTTAACAGCAATCTTGTGGATCAATAGCAACATTATAATCAGAATAGTCAATTGAATCATTAGAAAAAATGGTTTCATAAGAGATTGTTAAGGATTCAAGTTTGAAGCTTGAATTAGATCAATTTATAGGTTTATTATAGAAGGTTAAACCTTCAAATTTGAAAAATGAATTATCAGTTGTAGTGAGTACGGAATAGGAGGAATATTATAGTTTTCAATAAAAATAGCCAATGGATAAAAAGGAAATAATGTTTGAAGGTTTTCAGAAATGTTACAATGAGGCAATAAAAATAATTAGCAATTTAATTAGAGATTAAAAAGAATAAAACTATATTATTTCTTATTTGGAGAAAATGCAAATGATTTATGTATACATAAAATTGCAATAATTAGATTATGCATATATAGAGTTATTAAGGTATGGAGAAATCCATGAATCTCTTAAATAGTTTAAAGTAAACTCTAATTGATGCTGATTAGGAAATAACTTTATTGCATAATTAAACAGCAGAGCAATAATAGATTTTATTGAAGATGTAATTATAATAAAAACAAAACATGAGTGAACTTAATTAAGAAAGATTAAATTCATTAGATTTATAATAAAAAAATTAGCAATTAAAACATTTGATTTTGGTAGCTAATAAACAATTTGAATCATTATAAGAAAAGTTATTGTAGACAGAATAAGAATTAAATGAAATAGTTTCGACTTAGAGTTAGTAGATTAAATAATTAGTTTAAACAAATAAGAATTTAAGAGAAGCAATAGTATTTAATGAAAGGAGAGAAGAGATTCCTCAGAAAATGAGTTCTACTCCATTGAATTCATAAAGGAATACAATCAATAGTAATTAAGAGAATCAGTATAATCAATTGAATAATTAATTGACAATCAATTCATAAAGATATAATAATTAAGATAAAAGTATCTCTAATACATCTCCATAATAATCTTAGAGATGTACATCAAATAAAAGAGAATGGAATAAATGCACAAAGATATTTAAATGAATAGTGTGATAATTTATATATTACTAAATATAAAAATAGAATTTCATTATACAAGATGATTAAAGTTCCAAATTCCTTAGATAACTTATCCTCCGATTGAAATAAATCTACCTTATCCTTAGACTTAATCATCTTAAAAATGTCCTTCAAAGCGATCTCCATTAAAAAAATAGAGTGTTCCTGATCCATTTTTATTATCATCATAAAATTGTCCAACATATTTGGTCCATCCACTTAAAAATTAAATAATAAATTACTATCCTATATCTTCTAGATTTCTATAATTAATATCTTCAATTTTAGGAGTATCATTATATAAGATACCTTAACCTTAAAATTTATCATCTACCCATTATCCATCATAAGCAGGTCTTCCACTTGCATAATAAAGGACTCCTTAATAATAAATATTAACAAAAGATACCTTATCCATTAATTCTATCATTTTTCCAGTGTCCATCATAATATCCTCCTTCTTTATAATATAATCTTCCTCTTCCTTCTTTTAAACCATTAGTTTTCTCTCCAACATATCTTTATCCATTAGGATATGTTTCATTAACATAAATTGAAGTATTCTATTTTGGAATTTGTTGAGATATTGCTTAATAAGGAACATAATTTGTTTATTATTAAGCAGACATAAATCTACTTTAAGGTTATGCAGAATAATATTGATAAGATTCCCTATTTGGTTGATTGTAATCAATATGATTATTTTATTCAAATAGTTTAATATCATTAGGTGATGAGAAATGGAATTTATCCATATAATCATTTACTTTAAGAGATTCTCTTTATGGTTAATAAGCAGTGACATATTATTGTAATTAAATATTGGATTTTTATTAATTATTATTATTATTAAATACTTAACTTGATTATGTAAATGCATCTTATTTTTTAAAATTGGCTTAATCTTTATATGGACTAGTATTAGTATAAGAGTCATATTTGACATTATATTTTTATAGATCAGGCACTTTATAAATGTCATGATTAATAATATTATTATTTTATGCGAAAGAGATTGGTTAAACTTGGATATCATTTTTATGGATTTATCCAATAGAATTATTCTATTTCATAGGAGCTAAAGACATATGGATATAGAATACAGATAGATTTTCTAGTGATATCTGCATTATGAATTAAAATATCATGTTCATTTTAACTAGCAGGATGAGGTTCTTTCAATGGTTAATGTAATTCATCGAAATTGTCTTCTAATAATTGAGATGGTCCTTCATCTTAATATGAAGGTTAAACTGATTGATTGACTTCAAATTAATTAGGGATATTTTAATAGAACATCATTTGATAATCATCTTCTTATTGATGAGAACTTCTCTCAACAAATTAAGGTTCTTATTTAGTAATGTGTTGTTTTCTTTTATTTTTTAATTAAATAAAATCAGGTCTATCTTTTTCTACTTACTCAAGCATTTCTTCAATAATTTCAACAAGTTCAGATGTATAAATAGTTCTTGCTTAATCAATATTAGTGGCCAATTATTATTAATTAATTTTACCTTCAAAGTAATCATAACAATTATCTTAAGGTTAAAGTAAACAAACTTAAAGGAATATCATTCCTAAAGTATAAACATCTGATTTAAATAAATTATGTGATGGCATATGATTACTTTCATAAACTGCTTTAGTTAATAATGGAGAGAGATAATTGCCTTAAGATGCATCTCCATAATCTTAAAGGACAGCAACAAATGATGTAATATTAGCTAATAATGGAATATCACTCACTTTAATATTCCCATTCTAATAAGAGAGTGTTTGTACTCTTAAATTTTAATGAGCAATCTTCAACTCTTAAAATTTAGCCAATCCTTCTATTGCTCCATCTAACATTTTCAAAATCTCTTGTTCTGGATAATAAGCACCTGCTAGTTTTCTTTATTCAATTGCATCCTTTAATGTTTAAGGTATGTATTCAAATACTAAGTTTACTTTATAAAAAGTACTACATACTTACTCTTCTTCTGCTTATATTGATTCTAATCATAATGTTTATTATCTTATACCTCTTAATTCTATAATGTTTGGATGCTTTAACTATTATCTCATCTATAATTTATTCTTCCATGCTTAATAAGTAGCCTCATCTGGAACACTTATATTCTTTAATACAATCATCTATGACTTCTCATTTTTCTTACCGAACAATTTACCATCTCCATATCCTACTTTATAATTATTATCATTCACTTGCATCATTCAAATTTTTGATAAACTCATACTACGAGTCTATCTTTCTCATAAAATCCTTCTCTTATTTACTATCTGTCTAACCCATTAATTTATAACTGTATAAAATATTTATACCTTTTTATTTTTTATAATTATAAATCAATTATTCTTAAAAGCATATGCATAACAAGACCACTCTTCTGAGTGAAGGATCTTCTTCTAATGTATTCCTCACTGAAGATCCCAATTATGTAATCAAAGAATATAAATCATTCTACTCAATCTAATCAAGAATGAAAGAAGTTCAAATTTTAGAACTTCTTAAAAGTAATCATATTGTTAAACTCATTCAATATACAGACAACTACTTAGTTTTAGAAAGACTTTAAACATATGATTTATTTGAAGTAGTCAAATCTCAAAAACTAAACACACAAATTATTAAAGAGATATCAAAGACTTTAATTAAAATCATTAATTATGTCCATTAAAATTAAGTTGTTCATAGAGATATCAAATTAGAAAACATTTTAATTGACAAATAAGGAGCAATAGTTTTATGTGATTTTGGATTTGCAGAACTAATAACTAATTGTACAGCTAAAAGAACTGTTGGTACACTTAGCTATATGCCACCTGAATTACACTAAGAAACCTTATTAGGAGGATATAATAGTGAGAATATCAATACTTAAATATTAATCAAAAGTGATGTATTTTCATTAGGAGTTACAATATTTTAGTTAATTTTGGGTTTCATGCCATTTAAATCTACTAAACCCACAGTGAATTGTAAATTGTGGAAATTGATTTAATAAAAAAAATGGTAATAATATTGGACACTTGTTTAAAAAATATCAAAATAATAAATTGATTTAATTACTCAAGATTTTTTAGAACAATTTCTTTAACCAGATTCAACTACAAGAACCACTTTAGATATTATTTATAATCATACTTATCTTCAAGAAATTAAGGATGACGCCCATTTAATTTGATAAATTATTATTTATATACAACATTATTATAAACATAATTATGATTTCAGAAATTATAGTCGATGGAATAGTCAAATAAATAATACATCAAGCTAGAAAATTGATACGTGAACATTAAATTGATGCAAAGATCCCTTCTTTTTTGAAGTTTGAATCTATGCAATAGATCAAGTAATAGTGAAATAAATGACAAGATCAGCTATAAATCTATACTAGATTGATTGTTAGAATACCTAAATCTTAGTGGATGATTAGGAATATAATATCAGACCTACCATTGATTCATTTTAGGCCTTGACATTAAAATTAATAGATAAACCCTATATAGATTTAGGAGAGCTAAATTAAAATAATACTTTGTCTGATCTTACAACAACTAATAAATCTATTATTAGAAGACATTCACATAAAAAAAAAATTGATGTTTAAGTCATCAATTTGAAAGAATAAAAGCACACTGAATAAACATAATAAGATCACTAAGAAATCTATAAAAAACAGATGAATACTAATAACAACAATAGGCATTCATTACATATGAAATAATAAATTAGAGATTTAACAAGTATATATATGTCAAATTAAAAATAGAACATATGGTTATAGATAATTTTGATGCAAATGAATTTAGAAAGAAAATATAATAATAAGCTGAAAATTTAGAAAAAGAAATGAAATAATGTGATAGATCATTTCAGATAAAAAAAGTATCTGAAAAATCAATCGATAATAGCAATTATATGAATTAAACTGTTAAACCAACAACAGCACCTTAAGGTTAGAGAAGACCTTAATATATTATAAATAAAAAAATGATAGACTTAAACATCACTTTGCCATAATTCAAAAGATAATTGACTCCAGTGGAGCACAAAAGGCCTTCTAAAGTTAGAAATGTATCTATAGCCTGAAAAAATGTATTATTTAAAATTTAATTAATTCAATACATAAATATAAGGAGTTTTCTTTTTTAATATTAAAATAAAGTATTACATATTTAACAAGATTTTAAAAACATGAAAAAATTATATACATCATCTAATTAAATTATAAAAAACTTGAATATAAAAATAATTATAAAATAAAATGGCTGAATTTCATAATAGGATTATTGGTAGATACATTTGCAATAATGAAAAACTATTGGGGAAAGGTTTAATGTGCACAGTATGAAATATTGTTATTCCAGGTTTATGAAGCGAAAGATATTGATACAAATAAGTATGTAGCATTAAAACAAATATAAAAAATTCCTAATAGCGGAAGTAGGGTATCAGCTCAAAAATTAAAATAATCTTATGATTTAGAAATTGAAATTCTTAAAAAATGTAAGAAATTGGCTCATAACAATAATGTTATTACTCTTTTAGATAACTTTGAAACATAAGATAATTATAATATAGTTTTAGAATTATGTGAATGTAATATTTAATTTAAATCTCAAAGCTAATCTAAAAGAATATTTAGAAAAGAACGATAATAAAAGATTGAAGGAATAAGAAGCTGTAGATATTTTAATATAAATAGTTGAAGGGGAGAAATGGTAGTATTAATTATATATAGAGCCTTCATTAAATAAACTATTGTCATAGAGATATTAAACCAGAAAATATATTAATTAAGAAGGGGTGTGTAAAAATAACGGATGTCAATTTAGCAAAATATTTAGAAAATTTAAATTTTCAAGAAACCTGTTCATTTGTGGGCACTCCATTTTATATAGCTCCTGAAGTTTCATCTAAAGGAATTTACTCACCTTACAAAGCAGACATATATTCATTAGGAATAGTTTTGTATGAAATGTTATATGGTTTGTTAAATAAATAAGAAGAAAAAATTGAAATACGAAAGATAATTCAATCAAAATAGATTAAAATTAATCCTATCTTAGAAAATCTCATCTTAAAAATGATTGATATAGATCCATAAAATAGAGCTGATTGGTGCTATGTATCTTCTTGCTTATATTAATACTCAATTTCGGATAAACCATTAATTAAATCTTAATCAATCTAAGTAATAACATCATTTTATAATAATGCTTGGTAGGAAGAATTCTATTTTTTTAATTAAATAATACAAGACTATTCCTAATTATCAATAAAAGAATAAAATATCTTTTTAAGTCCTAGTGCTTTTTTGATTATAAAATTAATATATAAACTTGTAGAAGAAAAAATTTTACAATTATTGAAGGAAAATGAAATATTACAAAAAAATAATGATAAAAATCAACAAAATCTTGAGGCATAGTCAAAATAATTAGCGTCTTTAAATGAAAATTTGATGTTATTATCGTAATATTAAAGATAATATTTAAAAGAAGCAAAGTATAGATAATAGATTTTACTAAAATAGATATTGGTATATTGGTTAATTAAATGATCAAAATCAAATACTTTGTTAGTCTGATGATCTAAAAGATGAATTTAGATATAAAGAGAGGAGCAAAAATTTTGCTAAACATTTTTAGTGTTATTTAGCAGATTTTTTCAATTAGTTAAATAGCATAAGATGTGAATCAGAAGAGTTAGAATAAAAAAAGAAACATTTACAGCTTAAATTATTGATTGCTTGCGATAAAAATAATGACTTTGTAAATTAAAATATCTGATTATTAGTTATAAGTCTAAGAATAATTAAGGAAAAGTTAACTTTACAAAGATTAAAATATTGTAGGATTTTGTTAAAATTTAAAGAATCCTGAAGAAATTAAATAGTATATTGAAGCCTTGCAGCCAATGGTTACAAAAATCTTACATGATTAATGACATAAAGATTAATAATCTATATATAGAGTAATAATACAACTATTCAGAAATATCTTTAATATAAATATAGTGCTAATAAGCTCAAGAAATAAGTTCCAAAACAAAGATATTTTAATCTAAAGCAACTTAATCTTAGACATCCAAAAATACAAGTAGAATTCCAAGCACTTATGAATAAATTAACAGAAGTGTATTTTTTTTTTGAGTTTATTATAATGGTTGAAAAACTTCCTAAAATAGTGGAGGCAACAATTTGAGTTAATAAGTCTTTTGATTAAATGAAAATATATTATTAAGATTGTTGTTACTTTTGGCTATTTTAGAGTTAAGAGTAATTATGATTAGATTAATCAGAATATTGTCTAAATATTTAAAGAAGTAACTAATTTTCTGAATTATAATCTGTATCTTGATTGCTGCTATAGGCTAATTTTATATATTTATCACTTTTTTTTTCATTTCCTTCTTGTTTGTATATTAATCCTAAATACAAAAGAGCTGTTGGATGCTAAGGGAAACTCTTCAAAATCTTATGAGATTTAAAGAATTGACTACCTCAAAACAATAGTGTTTGCTCTCTGAGAGTTTATTTAAAGTAAGAGCGCACTTTGCCATTCCTAAAAGAACTTCTTCTGTAGTTGATTCAATGACTTCTGGTCTTGAATTTTGATATATTAAAGGGAGTGCTTAACTATAAACTTCATAGGCTTCTTAATATTAAGAGCTTTTGACTAGTTCCTCTCCATTCTTGACAATGTTTAGTATTGGACCTGGTTCATACACATATGGTACAATTGATTCAGCTATAGACATTGAAGATGATTATTAGTCACTCATAGCCTTAATTAATAATTATAATGGCAGATTAACTACTATAAAATGAAAAACTTAAAGAAATTAGTTAACATTTTCAATTAAAGTTAAGACATAATATCTAGCATTTATAAAAGATATTCCATGTATCTTCAGAAGAATGCTAATCATTGAAAGAATAACTTTTAGCTACAAAATATTATATAGATTAAAGGTATACAAAATATAATTCAAAAGATGTTTGGAATATTCATCATTAATTATGGATATTAATGCAAAAGGTGAAAGTAGAGAACTCTTGAAAAAATTAGCTGATTTAATAACCATTAGTGAATTACTTAATGAAGGTAAACATCTTTTTATATTCGATAAGACATTACGTATTATAAAGACACTATTTCTAATTAAGATTAAAGAATTTTATAGTTGGAGGCTTAATTATTATCTGAAAGATAACTCATTTAATAGCTTCAATAACAAAATAAAGAAATCTATGATAAAACTAAATAAGAAGCTTTAAATGAAAGAAAACAATTAGAATTAGCTCTAACTATTTCCAAAACATAACTTTCAAAACTTGAAGATCAATATTTCTAAGAGGTTTTTAATATGGAAAATACAATTAAACAATTAAATAATAAAGTTGTTGATTTAGAAACAGGCAGAACAACTTTAATCAAAACTATTCATTAAAAAGAAGAATTAATTAAAAAATAATCAAATCATTATGATACTAAGTTAACAGATCAAAAATTATATTGGTAAAATAAATTAATTGAAAAAACTAATGAATTAGAATAAACTATTAAGGAGAACATTTAATAATGGGAAATTAAATGCAAATGTATATCAAATGATTTCGAAGTTTATAAAAAAAATACTTAAGAGTAAATTGAAAATTTAGCTTAATTATCAAATTTGAAAGACAAAGATTATGATAAATTGAAAGAAAATTTTGATAAATTATAAGAAGATTATAATTTAAAGCAATCTTACATTTAGACACATAAAGATGAAAGTGATAAAGAGATTGACAATTTAAAAAATCAATTACAATTGCTTAAAGAATAATTATTAAATTAAGAATAGAAAATTAATAATCAGTATTATGAATATAATAAACTTTTACAGTAAACAAAAGATGGAGAATCTAAATTCAAAAAAGATTAAGAGAAATAAAATGAATTACTCTAAGTAATAAAACAATTAGAAACTTAAAATCAAGAGAATTAAACTACTTTGCAAAATTATAATAAAATAATTCAAGAAATATATACAAATGCGTCATCATTTTTAGGATTAGAAATAAAGACTAAGTAGAGTTAATAAATGCTCTAGTTTTCTTTAGAATATCTATTAGTGCTCATAAAATCTAATTAAGAATAAAAATTAGAATTTAATGAAGTTTAAAATATGTATGAGATTTAAAGTTTAGATTTGAAAAATAAACTTAATAAACAATGTCAAATAAATTCTTCTTAAGAAAAGATTATAGCAACATTAGAAAAGAAAATTTCAGAATTATAGTTAAATTTCTTAAAAAATAGTATATAAGTATCACATGATTCTTAAAAAAAATCTTATCATAAACAAGTTTCTTATTCAATTCATAAATTAGAAGAAATTTAGTTATTTCCAAGTATAATGGAAAGATCAGATTTAATACAATAATTTAGTGTTGGTTAAAGAACAGATACTTAACAAAATGATAAGTTAGAAAATTCTAAAATTTTATCATCAGATCAAATAAATAAAGAAGATAAATACACATAAACAAATGATATAATTTTGATTAATAATACAATAGATGATCAATAAGATACCATTTAATCTCAAAACTAAGAAAATCAATTTAATAATGAAATAATTAATTAAATTAATTAAGAGATCTAAGATCTAGTGCCAGAAAAAATAATTGAATAAAAAGAAGTGATTCAACCATAATAATAAAGAAGAAAAACATATAATTACTTAGCTCCAGAAGCTGTTCCATTATTAATGGGTATAAAAGAAGAAAATTATGAATAAATTCAAAGTAAAGATTAAATAGAAGTATAATCATAAAATTTAGGATCTATAAATGAGTTTTAATCTAATGAAAATGTAATTTAAAGTTTGAGGGTGATAGAAGAAGAGAATAATTAATAAAAAATTGAATTATAAAATTCTATTCAACAAATAATCGAAATAAATGAAACTAATAAAGAAATTATTGAAAATAAAGGCGAAGTATCTAATGAAAATAATTAGGATGATTCTGCCTTTATATTTCCATAAATAGATTAGAATGGAATAACACTAAAAGAATATATTGATTAATAAGCAATATAAGATTTATAAATTTCAACTAAAAAAGATATATTTAATGAAGATTTAGTTTTATAATAATAATAGAATGATTATTAATATTAGAAAGCTCGAAAATTAAAATTAAATTATTTATTATAAGCTAAGAGAAGTTAGTAAAAGAAACAAAATTCAAAAAAAATTAAATTGAAATTAGAAACAGAATTGTCAGAGAATAATCATTTTAATCAAACACCTGAAACAATAACTACTTATACAAAAGCTAGTCGAAGCACTCAAATTTAAACTGAATAGTCTCTTTAAGTTATCCCTTATACAAATTAACATTAATAATTAGAAAATGAATTAATTGAAGATAAAATAAAAGAAAATTAAGAATATAAAAAATTATAAAATGATTATGCCAAATTATAAAATATTTTGATTGAATTAGAGTAAGAAAGTTTAAGATTGAATTTAATAATAGAATATTTTCAGAAAAATTAACCTATATAAAAAATCACTTAAGATGCAAGTTGTTTTGGAAATTTAGATGATGAGATCTATGAGAAATACGAATAAATATAAAATAAATATAATTATTTGGAAAAAGAGATTTAAGAGATAAATGAGACAAAAAATGAGCTTATATAAAAACTTGAATAAAAAACAAATGAAGTTGAGACTTTATAAGATTTGATTGCAAATTTAAGTGATTAAGTAATGTAATAAAAATATGAAAATTTTTAATAAAAAGATTAGCTTTTGGAATTACAATAATAATTGAATTCTTAATCAAAATAAAATGAAGTAATGAATTAAATACTTTAAGCTCCAAAAGAGAAGGAAGAAAAGACTAAAATAAAGCTTTAATCAAATTCAATAGTAGTAAGGAGAGAAGTGAAAGAGAAATAAAGGCCTTCAACCCCAATTAAATCTGATTAAATGGATGAGTTAAAATAAAAGATATTTTAATAAGAAAAAATGATAAGAAATTTAAATTAACAGATAGCAAAGAAAGATGAGTAATTAAATTCAAAATAACATTATTAAGAGAATATAGCTTAACTTTCATAATTATAAAATGTAAATATCGAAGTTTAAGAGTTAAGAAAATAATTGGAATAAAAAAGAGAATAATTATCAAAATGCTATACATTAATATAATATTTAGAAATTGAATTAGAGAATTATAAATCAACATGTAATTTGTTTACAAAACCAAAATAATAAAATACTGAGAGAATAATAAGAAGTGTTTAAGCAACTATCCCTTAAATTTCCTTGAGTGTTCAAAAAAAGCTACCAAACTTATTATAGGATGAATAAAATTCAACAATAAGTAGAAATTCACATAAAAAAAGGTATATAAATATATTTAAATATAATAAGAAACCATTCTCTGTATACGAATCCCTTCGATAATTACGATGTACTTAGAAACGCAGCGAAATTTGTAAAATAGTTAAATAATAATTCTATATAATATGATTGATAAATTTCTTGAATAAGCATATTAAGGAGAACTTCTAAATGAAAATGCGATAAAATTCATATGTTTGACATTAAAAGAGATATTTTCAAAAGAACCAAATGTAAAAAAGATTCCAACTCCTGTTACAATAGTTGGAGATGTTCATGGGTATTAATTTTGATAAATCTATTTAAGTCAATTATATGATGTTTAAGAGTTATTTAAAGTGGGAGGAAAGCCTCCATTTACAAATTATTTATTTTTAGGTGATTATGTAGATAGAGGTGCTCATAGTGTGGAAGTAATAACATTACTTTCCCTCCTTAAAGTCAAATTTCCAAATCGAGTTACATTAATAAGAGGAAATCATGAAACAAGAGGCATAACATAAAATTATGGGTTTTACATGGAATGTTAATAGAAATATGGTAATACTTAGGCTTGGGAATATTTTACAGATATGTTTGATTATATACCAATAGCATGTATAGTTGGTACAAATCTATTATGTGTGCATGGAGGATTGTCTCCGTGTATAGAGAGTGTTGATGAAATCGAACATTTAAATAGATTTTAAGAAATTCCACATGAGGGAGCATTTACAGATATAATGTGGTCAGATCCTGATGATGAAGATACTCCAGGTTTTAAGATTTCTCCAAGAGGAGCAGGATTTGTATTTGGAGGATAAGTTCTTAAAGAATTTCTACATTTCAATAATATGACACATTTAATAAGAGCTCATTAATTATGCAATGAAGGATTTAATTTAAAATTTGAAGATAGATGTATTACTGTTTGGAGTGCTCCTAATTATTTATATAGGAATGGTAATCTTGCTTCAATTCTTGAAATTGATGAATTAGACAATCGTTATTTCAATATTTTTAGTGAAAGTCCAGAAAATATGAAAAAAGATTTGGGAACCAAAAGCATGATGCTTGGTGCTGATAAGAATTATTTTATATGACTAATTAATATAAAATTTCTAAATATCAACTATAAAGAATTAGAAAGCAAGCATAAGAAGATGCAGAATTATGTGATCTATATAATGCCTTATATCCTAAAAAAGAATCCCAAGAACCAAGTAATTAATCTCTACATAAACCATATTTGAGATTAACATAATAAATTGACTTTTCATAAATTCGTCCACTTCCTATTCTCTAATAGGCCTTGAAATTATTCAAAAAGCAATACAAATCTGGTGAAATTGATTATCAATATTTCTCTGATTAATTGAGATCCATTAGATAGGATATCAATGTTTAAAATATTGAAAATGAATTTACCATCAAAATTTATGAAACTAATGCTAAATTAAGTATTGAAAATTTCGATTTACATACTTTTCAATAATGCTAAATGAAATTACTAGAACTTTATTTAATGCCTATTAAGACTAAAAATAAATAAGAATTTTTATGTTATATTATCTTATATCATGCACTTAAAAATAATCATGATCAACTTCTTAATATTTTTAATACATAAGATATTGATATTGAAAATGACCTGATTTATTTTTCTATGAAGTAAACTAAATATTATATATTGAAAGTATGAGTTCATATTTATCTACGAAAAACTATTATAAGATATTTAGATGTTATTATTATGCTAGTAATAAAATGTCTAAAATGATTGAACCATTTTTAACACAATTAAGAAAAGGATTAATAAAAGAATAAAAAGCAGCGTAAAATAAATATGTAATATGAAATAGATTGATTGGAGAAGGATCAAGTCAATATTTAGCTGATATAGCCTGGGATGGAGACATTGAAGCTTATAAATAGTTTATAAGTAATGAATTATGAGATGAATAAGATGAGCATAAAATATTAAATCTTTTAATTATTTTTTTAAATGGCAAGAGCATAAAAAGACACTCGACCAATTGCAGATTAAGCTACATCAGAGACTGCTTGTACTTATGCTGCTCTCATCTTGTATGAAGACAATTAAGAAGTAATATAGTAACTAAAACTAAGATTGTTGCTTCTAAATTGGCATAAATCCTTAAAGCTGCTAATTTAAGAGTTGAACCAATTTGGACTAAAGTATTTGAAAAGGCACTTAAAGGAAAGAGAGTAGGAGATTTATTACATGGAAATACTGGAAATGCACCTGCTACTTCAGTTGCTGCATAAACATCAGCTCCTGCCACTTAATAAGCTAAAGCTCCTGAACCAGCTAAAGAAGTTAAGAAAGTTGAAGAACCAGAAGAAGATGTTGATATGGGAGGCTTGTTTGATTGATTAACACCTTTGTTCGTACATTAATATTCATCATCGTTTGAACATGCCTCTTCTCATTGTTGAATCTCTTAATTAAGCTTTCATTGGTAAACTCTCTATTGTTGTATTATTTAAACTCTCAACTGCTTTTTTTGCATCTGATACATAAAAAAACTCTATGTACCCTTATTCCTATTCAAATATATTTTATTTTACTTAAGATCTTCCCATTTTATCCCATTCTACTTAAGCTCTTCTGACCTTACCAAATTACTAAGCTAACTCCTTTAATTCATCATTTGTAACACTATAATGCAAATTTGTTATATCAACTATTGCACCAGGATTACGATTATCATTTCTCTATTTATCATTAAAAAATGCTTATAGTTTCTATTTCTTCTCTTAAAAACCTTTTCTAAAATTCTACTTATTTCTTTTCCCTTATTATATCTTTTCATCAAGGTTTATTTCTATTATATCGTCCTATTTACTCATACTTTATTAATTAATATTATTATTTATAATTTATATTCCATTAAACTTATATTAAATCAATTATTTTATCTAATCTACCTCAATTCAATTTCTTTACTTCTTATTATTCAAAACCAAACTTTCATTCCAAATTTTACTTTCTATTTAGTTAAATATTAACATCTATAAATCTTTTTACATTTTCTAAATTAAATATAATTAGATTAAGTTTAATTTATAGATTATTGGAATGCAAAAATTTAATTCAATTAAAATGATCTCTAGAGTTTGCTAAACTGCTCAAACTAATCATACCATTAAATAATTCATTTAATTTCAATGTCTCTTAGTATCTTACTGACATTAAATCTTATCTAACCTTAAATTTTAAATTATATATTTACTCTATCTATCTCTGATTTTATTTTAATTTCACTTTCTTCTTTCTCATAAAGGGATTTTATTTCTTACTTTAAATCATTATTTTCATTATCAATTTCAATACATTTTTATTATAAGTCTTGAAATTGCATTTTTAATGATTGATATTGTTCTTTGTATTCTTGCAATCTTTAAATTTCATTCTTTAAATCTTTAACATATCCTGACTTAAATTCTTCTATTTATCTATTAACCTCTTATTTTCCTTATTTTAATTCTTAAGATAATTTATGTTTTTCGTGCTTATAGTATTTTAGTTTTTCATTCAGTTTTTCATTTTCATCTTTTAAAGGTTCATATGTAAATAAAAGTTCATCCAATTTAGCAATTTCTGACTTTAATCTTGAATTTTCTTCTGATAATAAAACCAATTATTCTTATAACTATCTTTACTAATCGTCATTTTTAAATTATAACGACTATGAAATAATTTAATTTTGAATACATTTAATGTTTCATTTTCATTTCGTAAATGTTATATTACATCCTTTAATTCTATATTGTCTTTCATTAAATTATCTTTTTCTACCTATAATTTATTCAATCTGTAAAATTCATTTTCCTAATTTTGTACATGTTCTTAATATATTTCTCTAAGTTATTCGCATTCTTCCTATAATTATTCCAAATGTTCCTATAAATCTAATATAACATGATCCTTCTTTATAAATTCAATTTTTAATAATTCCATCTATCATTAAAATTACTTTTTACTTTTTCCCTTTAATCTTTTAATTAGCTGATATAATATTATTCTTATTCAATCAGTTTCATATCATTCATTCTTAACTTATCATTGCTAGATAAGAATTCCATAAATTTTTAAGAAGCCATACAATTATAAAATAATAAAATCAATTTAACATATGCTTATTCATTAGTTCAATTCTACTATTTGGTCGTTCAAAATTCATATCATTTAATTAAGGTTACTTTAAACAAGTAAAGCTATCACTTATTAAATTTTTAGCACTCTTCAAAAATCCTCTTTCTCTTGCTTATTCTATCTTTCTTCTTTCATCATTTGACATTTTTAAAATAGTCATTATAGCATTCATCAAAATTGATGCTTCTTTATAGTTCCTTGTCTCTTAATATAAAAAATATTTATAAACTACATTTTTCAAATATTCAAAATTTGCATTGTTTGAACATTATTCTTCTTTAGTTTAGTAAATAAAATCAGTCTAAGTTTATTTTTGATAATTCTAAGCAATTTAAATTAATTCTTATTATTATTATAACATGTTTTCTTATTCAAATGGATTTAATTCATCATAATTATGTATAGTTTTTGATTCAATACTTTTAATTTTCTAATTTTCTCTTATTTATTACTTTTAATTAAATTAAGAGATTGCTTTTTCTTATTCTAATTCTTTAATTTTCAAATTTAATTTTTAAATTTCTTCTAATAATTTATCTACTTATTATTTCATCTTAAGAGATTGATTCATAAGATCAGATGAATTTATTTTTAATTGTAAATCAGGCTATTATTATTATAGTTCTTAAACCATTAATTAAGTCTTTAAATTAGCATAATCCTCTTCCAATTAATTAAGTTATTATATTTAACCATTTTTTATTTAAATAATATCATTTAATTCAATAATTTCTTTCGCTAATCTTGTGTTATTGTTATCTAAATCATTAATTTATTATTTTAATTGTTTAATAAGTTATTAAGTCTTTTAATCACTATTCAACCCTTATTTTTCTATCATTTATCTATACTTTTCCTCAAGCAAGAATTTCTCATTATTTGTTTCTTTAATCAAATTTGTAAGTGCTTTAGATTTATCCTCATCCTTTTATTTAAATAATTCAATAATGTGATTTGTATCAAATTATCCTAATATATAAAAACACACTAACCTAAAGGTTTTTACTCAAAGTTATATTATTTTTCACTTAAAGAGTACTGAATAGCTTGGAATAGAGATTCTCTATCTTTTGCCAAAAGTTTATATTCTTTATAAGTCTAAACATATTTCTCAGATAATCTATCCAATTTCTTCGTTATCGTCTTATTTTCTTTAATCTTTTTATTAAATTATAATTTATACTTTTTCTTTTAATTGAACAATTAAAGTTTCCTTCCCTAAATCCTCTATTTATTCATTATTTTCTTACATTATTTTTAATAAATTAATTCAATTAAATATATAAAATTTTAAACATAAATATTTTAATTCAATTAAATTCTCATAAAACCTTTTTAGATCTATTACAAACTTTACTCATAATATATTGAAAACTTTAAAAAAATGAAAATTTTGAATAAAATTTAAAACAAAAATTATTAAAAATATGTTATGTGAAATTTATAGAGAGAATTTATGATGTTTATAAAAACTTAACACATTAAATTTTATTATAAAAATTAATCATTTAGAAAATCTTTTATGCTGCTTCCAATGGTTTTTTTACAAATTTTACAGAGGCTTTCTTTTAATTCGAACAAACTTATTTGATCAAAGCCATATATTTCTAGTTTCAAATTGTATTTTGAAAAATTATTTTAATTCCAAATAATAACAGCATCTTCAAATATTGATTTGACCCTTATTTCATCTAAAATGATCAAAAATAATTTAATTATGTCCTATCAACTTAAAATTTCTAAATATTTTTCAAAATAAAAACCAAAAGAAATCTATTTAGTTATATTTGATGGACTGCAAAATTTTTAACACCCCATTACAAAATATAAATATTATTCCATATTGTAAAAGGTTTTATGGTTTAAATTTTTATCATAAATACATATAAATATGTATTTATCAAATATTATGAAATTCTAATTAAATTTCATCTCTACAATTGATAAAATAATTAAGACAATTAAAAAACTTTATATTTTACTGTTATGATCATTCATTTAATCAGTTTTGATTTTATTTTAAAATTAGATGCTTTAAAAATTCCATTATAGTATAAAAATTTCGCAAAAATAAACTTAATATTATTTTTAACCTTAAAATTCAATAAATTAATAAGCTTCTTTTTCTCTCGACATATCATATGATCATAATTAGATGAATTAATTTATTTCATATAATAATATGAACAATATTAATTATATAATTATGGAAAAGTATTGTTATTCAGTTTCAAAAACATTCTTATTATTTAAATAGATTATGTTAGTTATAATATGAATTTTGATGAGATTTTGAGATTAATTCTGAGTACATTATTATGTATTAGGATAATATTGATTATCTCATTGAAAATATTTCTTGATATTTGATAAAAATTAAATCCTTTTATTTAAAAAATGTCCTAAAAGTTCAAGGTTAGAAAGCTTAGAGAATAAAAGCCTGAAGATCTCCTCAAAGATTTAGAAAAGTTAAAGGGTGAATTGATTTAATTGAGAACAGTCAAAGTATCAGCTGGTAATGCCTAAAAACTTGGCAGAATTGGAGTAACAAAATATTTGAATAAAAAAGCTTGTTAGAAAGCGAATTGCCAAATATTTGACAGTCATCAATGAATAAAGAAGAAATTCAGTCAAAACTGCTACCAAATCAAGTGGCAAACTTCCAGTCGATCTTAGAGGCAAAAAAACTAGAGCAATTAGATAAAGACTTACAAGAAGCGAAAGAGGTATTATTTCTTAAATATTTTAAAGCTTAAAAAACTTAGAGATAATGGAAAAGACTCAACAATTTCCCATTAAGAAAGTTTGCTTTGAAGGAATGATTCAATTATATTATAATCAGTACAATATTGACAAGGCAATATGTTAAATTTATCATCTCGATAACATTTTCAACCATTAAATGTAGCTATTAAGTATTTAATCCATTTTAAGACAATTTATTTAAATTCTTAAAGAATTTTAAAATGAGTTGTTTTATGGCAAATAAATTATATAAATCCTAAAGTTCGAACCAATATCTATTATATAGAATTCAAATTTAGAAATTCTTAAACTTCTTATATTTATTTTTTTTCTTTGATTTTTATTTCTTAATTATCTATTTTATTTATTATTTTACTTCTATTTGAATTTTTATTAATGATATATAGATATTTTAGAATCTAATAAAAATTTAACTAAAATCTTTTAAACTTATGTTGATTAGCAATGATATTCAGATTAATAATAATAGTCAAATATTTAATTATTTAATTGAATTAGAAACATATATATTATATAAATAACATGAGTTTAAAATTTATGAAAATCAGCTTATGAATATTTAAAATTTACATTTAAAAAATTAGGAACATATAAAAAATAAAATCAGTTCTAATCATTTAATCTTACTAATTTCTTCTTGAATAAAATGACAATGTCTTCATAATCATTTAAATCATTAAAATCAAATTGTTCTAGTCTGTAGTTTATTTATTCTAATTTTACTGTTCCTTCTTATTTGATTTCAAAAGAGACTGTTTTTTCTAATTGTTTAATGATTGAATCCACTAAAAATTTATTTTTTTATTCTTTGGTTATTCTTACAAAGTTATTTTATGATTCAGCTTGTTTTAATATATTATAATATCTATTTTTAATATTATTTTCTGTTCTTCTCAACTAAAAGACTTAAAGTGAAATTTCAGCCCATTTTTTTCCTCTTTTTTCTATTTCTCGAAATAATAGAAGCTCTTCTTCCTTTGTCCATGGATTACTATATTTAAATAAAAAAAGAAATTTACTTGATTATATTTGGATCAAGTTTATTTACCCATCTATCGCGACAGGATTTTCCTTACCTTAAATAGGGAGTCTTACAGATTCTCATTAAATCTATAGCAATCTCACACCATTTATTTGGTTTAAACTATTGTAGTTGTCTTAAAACTTTGTCTTCTAAAGGTGTCCAAGTGGCTTTTTTACGACTTTCTTCTAGCCAACGATTTCTACAAGCTTTCCAATTATGAAAACGAAACAATTTAGAAATCTCTTCCCATTATTATGAAGACTATTAAAACTAATAAAGTCAACAATTTACCAGTTCTATAGGTTTTTTCTTGTCTTTTAAGCATGTTCCCAAAACAGCTAAATTTAGAAATTTATCTTAGCAAGGAGTCCAAGCACCTCTTTTGCTATTATAAGCTTTTTCTACTGAGCATAAAGTTGATTAAATTTCTTCTTTGCCAGGTAAATTTGAGAATGAGAATTAATAATCTTTTAGAAGAGTGTCTGCAAATGCTTCATCTGGTTATTCAAACCATTCTAGAATCACCTATCTATTTAACAGCGTTTTTTTTTGCATTATAAATGTGAATTTTATTTATATCACAACTTTTAATAATCTCATATAGAGTTAACAATCATATAGATGAAGTATACACTTTAACAACCATCTTAATATTCTTCAATAGGTTTTATATTTAGAAGAACAGATATTATATATATAATTTCTGGAAATTTTATTTTATAAACATTGTTGATGTGACAAAAACGTTGTTTTATAAAACAATATTTTTTAATCGTCTTAGCATGATATGATTACATACATAAGATTTGATTGGTCATAATTTTTAATAAAACATTATAGATTAAATGATTACTACAAACTTCTGATGTAATTTGAATTTTTTCGAGATTAAAAAATCATTAATAATAAATTTTATTATAATTAATGATGAATTAATTAAAAAAACAAAATTTAGCGCCTTAACATAATACTAAATAAAGTATTTTAGGATATCGAAAATTAGTTAGAAGTGTATTTAAATAGCAATTAATAGAAATAAAAATGAATAGTAATGTTATAGTTGTTGAAATTTATAGGTCAAGAGAATTTTAAACTTTTTATTAAAAGATGCATCATATAAAAACAATTGCAAATTAAATTCATTTTGCTACAAATTCAGTGGTCAATTAATTGTTTTAATAATTAAAATTATTGCTAGTAATAATAGTTGAATTTAATATATTGTATAATATATTTCATGTGATTCCCAAAAATACCCAATTAGAAATCAAGGTTTCATATGAGATGAAGAAATTTGTTGGCTCTAGTATTAATAAATTATGTTGGCACTAATCCTACTGTATTTTAAGTTTAATCTCCTTTTTTGAAGATTTAAAACAAATTATCAATCTTATATTTGAATAAGTTAGGCTTCAGACTAATGTTCAGAGAAGTTGATTTACTATAATAAATTAGGGTTCAAGTTCTGAGATTATTGGTTGATTAAATATTCTAAGAAATAACATAACATGGTTTCATTCATGCCTAATCAGATCAAAAGCATCTGAAAAGGCTTGGGTATCAAGATATTCAAAAAGAAACGAATAATGCTATCTATGACATATATTTATAATATTATAAGGAATAATTTAACTATGTAATTTATATTTTAACTGTTGAAATATTGAATTTTTCAATATTGTTGATATTTGACATAATATTGAGGACGAGAGATTGAGGCCATTTTTGAAAAATATAATTTGTATTATATTGCTGATAGATTTTATAAAGTTGATTTTGTTAGAAATGAAGTCATATAGAGGTTGCAATCAATTAGTGAAGAAACGTAAAAATTTCAAAATATTAAAAAGAATATTTTATTATATGGCACAGAACTCATCTTATAATTGACTAAGTATACTGTGGGATAGTTAAAAAAAATGAATAAGAACACATAAAACCTATCAAATACTAAGTTAAGCTATTATTAAAATGTTGCCTAAAAATAATGAGATAATTCCTGTCTTGAGTGAGGCGTATAATAATTTTAAGCTTTTCTATGAATTATAAACATAATCAGCTTAATAATTGTATCAATTATGGAACAGATATGAAATTTCTCAATTATATTATTCAATTCTGAGTTAATAATTAGGAATTTGATTAAGAATTTTATACTTTTATTATATAATTTACTGATAATATTTATTAGGTAATTCTTCTTAAAACATAAGAAATATTGTATCAGACAGAATCAAACTGAGAGGGTCAATCAAAATATAAGACTAAATTCCATACATTATTAATAAAGTAAAATCATCTATTATAATCAGAATGTTAATGTGAAGATCTAAAGTTTGATCTCGAAATATTTTACTCTAGATTAATTCACTATGACATGAAAATCTGATTAGTATTATAAAGAAAAAAGAAGATAAGAACACAAAAATTAAATAACATATGAAGTTATTGTAGCTGAACTATAAAAATTATTTGAACAATTAAAAAAATATTGAATAATCACAGATTGCTTTAATTTAGAAACTATTACCAAAATTAAGTGTTGCGAAAATTATGGCATCATTGAATTAATCAATTCAATCACTTGATTAATCAATCCTTATCAATTTTAGGTTATAATTATTGAGAAAATAAGGTATCACTCGAATGATTATATCGAATTCCTAAGAATAAAAGCACCCAATCAGGAAAATTTATTACCTATAGGTTGAAATCTTAAAACATTTTAACCAGAAGTTAATATTTTATTTAAAGATAGCTAATTATGTAATCACTTACCACATATTTTGATTCCCTAATATCTAATAATATTTAATAATTTTATTATTATTAAAATTATCACCCTAAAAAAACTAAATTTCTCAATTGTTAGTCTGTGGAATTTGAATTTGGGAATATATCAAATTTATTAATAAAATAAAATTACAATCTCAAGAAAAATGATAGCTGATTGTATTCAAAGGCTAAGAACTTCTAGAATTTTGAAACATAAGTTCATTAGCCATTAAAATGTTAGATGAAGATAATTTGAATTCAGCAAAATTAGGTAGCTTTAACTTTGAAAATCCTGGTAAAATGCAATAAATTTTAGCTATTTCTGTGGAAGAAATAAAAGAATAAGCTTTCAATAATTTAAATTAAATAACTGAAGCATAAATCTTCAATGATATTTGAAAAATAAATTTACATATTATTAAGATTAATTAATCATATTACATAGTGATTTTAAATGTATTTTATAAATAATAAAATATAGGATTAATGTTTTCTATTGATTAATTAAATATTTATATACAAAAATAAGTAAATCTAGATTCGTAATTCAATATTTGAGAATTAATTTATATTTATAAATAGAGTATAATTAATAAAAAATGAATTAATTGCTTAATTTAGAGGAAAATCAGTAAAATTAAATGGAAAATAGTCAAAATTAAGTAGATTTATAATAGTAAAATGAGGCTGAAGATTAATAATAAATAAAATAATAAAATTAGCTATAAGATGAGAATGCTGATATTGATTAATCTAAGAATAAGTAAGATGAATAGAAAATGCAAGAATTGAATGAATAAAATAGTTAGAAATAAGATGATGAAGGTGAAACTAAAAGAAAAGCAACATAAGGTGAAATGGAAACAGCAACTTAGAGAAAAGATTAGAATAGACGATTAGAAACTGAAAAGTAATAACCAATAAAAACAACAACAGAAAGAACATTCAAAACACTTGAATAGATATATAATAAAAGAAATACAAATTCATTACTTCATCTTAGAACAGCTGAGTAATTTGATACTAAAATAGTACATGATTAACTAAATAGATCTCATGCAAAATAATAATATACTTTTTCTAAAGCTTAAAGGTTTCAAAAACCAAAAGAAAGTTATTGTTCAATGTAGTTTTATGATTCTTAGTAAATTGTATAATTAATTCTAGAATTTAAACATAATTAAATAAAAGATCAGCAGCATTAGGCTTTGGAAGTAAATCAGATTTTACAAAAAAAGACAAATATATTCCAGGACCTACAGATTATAATATAAAATTATAACCAAAGCCAGGAGTTAAGTTTGCTTTTGGAAGAGATGAAATGCTATCTAAGGGATTACATGGAAGACCTAATACTAATCCTGCTCCAAATTTATATTAAGTAAAAGATATAATCACTACACTTAAATATTCAATGGGAGAGAGAACATTAGCAAAACGTATACTAATTTTTCTATTAATTAGATATTTATCTTGAATCTACAACTCCTGCTCCTGGTAGATACAATGTAGGTGGTTTCAGTTAAAAAGGAAATTATTTTATATGTAAATACAAAAGTAGTGGAGCTCCTGTCATTTCACCATCCACAGCATAATCTCAAAGACTTAAAAAGATTCCTGGCCCTGGAACTTATGATCCTCCTGGAGATATTGGTGATCCAAGAAATTATTTACCATCTTAATATTCTACCAGAAGTGGATTTCGATTTGGCTATTAAGAAAGATAAACATAAGAAATCAAAAATAAATAATGTAATCTCATTTTTTAATCTTAAGTTCCTGGTCCTGGCACTTATTAGCTCCCATCAGAATTTGGGGATTTTGAATACCCACCTTCAATTTGATTTATTATTTTAAAAAAATCTTATGCATCCATATATATTTCAAATTTATTAAAAATTTATAAGTCATTTTACTTTTATTAAATCAAGAAAAAAATTTTATAATTATCAATCTTAACTACATTATATGTATATATTTTTTATTTTTTCTTTTATTGTAGGACTTTACAAAACTGAAATCTTTCAAAATCAATTTATACTATTCGTGTCATACATCCTAATATTTTCATCATTTTATCTACATTTTCGAAAAAATTTATTGAATTTAATTAAAAGGATTATTTAATTAATGCTAAAATAATATATAAAAATATTTCGAATAATTAACTTTAAAAAAAAATAAAAAATATCGAACATTAAAATTTCGGAATATTTGTGTGTGTGGATATTTCTTTCCCTCTTTTTATGTTATTCAAATTTTTTCACCTTCACTTAGTGTTCCAAAAATTGTTATATAGTTTTTAAAACTCTGAACAAGTTTTTATATTTGATGATTCTTTATGAAATGAAAATTTTCTACATCAACCTTTCATTAATTGATTGCATGAAGATAATTGTATAAAAATTTCCTATGAATAGAAATTCATATTTTTACTGTTTTTGATCTTTAGAAATCTAATGATTGAATTTACTGGATATTAAGGTTCATTCTTCGGAAAACTTAATTTACGTGTCCAAATAAAAATTCTATTTAATCGTTATCCATACTCAATATCTGTTTATTATCCACTCTTTAAAATTTACTATGCAATAAATTACTTTATAAGTGAAGCATTTTTTTTATAATGAATTACCTAGAATCTAGATAACACTTTTATTCAATTTAATTAGAATTTCATTTAGTTAGATATCAAAACCATAGTAAGGTCAATCAATTTTGTTCAAAGATTTCCAATAATAAGCATGCTATCTTCAAAACAAGAGTATCCTATTTGAAGGATTGATTTAATAAAGTTGAGAAAAATTTATGAGTATTTTTTGAGTTGGTGATTTCTTTTAAATACATTGTTAAAATTTTGCAGGATTTTTAAGATTGAATAAATGTTTATATATTATTCTCTTAATAAAATTAAAGAAAATCAGGCATGATAATATTTTTCGAATTGATTGTTAAGTAACATTTAATTAATTTTTAATCCTTTAATGAAAAATTACCGTTACATATTTTAGAGAGAATATTTTTGGTGTTTTTTAGCAAGGAATAAATTTGGAATAAACATAAAGTTTTATTAATAATTTAAAACAGGGATTTCAGTTTTTTGGTCAAATTAACTGAATACTAGGATTCTATTTAATGAACCTTTTAAATCACTATTATATTTATTTGATGATAATTTTAGGTGTTTATGTATAATTCTTAAATTATATATTTTTTTTGAGTAAAATATTAAATTTTCATTTTATTTAAATTTAAACAGTTTTATTAAGATTCAAAATATTTTAATGTTTAGAGTTTAAATTCATATTGCTTCATCACTAATAACTATCTTTATCATTTAAATAAAAATTTAGTGAATATTAAAACTATAAATAATGTTAGTATTTAAAGAAAATTTATCTTATTTAATTATAATTTAATATAATGTAATGAAATTACGAGTAATTAAAAAATAATATGTCCAATAATTATATTCAGGGAAACGATTTGAATCTATAAAGCTTTTAAATATAGATTAAGATTTTGAATAGAAAAAAGTATTTGAAAATTTTTGATGTTTAAGTTTATATATAAATATAGAATTTTAATTAATATTATATTGATTATTATTATTTTTGATATTATAATTCATTCAACTGAAGCAATTAAGTTTTGTTTCTCCTCATTATCTTAGATTTATGGAGGTTCCTATTCTTAATGATTTTGTATAGCTTTATCATTAATCAAATGAATCCATGGCAAAGGTAAAATAAAGAAGATACTAGATAATGCAATAAAAATATAGAGGTTAGAATAATCTTATTAATTGATTCCCATTTCATATAAGATTAGATTACCTAATTATCCACCTGCAAATGTTCCAAAGTTCATAGTAGCCATAAGCATAGCATACATTGTTGCTTCAATATTTTTAGGACATATTTTGCATGCATAAACTAAAATAGGTAATAAATTTAATTCTCCAATAAATTATAATATAACAGAATCACCTAAACAGAAAAATCGATCATCAATTCCCCATTAAACATTCATTCTCGTAACTAAAGGTATTGTTGAGAGATAACAAAAAAAGAATGCAATAGTTGTAGTAACAAAAATCTTTTTGAAATTAACATCTTTTAAGAAATTCCTATATAATAGAATAGCAAGAAGAGTTCCTAAACAACTAATAAATTTAAGATATCCCATGAACCTAGGAGTAAAATGTAAAACTTCAGTATAAAAATAAAACATGATTGAACTACTAGAAGGTACCATCATGAATGCTAAAATTAACAATACAGGTCTCTTAAATTAGGATAAATATTTACTAATAAATTTTAGGATTCGAAAAAAATGTCCAAAAAACACTTAAAACTTCCTTTATATTTTATGATGGTCTTGTTTATTAAGTCTCTTTTAACTTTAAAGATAGTAATGCCATAGTTAATGGGAATAAGCTATTTATTAGAAATACTATTAATGATTTATAAAAGTATTACTTTATTTTTTGGTTAAATACATAAGTAGCATTCCTGAAAAATATGCACTAATTAATCCTCCTGTAGCTTTGAATCCAAAGAATACTGAAACATTATTTGCTGCATGATCATTTGCACATTATTCAACCATTAAGGCCTCTTTAATTAAAATTATTAATACCTCCAACGACATTGCAAATACAGACTGATGATGATATCATAATCAATAAAGCTACAGCTACATAAACATTATCAACACCAATATATGCCATTAATTACCACCCTATAAAACTTAAAAATCCGCAAAACACAATATAGGCTTTTCTCCTAGATCCTAATATTGGAAATGAATCACAAATTATTCCCCAAATAGGTTTTATTATCCTATTAATAAATTATTCAATATACCATGGTAATTGGGATAGTCCAACAAATACTCCCATTTTACTAGGTGATACATGAAAATCATCTTTATATAAATATTAAATTGACAAATCAGCCAAATGTTATACACCTTGTGAGAAGGCCACAATCCCCACTATTATCTAAGTTAAATTAAGCACAGGAATATTATTTTTTGGACTCATTAAAAATAATTGTAAAAAAACGAATGAATTTTATTTCTTATTATATATTACCAATTATAAAAGCTATAGTTTTAAAATCAATATTATAATATATAAACTCAATGTTATTAGGATATCAATTTATGATCGATTAAAAACTAATTTAATTCCATAAGCTATTTCGTCAATTATTCAATCATGATACTTTTATCATCATTATATTTTTTCAAATCTTTATTTTATTATATCTATGTATGCAATTAATTTTATAAGTAACTCAGTTCATTTACTAATTAACTGCATTCTAGATCTTTTTAATTAGATTATTCTTATTGATAAATAAATTAAGTTTTTAATTATGCATTCTAATTTTTTAATTGCCACAACTCAGAATCTTATATTTCTTTCTCTTATTTAAGCTGATGAATTTCCTTGTTTAAATTTTCAAAATTTTACTAAATTTAATTATGATCTTTCATCAGTTCCTAAAATTGTTATTTTAAATTAATAGCATCTCTCTAGTTAATTTATTCCTAAAGTTAATCATTGTGTTCTAATATAATTTGGATTTTCATCTCTAATTAGTTTATTTATAATTAGAATGTTTTTTGGTCTTCTTTTATTTTGGTTGCATATTCTTGATTTCGTATTTAATTTTAGAGTATAATCTCTTCATAATAATCTACTTATGTTGCATTCTCTTTTTCTAAGAGTTTAATTTTTTCCTTTAGATAATTATTTTCATCATTTAATGGAGTCTTCACCAAATAACTTATTTCTTTCTTTTATTATTGTATAATCTACTCTAGATTTTCCACTTAAGTCATTAATTCATTAACCCGATTATTTAGAAATGTAAATTAATCTCCATTAGATGTTTTTTTATAATGCATTATTAAAAATAACCAAAATTGATCAGATCAATCCATTTGCTTTGGCCTTCTCCATCTCAACATTCAAATCTAATTATAACCTCAAATTTAATCTATTTTATTACAAATTATACATACTTCTCAATATTTTAGATACACTAATATATTTTTGAATCTGGAAGTTGTTTGAGTTGCTAAGCAAGTTCATTAATCTGTTAAGGAGTTATTTCTAAGATCTAATATAACTCTTCTACTTTTCCTTAAGGAGGCTTGGAGTTTGATATTGATTCATTTAATTCATTTAAGACTTATCCCATCTCCAAGCAAGTGTCACTTTATTCATTAATGAACCTTGAATAAGAATTCACAAAATTCATGAAACAATGAGATGACTCAGATTCTGATTCAGATTCATCATCCTCTTCTTCTTTTTAGTTCTATTTCACAATAATAACTGATTTTTTGTTATTCTCTGACATTATTATTAATTATTATTTTATAAAGTAGTACACCAAAACTCAATTGTTTATTTACAATTACCTTCATAAAATAACATGATCAATTCAAAAAATTAAACATCACAAGATTTTTATTTATTTTTATACTATGACAATGACACTTAAAAATTCTTTTAGTAAAACATTTATACAGTGAAATTTCGATATTTAAAATTTCAATAATACATTAAACATTATCATTACTAATAATTTAGTTATTTATATTAATTAATTTATACACTATTATGTTGGCTTCGAATGCTTTATTGAAAGCAAAGAGAGACTAATTAAGAGTTTAAATAAGAAGAGATCAACTGGAAAATATATTTCGATCAAAAAGAGTTATTGATAACAAAGATTAACCAACTAAATATTGGGCTATTCATTAAGAATTAATACACAATATTGAAAGATAATCAAATAAACTTATATTAGACAAAACCTTAATGAAAGAACTTTTAGAATCAAATGATAAAATGGCTCTTGTAATATTAGCTAATACTTGTGCTTCGGAGTCAGATTAAACAATTTATACTTTAATTAATGACTATTAAATTCATTTGTACTTTATGCAAAAGCTCTAGTTAAATGGTGATGAAGATATTAGGTATAGATGTTATTTAGGTTTGGCTAATGTATTATATACTGATTCAAAAATAGCTAGATCTATTAAAAAATAATTATTTGAATAAAACATACTTGGAGAAACGTAAAAGTCATTATCTAATTTATAATAAGAATAACTTGAACATATAAATGCTGTATTTAGATTATTATTTGGATTATTTGATAAAATTAATGATTGTGGTTGTTGTTAATTAATCAAATAGTCATAAATAATTGATATTTGTATTAAAGTAATCGATTTAATGGATGCTAGATTAAGTTTAGCAGCATTAGTTTTAAGAAAGGCTAGTGAGTTTTGTGAAGGATTATTAGAATTGTTTGATGATGAAAAATTGTAATACTTATTAAAATGTACTGAATTATAGGATGACAAATAAACTTGTTAAATATTAAGATTAATTGATGAATTATTTATGAGATCTGATCCTAGAATCATTATTTCATGTTTGGATAATCTAAACTTAGATTCAGTAATTAAATCTGCTCTTGCTTAAGAAGATAGTTATTCTTGTTAAGCTGGATTGGATTTTATTTATCATTTGGCTATTAAAAATAACGAAACTCTTTAATCTTTTGCATATTTGTTTTATGATGATATAATTTAATTGCTTAGAAGTACTAAATAGAAAAGATTAATTGATATTTGTTTGAAAATACTATCAGAATTAATTTAGTCATAAATTTTCAAAACTGAAATAACTGCTTTGAATGAAATCATTTTTGAAATTTGTAAAGAGAGACACACATTTTTTGATTATTAGAATTGTTATTAAGCCTTAGAGGTAATAATGGATTTAAAAGAATATTATGGAATAGAGATCACTAAAGATAGAAAAAAGTAAATAAAATAATGGAAAGAAATTCAACATGAACAACTTGAAGAATTGATTTCTTTAATTATAGATGATGAATGATAATTTTCATCATCATAAATGAGATTTTTCACTTAATTATTTTTCTATCACGATAAATATTTATATTTTTATATTAAATTGTCATTGTACAAATTTTCATATTATTTCTTAAGATGATATTTTAAAAATAAGCATATTAATTAAATTGAAACTTGCTTCCATTTCTAACAGATATCACCTCCAAATCATATAACCAACTTAATAAGTAAAAAACAATACTAATAAAATTTAACAAGTTCATAATTGTTCACTTAATTAAAACAAAGTCTAATGAATTTCAATATTGGTATTTTAAAGTTCATTTAAAGTCATCTGAAGATGTCATTTAATGATTGATTGTAAAATTAAAGTGAATTTTAAATGAATAAGAAACAATTATCAAAAGATTGATATTTAGAATTTTTAGCATGGAAAATAACTATTCAAGAATCACTGATTTGTTAATGAACTAACAATATATTATTTAATCATCATTATGAATAATAGAATCTTTAGATTTTAAAATACTAATATTTTAGCACAAGCTTTAACTAATAAGATTCATGAATTAGAATTTTAATCAAAAAAAGGAATAAAATATCCATATGGAAACAATGAAGATTTCATTGTAATCGGATAAATGATTTTGGAATTTTATTTTTCAGATTATCTAATTTAAAGAGGGTATATATAAGAAAATATATAGATATCCCAATAAAGACTCATCAATTAAAAAGCCTAGTGATCTTGTATTGCTAAGGCAAAAGCTATTAAACGATAAAAATTTAGCAGAAATAGCAATTCAATATAATATACACAATATAGTTCAAATAGGCAATCAAACAGTTTTAAAGTATGCTTAATTCATGTATGAATTAGAAAAAATCCGAAAATTCTTGCAGAAACACTTAAAGCTTTGTTAGCAGCTCAGTATCATGACTCTTAATATGATTTAGAACATGTTAGAGAAATTTCTTAATCTATTATAAAAGAACTTTTAGACAAGTATTCATTTAAATTATAAATTAGAGGTTAAAATATTCCTATAGCAGAATTAAAATAGAATGCAAAATCATCATTTCTAGAATTCATTAATAATTATACAGATTTGATTCCTAAAATATCTGTTGAATGGAAAAAAGATGAAAATTTGATTAATGTTTTCAAAGTATAATTAGAATTAGATTCTTTTTTAAACATTTCTAAAACAGGAGTAAATAAACGATTAACAGAATAATTAGTATATTAAGAAGCCTTAAAGTAACTAAAACAAAAAACAATTATTTAATCAAAATTACCAAAGAAATCCTAAATTGAAAAAAAATTTTAAGAAAAACAATCAATTGAATAGAGCACAATAGTTTATGAATTAGATAATTCTATAACAAATGAAGGTCAATATTTTTAATTTTCAGAAGTCGATGAATATAGTAATTCAGATTTTCATGAATCCTTAGGAGAGAAAGTAGAGAATCTACTTGAAAAATTAGCATTTTGAATTGAATTTATTTTATTACTGAATGATTTAAATAATAAATAAAAAATGGATAGATAAAGTAATTTTACTATAGCATTTCTTTATTAATTCTATCAATTAGTTTTATAAATGTAATATTTGGAATTCTTTTTTATTAATCTGAAATCATTTGACCTACGCTTTTTTTGAAATCCTATATAAAGATGCTTTCCATTAACTAATTTCAATGAAATTAATTCTTTGATTGTATAAACATCATTTTTTTATAATTCTGGTATTTTTTCTATAACCAATCGTTCGTGAAAACATATTTTTCAAATTTCATATCTAATATCATACTAGGCTGCCATTTCTTAAGTAATGCGCTTGAATTTAACTTTTTGAGTATCAACTCTATCTTAAGTCTAATTTTAATTATTTATATTGATCAAAATCAGTTATTTTAATGTGTATTCTCTATCATAAGAATATTTAATGGCTTCAAACCTAAATGAAAAATCCTATGATATTCTTTTCCATTTGGCAAAAGTTTTACTATAAATACTTGAGATAAAGCTAATAATCAAGAATTATCTAAAAAATTTAATAATTTTTTATAGGAGTCTCTTTGGCTTGATAAATTAAATTAAGATTTATATTTTTGAGATACTTTTAGATTACAATCTTTCTTTAAATTATTTAGAGTAATTTTATTCTAACTCAAATTGGAAGGAAAACTTTTCAAATTTTTATTTTCCTTTTAGTTGTTATTTTGAAATAATTTTGACAGGAAGTTCTATTTATTTTTAATTATTTCCCCTACTTAACCTTTTTTAGTATATGAAAGTATTTTAAATAAATCTTTTTTGTTTAATTATTATTAAAATAAAGTCTATTTAAGAAGGATTTAATTTTGTTAATCTTATTTATTCAAAAGTCTAAGTTAATTTAGAATGGTTTTTGTAATATAAGAGACTTGCATGTATTCAGTTTATATGAGATTTAAGACAATAATTGATACATTCTAAATAGAATGTATAAAATAATAATATGGAAAAGCAATGCTTTGATAATAGAAAATGTCTAAATATAACTATGAATATAATTCATTTTTTAGTATAGAAACTTGAGTTTAGATTACCCAAAGTTTATTATTATTTTTTATGTCCTCTGATAGAATTGTCATCAGATTTTTTAAGAAATTCCATAGATGGTTTTTTTTTATGACTACGAGAAGACATAGAATATGGAGTTTTATTTTCATTATGCGTTTCTTCTGTACTAAGTTAAAAAACTTTGAAAATAACTAATTTTTTGATCAATTTTTCAATTTATGAGTTGTTATTATCAATTTCTTAGATAACAATTTTACATACTTTAGCTGTCAATCTGTTATTGGGATCATTTTCTAACATATAAGGTAATAGGATAAATAGTTATTCCATTTTGATAGAATTAATTTCAGGATTTTGTTGATTTTTTCTTAATTCATAGATGCCCTCTTTATTTTCTTAGAAGATATTCTTAGATTTATGAAAAAGATTTTCTCCAGTTAATCTAATTATAAAGAGTGAAACTTACAATTTGTATAGAACGCAACCTAAACTGTAAATATCAGCTCGATCATCATATGAATTGTCTTTATTAAAATTAATAATTTCAGGAGCAATATATCCTGGAGTACCAGAAGTTGGAAAAATTAATTGATTTTTAATTTTTCTAGCTAAGCCAAAATCAATTAATTTAACAGAGTCTGTTTTCATAATATTATGAGGATTAATATCTCTATGCATAATTCCTCTATCAGAAATGTAAATGAGAGCATCGAGAATTTAGATCATAATCTTAATAGTTTCGGCAATACTTAATCCATATGGTCTAGATAATAATTCTGTACTCAAAGTTCTACCTTCTATAAATTCTGTAACTATGTAATAATATAATTAATCAGTATAGACTTCTTTGAGTTTCAATATGTTAGGATGTTAGAGAGATTACAGTAAAGAGAGTTCATGAATTAATTAAGGCTATAGTAATTGAAGTTATATTTACAATTCCTCCTTCATGTTATGCTAATTTCAGTTTTTCACATTTTTTAACAGCAAAATATTCTCCAGTATTAGAAATACATCTGTAAACCTAAATTATTAAATATAATTATATACTTCTCCTGACATTCCATTACCAACAAGCATTTAAATTTAATAAAATTCATTAATTGAAGTATAAAATACTCTTCCGGCAATCATTTCTTTCAGAAGTTGCAATTTTGGAGCATAAAAAGGTTTGACAGTATTTTAATAAGTAATCGAGAATGCTTATATCTTGTTGTCTTAAACAATCCAATTGATTGTTGTAGTCAAATTTAATTTAATTACGTATTTAGGTTATTGTATTGTATTCTATATTACAAATGGAGCATACATCTGTCATTACAATTTCATCTTGAAATAAGTAAAGTTAATAAATCTTATCAGAGAAGAAATGTTTCCTTATGACCTAAACTGTAAATAAAGCATTGTTGTACTAATAAATATTCATTATTTTATTATTAAAACATATATAATATAATTACATATCATTTCCTATTTTATATCATAATTTAAGATGGTCAGAAAGCATTTTATTATAGGAAAATCCAACGAATAGATACCCATCAGCTTTATAGAACTTGCTCTAAAATTCAACCCTTTAAAAATGAGTTGAATTAATACCAATGTAATCTTAATGCATGTAAAAAACATTCCATTACATCCATCATCATCAATACACCAAAAGTTAACAATGCAAATACTATATAAAAGTATCCACCCATTAATCCACCTACAATTCCACCCATATCTAATTTACCTGCAATACACATATCATAAAACACTTCAGCTAATTATCCATGAGCTAAAGATAATGCCCATAAACGTAAATATGATGCAGTATTACTAATACCTCCTAATACAAATTCTATTGTTTCAATCATCTAATGAACCCATATTTCTCCTGATTCATGTTCCACTTCAGATTATTCAAAACTCTTTCCAGAAGCTGCGCTCTATAAATCTTTTCTAAATTATTAGGGATCAATCTCCAATTCAGATCCTTGTCTCTCTTAAACTAATTTTTGATATTAAGGTTCACTAAATGAAACTTTGTGTTTCTTTTAACTTGATCTTAATAATAAAGGTTTTGGAAGTAACATCCAAGGTATACTTAATACTGCAATTACAGTTAAAATCTATGTTATTGATAATTATAGACTTGCATCATTTGGAAATACTGGTGTTAAAGCTTTATCCATTGGTTTTAAAACTTGATTTATCATCGTCTCTATGATACTTGGATCTTATTTGTCTGGATAAACATTTAACCATTTATAAATGATTATAAAATCCATCCAACCAAATGTTGAAGCCATAAAAAGTAATTAAGGTATAAATTCACAAAAGAAATCTAAATAGTTTCTGAAATATAAAGTATTGACTCCTTTTAATAAAATACCAAACAACATATGAGTTACTCCTAATATTACAGATAATTTCATTTTATAGGAATTCATGAAATTTAGACTAGATTTTGATGCTAGCCAAACTGGATCAATACCAAATGGATAAACACAATTCTCTTTTCTTTCCCACTCTTCATTTTTAGAAGAATAACAACTGCCAAAAAGATTTAGTGATATAGAGAGATAATCATTATAGATTAAACCATTATAAAAGGCAAAAAATCCCATAAGAGTCAATATGTATCTAAATGGAATCATAGCATTAAACATTGAATCTGTTTATTTGTTTAATTATTTTTTCCAGAATATCACATATAATCCAGCTAAAAATAATAAAAAACCATGAGCTATATCTGCAAACATTACACCAAATAAAAATGGAAATGTTATTACTGTGAATATACCTGGATTAACTTCTTAATATCTTGGTATTCCATATGTATTAACAATTTCTTAAAAAGGTATAGTAACTTCATTTAAATTAAAGTAAGTGGGAGCTAAATCACCTGGTTTTGGTTTAATTTCTTAAATTTATCCAGTAGGAAATCTATCAATATTATTTTACATTGCTTATCTTAATTTATCTTCAACTAATACTTCTAATCCTTCTGGTAACCAGAAATATCCAGTAAAAATTGAACCTTACATTGTTAAGTAATTTAAATTAATGTAAAGATATTTCTCTTTTTATACATATAATCTTAATTATTCAAAATAAGAACAATTACATCCATCCCTAACTCTAACTAATTCATCTAAAGATATTTCCAATTACTTCTTGGTCATTTAAATTAAACTTTAAGTTTCATTAATCTAATTGTTAAGATCTTTTAATCTATTTTCCATAGCTGCTTCAGAATTAGGATATTCTATTCTGTTTTTAGAAAAAGAATCACAAACTTTTAATAATTTCTATTTCAAAGTGCTCTAATCATTCATTCCAGGATAAACAACAACATATAAACATCTAGGTTATGATGCCTTGTTTAAAAAACAACTTTTACTCTATTTAGATCTATTTAATTTTTTATTTAATGGTGTTATTTTTCAGGTAAAAGATCCACAATATTTACCCATGCATTACCCTTCGTTATTCTAAACATTATTCTTTTAAATCTATTTTCATCCTCTTTATCAATTACTCCAATTAATTGTCCAAATTTTAATTATTAGTAATCATTCACATTATGGGGAATTGATCTAAATTATAAATGTCAATTTACTAAGAAAACATTGAATTTCCTAAAATTTATTTAGATTTTTCTAATACTAATTTTTATTCTGTAATTGAATCCACTCTATCTAATAAATTCTACAAATTATTTGACATTTCCTAAATATTAATTTTTTTTTTCTCTATTTCTGATTCAATTTCATCAAAATAAGTATGTCCTGGTTTTTACCTTAGATTTTAGATATCTCTGAATTTATCAAGTAAATTTTATGTATTTTCACAATATATTAGATTTTTTTTAAATTGTTTGAGGAGTGTGTTAAGTCCATTTAATTTAAACAATGCTTCATCGCATCTATAATAATAAAGATTTTGAATACCTTTTTACATAATTTGCAAATGGCCTATTCATCATTGGTAATAAAGGATCGTAATCTATAATATGTAATTATCCTAATCTTCCTAATTGATCCATAACTATCCAAGCACTCTCTCTAGGTATTACTAAACTATAATATTTCATCTTTTTGGACCTAAAGAAACTCATATTAATATTAAATTTATGGAATGTATAATTCATTAAAATACTCTATCAATCATCATCGTCGTCATCTTTTTTTATTTGCATCTTAGATATCTATTCTTATAATTTCATTTCATCTTCTTCTGATGCAGGTACTTCCTTTTGAATCACAATATCTGCAGTTTTCATTGATTCTACAGCTTTTAAGATTTCCTCTGTATATCCTCCTGGAATTTCAATATTTATAGGTGGCCTAATTATATGCAATTAAAAAGTAACCAAAATTTTGTAAGATTTGGAGAAGTACCTCCAAATTATTCTTCTAATTAATTAGCTGCAATTCTATCTTATATTTTAGTATATTCATTTGGTTTAAGCATTTAAACTTTTTCCATTGTATCTGCGTCAGCCACAGCTATAATAAGTTAATTCCAAATTTTATACCAGAAACCATCTTCCAAGAAAAACTTAAAGAACTAGATGGATTTAATAAATATAATTTATCTAAACAACCACAGAAATTAACCTACATAGTTTTTGTGGCTATTTGAATTGCCTAATAAGTATATATAAATATTTATACTTTGAAAGGAAACTTAGAAAGTCCAAGTTTCTTTGTATCCATTATGAAAACCCAATTCTCTATTTTTCCAGGAACAAAACAATATTTTCTTATTATACCAAAATAATAACTTAAAGCATTAATATAGACTTCTTCACTGAACTATTGAATTAATAAATTAGATTTCCTACTTATTTTAGATTAACTAATTCAAGATTCATAATTATGACAGGTCTTAATTGTTTATCTCTACCGTATGTATAAACTATTCCTTTCTATAAAAATGCTATATTTATATCAGTAGGTTAGAAATTATTTGGTATGGCTCTCCAAGCCAAATGTGATTATAATACTTTTAAGTAATTCTTATCTTTAAATTTACCACAATAAACCATCTTCAAAGTATCACTCTCTGTCCAACTAACAAAATCATTCTAATTTATTACTTTTATGGTAAGACAATCTTATTTTTAGTCACTATTTTCATGAAATCTCCCATCTTTTCTTTTTCGTATGCATCATATGGCACATTCTCCCAAATTTTCCTTTGACTCTTAGATCTCTCCTTTCTTTTAATATATTATGCTTTCATAACTCTACATTCATTATACCATCATGAACTATAGTATTAACCAAATTTTAGTCTGGTCTCAGATAATCAAAATTCAACACCACCTATTATTATTGCATGCAATATAATTTTATTTTAATGGACTATTTTTTAATTCCATAAAATATTCACTAATTAAATTTCTTAGTTTGTATTTAAATATTACATCTAATTAATCAATATCATCATCTCTCAACTTAAAATCAACTGTAATTCATTTTTAAAACATTACTATCAAGATTCTATTTATTTTAATGGAATTTCATAATTTTATTCATTATCAATAATGCATATTATTCATAATGCATCAATATAATAATTATTGTACCAAATATTTATAATATTATTTAAAACGAATAATAATATTATTATGTAAATCATTAATTAAATATTTAAATTTAATGGAAAATCCTTTGTTAGATTCAGATGTGATTGAATATAATAGCAAAGATTATGTTTTAATTACTAAAATTAGTAAGAGTAATGAGATCCATAGGATTTTAATAGATGAAATGCATCTATAACTTAAATTTATTTCAGATGCTAAAACCTATTTCAGATGTTCTAATTGCGATATTTTGTATATTCTATAAAGCCACAACGATCTTCAAATCTCAATATTTTAACTAAAACAACTAAAAAAATAACAATAAAATAACTCAGATAAATGCTAATAATGTTAATAATTCATGAATGGAGATTGTTTCAAAAAATGCTACAAATGTGATTCTAATTAAATAATCAGTATTTAAAATGAGAATTCAAGATTGTTTTGTCAAATTTGTTTTTCACAGTTGTGCAAAAATTGTGATTCAAATATAGAAATTTTTTAATAAAATCCAAATAGATGTACATAGAAGAATCTAACAAACTGTTAAAGATACTTTTATGTAATTTCAATGATAATCATATCATTAATCTTTTTACCAATATTCATAGTACTAGACTTTAAGAAATATAAATTCTAATGCTAATTGTTGGAATTTCATTAATATATACTCAGTAAATATAAGCCAATGGTCATCCTATTCTTTTATTAAATATTTTTAATTGTATATTTGATAAAAGTCTTTATGATACTAATATATTTTGTAGTTGATAAAAATAAATAGAGAATTCATTATTACTTTGATTGAACTTATTTATTTATATATATATACATATAGTAATATGAATAAAGATATTTTTAATTATTTATTATTAGATATATTCAAAAAAAATTATAGTTCTTAGAATTTGTGAATATAGTAAAAATTAAATTCTCCGTTAATAAAGATTGAACTTTCTAATAATTTAAAATTAGCAATATCTATAATTATTTGAACAAATTTGAGAAATACATTAGAGAACTAAGACAGCAAAATGGAGAGTCAACAATGTATACAATTAAAAAACATTAATTAAATATAAAAAATCTTACAATATGAATATCACTTGTAAACTTATTTATTATGTATAATATATGTAAATATTCATAATCCACCTTTGAATTTATTGATTGGATATTAATCTTTATATTTAGTTAAATGATCTCTTAATTAAGTATATTATTCTGATAGATGTGGTAATACTTCATCATAAACATCAGTGAACATATCTTGAATGGATGGTTATTATTCTATGTAATGAATAATGAAATACATTCTGATCCATTTTTTAATGCAGCAATAACTCTATTTCTAACATCTTTTCTAATTTGATTATCATGCTCATCATTAAATTATCTAAGTCCTTATTTTTTTAAGAATAAACCTAATCTATTGATTGGATTATTTCCAGATTTCCAAGAATCAATTTCTTCTTAAGATCTATATAAAACAGAATGATCAGATGTTGAATGATCTCCAATCTATTGATACAATTAAAATATACTCTATAAGTAATAAATTCAATAAAGAATGGTTCTTTATTTTTAATAATTTATTCTCTTGCATATTTGACTCCATTATAAACAGCTAATAAATCATTACCATCAATTTTTAATGTTCTCATTCCATAAGCAGGAGCTTTTCCAGCAATAGTATCACCTCTAAATTGATCATCTGTAGGAGTACTAATAGCATAATGATTATTTCTGCATAAAAATAGAGTTTAGCATTTTAAAGTTTATGCAAAATTCATTGCAGAATGAAAATCTCCTTCAGAAGCTGCTCCTTCACCAAACCAAGTAGCTGCTATCTTATTTTCACCATTTACTCTAAATCCATATCCTGCACCACTTGCTTATGGTACTTAAGTAGCTATAATATTTCATTTAATATTATATTACTTAAAGGTGATGATACTGTCACTATATTTAAATCTTTGCTTCCATAATGAACTGGCATTTATCTACCTTTTCCACCATCTAAATGATTTCCTATACATTAATTCACTATTTATTCAATTGTAAATCCTCTCCACATAAAACTACCTTATTCTCTATATTATGGAAATATAAAATCTTAAGATTATAATGCAGCTGTTGTCCCTACTGTTGTTGCTGTCTCACCAAAAGATGTCATATAAAATGATATTTTCCCTTATCTCTAAGACATATAAAGAAGATTATCCATCTCTTCTATCTAACAATCATTAAACTAACATTCTTACACTTATCATTAAATCAAATATTTAATTTAATGTCTCTTTTGGAATATTATTATATTCCTTAGCAACAAGATTACCTTCCAAATCTATTACTCTAAATTATTTTATTGGCTCAAAGTTTTTTATTGCTTTTATCTAATAAACATACTCTGATGGCACATCTTTAAAGGCTTTGCTTATTTTAGAAAATCTCATAAAGTGATGCATNTCCACCTTTGAATTTATTGATTGGATATTAATCTTTATATTTAGTTAAATGATCTCTTAATTAAGCATATTATTCTGATAGATGTGGTAATACTTCATCATAAACATCAGTGAATAAATCTTGAATGGATGGTTATTATTCTATGTAATGAATAATTTAAATACATTCTGATCCATTTTTTAATGCAGCAATAACTCTATTTCTAACATCTTTTCTAATTTGATTATCATGCTCATCATTAAATTATCTAAGTCCTTATTTTTTTAAGAATAAACCTAATCTATTGATTGGATTATTTCCAGATTTCCAAGAATCAATTTCTTCTTAAGATCTATATAAAACAGAATGATCAGATGTTGAATGATCTCCAATCTATTGATACAATTAAAATATACTCTATAAGTAATAAATTCAATAAAGAATGGTTCTTTATTTTTAATAATTTATTCTCTTGCATATTTGACTCCATTATAAACAGCTAATAAATCATTACCATCAATTTTTAATGTTCTCATTCCATAAGCAGGAGCTTTTCCAGCAATAGTATCACCTCTAAATTGATCATCTGTAGGAGTACTAATAGCATAATGATTATTTCTGCATAAAAATAGAGTTTAGCATTTTAAAGTTTATGCAAAATTCATTGCAGAATGAAAATCTCCTTCAGAAGCTGCTCCTTCACCAAACCAAGTAGCTGCTATCTTATTTTCACCATTTACTCTAAATCCATATCCTGCACCACTTGCTTATGGTACTTAAGTAGCTATAATATTTCATTTAATATTATATTACTTAAAGGTGATGATACTGTCACTATATTTAAATCTTTGCTTCCATAATGAACTGGCATTTATCTACCTTTTCCACCATCTAAATGATTTCCTATACATTAATTCACTATTTATTCAATTGTAAATCCTCTCCACATAAAACTACCTTATTCTCTATATTATGGAAATATAAAATCTTAAGATTATAATGCAGCTGTTGTCCCTACTGTTGTTGCTGTCTCACCAAAAGATGTCATATAAAATGATATTTTCCCTTATCTCTAAGACATATAAAGAAGATTATCCATCTCTTCTATCTAACAATCATTAAACTAACATTCTTACACTTATCATTAAATCAAATATTTAATTTAATGTCTCTTTTGGAATATTATTATATTCCTTAGCAACAAGATTACCTTCCAAATCTATTACTCTAAATTATTTTATTGGCTCAAANTCCACCTTTGAATTTATTGATTGGATATTAATCTTTATATTTAGTTAAATGATCTCTTAATTAAGCATATTATTCTGATAGATGTGGTAATACTTCATCATAAACATCAGTGAATAAATCTTGAATGGATGGTTATTATTCTATGTAATGAATAATTTAAATACATTCTGATCCATTTTTTAATGCAGCAATAACTCTATTTCTAACATCTTTTCTAATTTGATTATCATGCTCATCATTAAATTATCTAAGTCCTTATTTTTTTAAGAATAAACCTAATCTATTGATTGGATTATTTCCAGATTTCCAAGAATCAATTTCTTCTTAAGATCTATATAAAACAGAATGATCAGATGTTGAATGATCTCCAATCTATTGATACAATTAAAATATACTCTATAAGTAATAAATTCAATAAAGAATGGTTCTTTATTTTTAATAATTTATTCTCTTGCATATTTGACTCCATTATAAACAGCTAATAAATCATTACCATCAATTTTTAATGTTCTCATTCCATAAGCAGGAGCTTTTCCAGCAATAGTATCACCTCTAAATTGATCATCTGTAGGAGTACTAATAGCATAATGATTATTTCTGCATAAAAATAGAGTTTAGCATTTTAAAGTTTATGCAAAATTCATTGCAGAATGAAAATCTCCTTCAGAAGCTGCTCCTTCACCAAACCAAGTAGCTGCTATCTTATTTTCACCATTTACTCTAAATCCATATCCTGCTCCACTTGCTTATGGTACTTAAGTAGCTATAATATGTCATTTAATATTAATTTACTTAAAGGTGATGATACTGTCACTATATTTAAATCCTTGCTTCCATAATGAACTGGCATTTATCTACCTTTTCCACCATCTAAATGATTTCCTATACATTAATTCACTATTTATTCAATTGTAAATCCTCTCCACATAAAACTACCTTATTCTCTATATTATGGAAATATAAAATCTTAAGATTATAATGCAGCTGTTGTCCCTACTGTTGTTGCTGTCTCACCAAAAGATGTCATATAAAATGAAATTTTCCCTTATCTCTAAGACATATAAAGAAGATTATCCATCTCTTCTATCTAATAACTATTAAACCAACATTCTTACACTTATCATTAAATCAAATATTTAATTTAATGTCTCTTTTGGAATATTATTGTATTCCTTAGCAATAAGATTACCTTCCAAATCTATTACTCTAAATTATTTTATTGGCTCAAAGTTTTTTATTGCATTTATCTAATAAACATACTCTGATGGCACATCTTTAAAGGCTTTGCTTATTTTAGAAAATCTCATAAAATGATGCATTAAACACAGATATTAATATAAAATCAATTATTTATATCTCCATATTAAAAGATTCTCTAATCAATTGTGTTCATCTAAGAATTATTATTCAAAATCATACTTACTTATCTCTTCCTTATTCAAATTCATTCAATTACTAATATCAACCTACTCACTTACATCATTTAATAATACATTCTCATTTCAAACTTACGTCATTTGATAATAATAAATAACCAAAACAATTTCAAACTCAATTATATTCATTTTATAAATTAAATATATATTTTTTTCTAAAAGAATTCTGCTTATTTATTTACAGATCCTTTTAATTTAAATTAATCTAATTAAAGCCATTCCAAAATTACCATCAGATTACCTAAGTTATATAAATTCTTTAATACAAATTTATTATTATTATGATATTATGAGTTTGTGATAATTTCCTATAATCCCTCTAATATGAATCTATTTAAAAAATTCGTATGATATATTATTCTTTATAATCTCTCACTTTAAAATGTATCATACTTTTAATAAAAATTTTAGTGTGTCTTCTGATGCATTATTATTTTTTAATATTATTAAAGTTTGAAAAACGATTCTTTAATATTGATTTTATTTAAGATAGTAACATTTATTAAATTGATTTGAACCATTATTTCTTGATTAAAAAAAGAAATTAAAGAATTGAATTTGTATATTTTTAAATATTGTATGCTTTTTTTATTTTATATTTAATTTCTATTAGGTTTCCTTAGCAGGAATATCTTGAATAATACCATAGTTTTATGAATTTAATAGTATATAATTAATTAATAATAGAACTTAAAAATATTATTATTTAATAATTTATTAGTTTTATTTATTCTGAATTAATTTAGAATTAATAAAAATAATGATTTTTCCACTAAAATTTGTTTTTTAAATTATCGTTATACTAAAATATTATCATCATAATAATAATAATTTTTAATTTGCAATAGTGTTTGTAAAGATTTCATCCCATTCTTATAGATTAAAAAAATGAAATAAAGTATTGTTAATTCTAACATAGTTTTTTGAATTTCACCAAAAGTTGTGTTTAATTATTTATTAAGAAATACTATAGCTTAGCTAATTTAATCATTTGAATAAAATTAACTTAATATTTTAGAAACATTTCCTAATAATGAATATAGCCAAAAAATTTTTTTGGAGGTTGAGGTGTTGTTTAATCTGTTACAAAGAAGCTGACATAATAATGAAGTGCTTTTATTTTAATCAATTCTTTTGTCGGATACAAATATTAGACTAAAAAATAAAATAGAAAAATTTACAAAATAAAACTAAAGGTTAGTATTTTTAATAAGTTAATTTAGTTTTTTTTGTTTAATTCAATTTAATATTTGATATATTAATTGATATAAAAATGATTAATATATATGATCTAAATTTAAGTATAATAAAATTGAATCCTTCAGTAAAAGAAACAAAACTTGAAATAATTTCTAAAGCTCCTTCAAATTATTCACTTGAATTGGTTGATAACCATCTTAAACTTAGCATATTAGCTACATATAAAACTTCATATTTTTATGTATAAAGCCATCATTATTCTTAAATGCAGAATGATGAATATTTTAAAAAAGGATTAATATACTATTAAATTATCAATTCCATTTTGAACTCCCTATAAGTATTGTAAAGTTTAAATACTAATTTTAAAATGTTTATGTAAGGTGATTAGATAGTCTAATCTAAATTAGTTAAATAAATTAATATTTCAACAAATCTTCGTTAGATTACTTCATTCTTATTATTTAATCCATAGGTGATGTAAGTAAAAAAAGTTCACTATAAATTTAAAGAGTTTTTAAGTAAGTCTCAAAGCCTTTAAATAAACTTCTGATGTCTGGATCAGAAAGTTAAAAAAAAATAACCTAATGTATTAAATTAAGAAATGGAGATTTATCTTATACTAATTTGGAGATTAATTATCCAAATTGAAAGTTATTATATTCTATACATTCAGAAAATTAATGAACTTACTTTTTTATTTTAATGTAAAAGCAAAGTTTGTACAAATTCAAATGAATTTTATTTTAATAATAATTCTTTATAGATATCGGGATCTGAGAAGAGAAAATCAAGATAAGAAACAATTTTGTTTAATTAATCTTATATTTAGTTAGGTATGATTTAGAAGTTGTAATAGATCGAAAATTTAATGGGATTGATAAAATTCTTTAAGTTTAGAAGAGTGAAATGCAAGTTTATTAAGTTCTTGAAGTTAAGAGTAGAATAGATGGATTTAATATTAAAAATATTTAAATAAAATAAATATTAATGTAAAAATAATTAGAAAAAGAATATATTATATATTTTAATAATATTATTTAAAATATGATATAGATAATATAATTTATGGTTGGGAAAGATATTAAAATATTTAAATATATTTTAATTTGAAAAATATTTAATGGATTAAGGTTTAGAGCCAGCATTATTATAAGGAGAATTAAAGAAATAAGATGAAGTATAAAATATAAGATATAAATTAGTGGGCAAAAGCAATAATATTTGATGAGGATTTGAATGTGATAACACATAAAAACTGTGCTGCAACAAAAGAGGAATTAGGTCCATATTTGAAAGCATATGATGTAAGAGACAATACAATAGGAGGAGGGTTTATATTATTAGGTGAACATTATGAAGTTCATAGATGGCATCCTCCTCTGATATATGGAAGAAGAGGAGATGCAGATGTTGGAGAAGGAATATCTTTAGCAAGAGTAAAAGACATAAACTTATTAGTAAATAGGGGATTTGTAAAAAGTTAAACGGGAAGAAGGTTTATTTATTAATAACCTATGAATTGCCAATAGTGAGTGCTAGAGCTGTACCTTAATAAATAAACTTTTACAATCAATTCATTGGTGAATTAGAGAAATTTGATATTAAGTAACAATGAAAATGAATATTAAATAATATTAATAATCCATATTAATTATATATTTTCTTAATAGGCTTCTCATTTTCTAATCAAATTTGATTTTAAATTTGAAATTACATTAAATAGTAATATCACATCTAAAAAAACAATAAAATAACATTATAATGATTATTAATAATAATATACTCTCACACTAACTTAATTGTGCAACCTATAGCTTCTAATTTTATCTTCAATTCTTCAGCATCACTCTTTTTCATTTATTTATTTAATGTGGCAGGTAATTTTTCTACCAAATCCTTAGCTTCCTTTAATCCTAAATTGAATATTGCTCTAACATCTTTAATAATCTTAATTTTTTAAGCAGGATCATAAGAATCAAGGATAACATCATAATTAGATTTCTAAATAATTATTATATAGAAATTACAGTAGCTTCTTTTGGAGCTTCTTTAGGAGTTTCTACTTTTTTTTCTTCTTATACAGAAGCAGTAGCAGTAGCTTATCCTTAAACTCCTGTTCCTACTCCACCTCCAAATCCTACTACTTCAGAAAATAATGTTGCAATTCCTTATTATCCTAAAGGCCATAATTTAGCTATAATTTCTTATTATTATAACCATTAAGGATGTGCTGTTGGCCAAACTCCAGGACCTTATCTTTAATTTATATATTACCAACTTAAGTATCTTCATTTTTTATTCCTAGTGAAAATTCACCAAAATCTGGCTTATTTTGTACTTATTTCTACAATATATAATTCAGATATTAAAATTCATTCTCACTTAAATATTCTATATGTTTTGCTAACAAATTAATCTTCTTTTATTAATTAGCATCTAATTTATCATTAAAAACTCTTGGAGGCCTAAATACAAAATCATTCATCAAATTTATACATTTCTTTTGCTCTATTTTTGAATTCATTCCATTCTCTTTGAAATGATAAATATCTTTCTTTAAAAGATACCTTTTCAATTTTATTCAATTCACTTTCTAATTTATTTATTGTACTACATCCAAACCTTACCACTCTTTACATCTCTAATAAATTATTAATTTATATATATATTTTATTTTTATATAATACTACACTTAATATTCATCAATTTTTAACTACTTTCTCTACACCCTTTTTTATAAAGAATGTATAATCTCTTCTTCCAAATTCAAATTCTAAATCTCTAAATCCTTTTAATTTCTTTCATCTAAAATCTATTTAATCTAAACTCTATTATACATTCAATAAAATTATTGAGTCATCAACTACTATAACTCTTGTTCTTCTTCTCAAAATAATATAATTGATGGTGATATTCCAAAATTTTCTGATAAAAATTCATAATTACTCATAGTAAAAATATTTGAATATAACTTATTTTTTAATATATATAATTAATATGGATAAGGAATAAAAACTAAATAAACTTATTTCTTATAATTAATCTTTTATAAAAAATTAAGAATTGATAATAATCTGAAATTCTTTCTTCTGTAATTGTTTTTTTAATTTATATTAATACTGAACCTACTTATTATTTTAAACTTGATAACTCAATATTTTTTATGTGAATTTTCCTTCTTCTTTTTTCAAAATTTATAGCTGCAAGCTTTTTTAATTAAATTTGATTAATTATTTACTTTTTTATCATTATACACATGTATCTAATGTATCAGAGTCAATTCCTGAATTTATAAACCTTTAACCAATACTTTGCTTTTTCTTTGCATAATAGCATAATTATTTTATTTAAATCTCTTAGAAGTTAAGATAATAGTATATATTTGATTAAATAATTAATGAATAACGTACTAGAATAACATTTCTACGTTTATTTGAATAATAAATAAAAACAAAAAATTCTAAAATATTTTAATTACAAAAATTTATTTACATAAGACAATTTAAATGCAATTTTTATTTAAAATTTAATATTTCTTTGTTTTATTACCAAAACCTTTAATATAGTGACATGCTTAAATGATTTTGAACTAAAAAATGAATTATAATAATCCTTTTATTTTGTAACTAAAAACTTTCCATTTTTTTATCTTAGTTTAAGATTTTGATAATAACCAATACAATATTAATAATAATTGAATAGCATCTTATATTATAATAAATTTATAAAAGCTATTATTAAAATGATCAAAATTTTGATATTATTGGCATAATTTCTTGAATTTTTGTTTTCAGTCTGCTTGTGCACATTCATGAAAATTGGAAGAGAAGAAACTAAAATGAGTGGAAGAGTTCTAAAATTTGCTTATCGAGTTGAAAAAAATCTACTCTACAACTACGAATTTGGACCAAACACTAAAGTAGGTAATCACTAATCTTTAGGATATAAGACTTTGTTTGATCCCATTTTTAATGCCAACTATCTATAAGAAAATAATTAACATTAAATCTCCATTAAGTTTTTATGAACTATTATTAGCTTTTATTGATATTTTATCACTCATCGACTAAATCAATACAACTGAATCTCATCAAAGATATTGTCTAGTTTGTACAATAAGAGTCTTAAGAACTATGATGATGCTTTTTGAATTAGTGTAAGAAATTACAAAAATTGTCATTTTTCATTATGAGTAAATTTTNATAACTTATTTTTTAATATATATAATTAATATGGATAAGGAATAAAAACTAAATAAACTTATTTCTTATAATTAATCTTTTATAAAAAATTAAGAATTGATAATAATCTGAAATTCTTTCTTCTGTAATTGTTTTTTTAATTTATATTAATACTGAACCTACTTATTATTTTAAACTTGATAACTCAATATTTTTTATGTGAATTTTCCTTCTTCTTTTTTCAAAATTTATAGCTGCAAGCTTTTTTAATTAAATTTGATTAATTATTTACTTTTTTATCATTATACACATGTATCTAATGTATCAGAGTCAATTCCTGAATTTATAAACCTTTAACCAATACTTTGCTTTTTCTTTGCATAATAGCATAATTATTTTATTTAAATCTCTTAGAAGTTAAGATAATAGTATATATTTGATTAAATAATTAATGAATAACGTACTAGAATAACATTTCTACGTTTATTTGAATAATAAATAAAAACAAAAAATTCTAAAATATTTTAATTACAAAAATTTATTTACATAAGACAATTTAAATGCAATTTTTATTTAAAATTTAATATTTCTTTGTTTTATTACCAAAACCTTTAATATAGTGACATGCTTAAATGATTTTGAACTAAAAAATGAATTATAATAATCCTTTTATTTTGTAACTAAAAACTTTCCATTTTTTTATCTTAGTTTAAGATTTTGATAATAACCAATACAATATTAATAATAATTGAATAGCATCTTATATTATAATAAATTTATAAAAGCTATTATTAAAATGATCAAAATTTTGATATTATTGGCATAATTTCTTGAATTTTTGTTTTCAGTCTGCTTGTGCACATTCATGAAAATTGGAAGAGAAGAAACTAAAATGAGTGGAAGAGTTCTAAAATTTGCTTATCGAGTTGAAAAAAATCTACTCTACAACTACGAATTTGGACCAAACACTAAAGTAGGTAATCACTAATCTTTAGGATATAAGACTTTGTTTGATCCCATTTTTAATGCCAACTATCTATAAGAAAATAATTAACATTAAATCTCCATTAAGTTTTTATGAACTATTATTAGCTTTTATTGATATTTTATCACTCATCGACTAAATCAATACAACTGAATCTCATCAAAGATATTGTCTAGTTTGTACAATAAGAGTCTTAAGAACTATGATGATGCTTTTTGAATTAGTGTAAGAAATTACAAAAATTGTCATTTTTCATTATGAGTAAATTTTACAAAACAGATTATTACAAATGCAATCAAAGAAGTAAGCCTTGTTAAATAATATAAATCAATAATAATAACCATTATCAATCTAATAACAATAAATTCTTGATTAAAATTCTGATTCAGATGAACAATCTAAATTAATTAACTTATGAAAATAATAATAACAATAAATTTCAATAAAACGACTAATTTTTCCATAAATGAAGATCCCTTGCATTCTATTGAATCTAGTTATTAATTAACAACAACATTACATCTAGATTATAGATCCATGGAGTTTTGAAAAATCATTCACTAAGGTTGTTGTTAGAGAATAACTTTTAATAATGATTAAACTAAATTATTGATGTCAAATCTATTAGACATTAAAGAAAACTAAATGTAATTAATAAGCCCTTCATAAATATAGAGAGTTAGTAGCAGAATACTTATCTTAATTAATTTGGATGAATTGATTACAAATTTGTATATATATAATTAACAATCTATTTATGATCTATGTAATTTTGAAAATATATTCTTAAGATAAAATGTTCCAAATTTAGTTAATCAACAACATTCTCCATACCTAAAACTATTTTTAAATTAATTATTTTTGTTTAATAAAAATATTGATCAAAAGTTGTTTAATTTTTATTTATTTTAAATTAATTTAATCTAATTCTTCATATCAAATATGAATGATTAATTATTTTCCGTACTATTTTAAATTGTTATATGATAAATTTAAAAATTTAGAAATCAAATATATTCAGATGTAAAGAAAAATTTGTTTAGCTTAGATTAGTTTAGATAAGATTAAATTTCACTATAACTACTTTTATTTTAAAGTTAATTCTTATATAGTATTATAATAACTTATAAAAATTTAAAGAATCTTCTAATAGTCTGAAAATAAGAAATTTTATTTGAAAAATTAACACTCTATTCACATAATTCAAATGAATAAATTTAATTTTCTTAAAATTTTTGTTTTAATCTTTTGTTTAAAATTTTTTAAGATATCTATACTATTGAAATGCTGCTTTTGGTTATTAAATTAATATTTACATTAAAATAAAATAAATGAGGTAAATTTTAAATAATTTCATGATCATATTATGAATTTAAAGCTAAACTAAAAATGGATACCCTATGATAGGGTTTATTTTATTTTTAGTTGTGTTTTGACTTTTATAATGATAATAGGTTTTAAACATTTACGAATATAAGATAAATTAATTAAAACTTTATATGATTAAGATTCTTGTAAAGTTTGAGATTAATTAAAACTAAATAACTATTTTCATTAATGATGGAATGAGTTTGATCGGGTCCTTTAATTATTTTAGGCCATCTCACTTTCATTACTAGAGCTCATAAATCTAAATCTCTTTTAAGGTTTGTTTTAATATGATTTAATAGTTGTTGGTGTATTGGATGAATTACTATATCGAATAATTGGACAAATAGTTTCTTCAGGATCTAGATCTCTAGGGGAACCCTAATCAGAACAAAATTTAAAGATCTTTACAATTCAAAATATCAAGCAGCTTTTCTTCTAATTAATCTAATTTTTAGCAATCATTAATTGCAGAGTAGAAATTATAATCTTTTCTTATTAATAAATCTTTTATAAAGTATATATNATTTGCTTATCGAGTTGAAAAAAATCTACTCTACAACTACGAATTTGGACCAAACACTAAAGTAGGTAATCACTAATCTTTAGGATATAAGACTTTGTTTGATCCCATTTTTAATGCCAACTATCTATAAGAAAATAATTAACATTAAATCTCCATTAAGTTTTTATGAACTATTATTAGCTTTTATTGATATTTTATCACTCATCGACTAAATCAATACAACTGAATCTCATCAAAGATATTGTCTAGTTTGTACAATAAGAGTCTTAAGAACTATGATGATGCTTTTTGAATTAGTGTAAGAAATTACAAAAATTGTCATTTTTCATTATGAGTAAATTTTACAAAACAGATTATTACAAATGCAATCAAAGAAGTAAGCCTTGTTAAATAATATAAATCAATAATAATAACCATTATCAATCTAATAACAATAAATTCTTGATTAAAATTCTGATTCAGATGAACAATCTAAATTAATTAACTTATGAAAATAATAATAACAATAAATTTCAATAAAACGACTAATTTTTCCATAAATGAAGATCCCTTGCATTCTATTGAATCTAGTTATTAATTAACAACAACATTACATCTAGATTATAGATCCATGGAGTTTTGAAAAATCATTCACTAAGGTTGTTGTTAGAGAATAACTTTTAATAATGATTAAACTAAATTATTGATGTCAAATCTATTAGACATTAAAGAAAACTAAATGTAATTAATAAGCCCTTCATAAATATAGAGAGTTAGTAGCAGAATACTTATCTTAATTAATTTGGATGAATTGATTACAAATTTGTATATATATAATTAACAATCTATTTATGATCTATGTAATTTTGAAAATATATTCTTAAGATAAAATGTTCCAAATTTAGTTAATCAACAACATTCTCCATACCTAAAACTATTTTTAAATTAATTATTTTTGTTTAATAAAAATATTGATCAAAAGTTGTTTAATTTTTATTTATTTTAAATTAATTTAATCTAATTCTTCATATCAAATATGAATGATTAATTATTTTCCGTACTATTTTAAATTGTTATATGATAAATTTAAAAATTTAGAAATCAAATATATTCAGATGTAAAGAAAAATTTGTTTAGCTTAGATTAGTTTAGATAAGATTAAATTTCACTATAACTACTTTTATTTTAAAGTTAATTCTTATATAGTATTATAATAACTTATAAAAATTTAAAGAATCTTCTAATAGTCTGAAAATAAGAAATTTTATTTGAAAAATTAACACTCTATTCACATAATTCAAATGAATAAATTTAATTTTCTTAAAATTTTTGTTTTAATCTTTTGTTTAAAATTTTTTAAGATATCTATACTATTGAAATGCTGCTTTTGGTTATTAAATTAATATTTACATTAAAATAAAATAAATGAGGTAAATTTTAAATAATTTCATGATCATATTATGAATTTAAAGCTAAACTAAAAATGGATACCCTATGATAGGGTTTATTTTATTTTTAGTTGTGTTTTGACTTTTATAATGATAATAGGTTTTAAACATTTACGAATATAAGATAAATTAATTAAAACTTTATATGATTAAGATTCTTGTAAAGTTTGAGATTAATTAAAACTAAATAACTATTTTCATTAATGATGGAATGAGTTTGATCGGGTCCTTTAATTATTTTAGGCCATCTCACTTTCATTACTAGAGCTCATAAATCTAAATCTCTTTTAAGGTTTGTTTTAATATGATTTAATAGTTGTTGGTGTATTGGATGAATTACTATATCGAATAATTGGACAAATAGTTTCTTCAGGATCTAGATCTCTAGGGGAACCCTAATCAGAACAAAATTTAAAGATCTTTACAATTCAAAATATCAAGCAGCTTTTCTTCTAATTAATCTAATTTTTAGCAATCATTAATTGCAGAGTAGAAATTATAATCTTTTCTTATTAATAAATCTTTTATAAAGTATATATATACCTTTAATACATCCTTTTTGTTCCATTGAGATTTAATTTTATTGATACAATTTCCATAATGCAAGCAATACTTAGCTTTCTAAAGACATATTTTATATTTTAATATTTTTATTAATTAATCCTATTGTGATATTTTGAGAATCATTATTTTAATCAAGAAGAGATGATTTGTAAATTTTGGCTAACTCATTGAACTAAATAACTTTATTTTCCATTTAAACAATAACAAATAGTTTATATAGAATTAAAATCTATAAGAATCTCTTCTTCACTTTTAATGAAGAACTAATAAATCATTAAATGTCTACTTAAGCTAAAAAAATATACATAAGGATATATTCATCAAAAATATTTTGAGTGAATTTATTTACTACATATTTATAAAATATTGTAGTCTATTAAGATTGTGTGAAAATTATTTACTTTATTTGATGATGATTTATGAATCTTAACTTATTAAAATTATTTCACATTCAATTAACTGAGTTTAAAGATACCAATTATGTTATTTCTTTTTTTTTTGTATTTTGTTAAATTTACAGCAAAACAATCAGAATGTGCTTTTCATCAAACTAATCTCATAGGGGAGCTCTTAAAATAAAAACTTATTTTATCGAAATATCTTTGTCAATAAAATATAAAATATTTATTTACATAACATATTAATTATCATAGAGATTTTTTTCTATGTTTTTATAATAAACATGAATTCTAAATATCTCATAAATTTGTAAAAAATTATTGAAATAAGATAAAGAAATTATGACTTTATTTGATAATAATTTTCATTAATTATTAATGNTTAAATTAATATTTACATTAAAATAAAATAAATGAGGTAAATTTTAAATAATTTCATGATCATATTATGAATTTAAAGCTAAACTAAAAATGGATACCCTATGATAGGGTTTATTTTATTTTTAGTTGTGTTTTGACTTTTATAATGATAATAGGTTTTAAACATTTACGAATATAAGATAAATTAATTAAAACTTTATATGATTAAGATTCTTGTAAAGTTTGAGATTAATTAAAACTAAATAACTATTTTCATTAATGATGGAATGAGTTTGATCGGGTCCTTTAATTATTTTAGGCCATCTCACTTTCATTACTAGAGCTCATAAATCTAAATCTCTTTTAAGGTTTGTTTTAATATGATTTAATAGTTGTTGGTGTATTGGATGAATTACTATATCGAATAATTGGACAAATAGTTTCTTCAGGATCTAGATCTCTAGGGGAACCCTAATCAGAACAAAATTTAAAGATCTTTACAATTCAAAATATCAAGCAGCTTTTCTTCTAATTAATCTAATTTTTAGCAATCATTAATTGCAGAGTAGAAATTATAATCTTTTCTTATTAATAAATCTTTTATAAAGTATATATATACCTTTAATACATCCTTTTTGTTCCATTGAGATTTAATTTTATTGATACAATTTCCATAATGCAAGCAATACTTAGCTTTCTAAAGACATATTTTATATTTTAATATTTTTATTAATTAATCCTATTGTGATATTTTGAGAATCATTATTTTAATCAAGAAGAGATGATTTGTAAATTTTGGCTAACTCATTGAACTAAATAACTTTATTTTCCATTTAAACAATAACAAATAGTTTATATAGAATTAAAATCTATAAGAATCTCTTCTTCACTTTTAATGAAGAACTAATAAATCATTAAATGTCTACTTAAGCTAAAAAAATATACATAAGGATATATTCATCAAAAATATTTTGAGTGAATTTATTTACTACATATTTATAAAATATTGTAGTCTATTAAGATTGTGTGAAAATTATTTACTTTATTTGATGATGATTTATGAATCTTAACTTATTAAAATTATTTCACATTCAATTAACTGAGTTTAAAGATACCAATTATGTTATTTCTTTTTTTTTTGTATTTTGTTAAATTTACAGCAAAACAATCAGAATGTGCTTTTCATCAAACTAATCTCATAGGGGAGCTCTTAAAATAAAAACTTATTTTATCGAAATATCTTTGTCAATAAAATATAAAATATTTATTTACATAACATATTAATTATCATAGAGATTTTTTTCTATGTTTTTATAATAAACATGAATTCTAAATATCTCATAAATTTGTAAAAAATTATTGAAATAAGATAAAGAAATTATGACTTTATTTGATAATAATTTTCATTAATTATTAATGTATGAAAATTTTCTAAATTAATTTAATTAATAAATATAGTTAATCATAATTCATTTAATTGGGTATATTTTAAATTAAGATTTCTATTTATAAGAATTATTCTTATATATTAATTATAAAAGTATATAATGCACTTTTACTCATTAAAAATATACTAATAATTTTGATAAATGGTTAGGAGGAATACATTTTGATAATAATTTTAGAAAAGTTCTGAAATTACTCAAATAAAAATTAGATACTATTTAAAAAATGATATATCTATATAAATTTAAGTTAATGAAGAGATTTGATAATCAATTTTCACCAGTTCCCAATTCAGAGGCGAACTAAAAGATTGGCTCGAAATGAGAAGAATTTGGAGAATTTGTAATGTTTTCATTTGAATTACATGAAACGATTTCATCTTAAAATAAGGAATTAACATCGCTTTCTTATTCTGAATCCTAAAAGAATGAAAAAATAAATTACTGAGTCATCATCTGAATCATACAACTTGTCTTTTAGTTATATAGAGACCTTTCTTGTTCTTCCTAATTATTATTTAATTTAAATTACCTATCGTAATTGTAGAGAGATCAGTGTCTGAAAAAATTCTTTTAATATTATAAATATAGAGGGATGGGATGTTGTAAGTCAAAACAACTACTAATTTCTATCCTTATATCTAAAGACGTCTATTTTCGCCACATTCCCAAAAAGAATTTTATCCATCTGTAATAATTAGTTTGAATTCAACAAGTTAATCTAGATAAACAAATATAGATACTAAGTTCAACTTCTAAAGCAAAATCACTAAACCAAATGGGATACATTTCATTATTAGTTATTAATTTAAATCCTTATTAAGGATTCCAATTCCCTAATTATTGATTGTTTCCAACGATGCTGACCATTTAACTAAATTCTGTAGAACATTTCACCCGAAATAACACTTAAGCACTCATTTTACAATATTTATTATTATAGATAAACTTAAATCATCCGCTATTAGTTATGTATAATTTTATATTAAAACGTGAATGTCTTTCTTTTGCGTCATTACAAAAAGGAAATTTATTATTTAAGAATTTAAAACATATAAGAAAATCAAGTAAATTTTTGAATCTATAGATAATCTAAAAAGGTTATTAAGTTTAACTGCTATTATTAAGTTTAGAATATCAAATCTGAAATATAACTATTTTGTATAAACCAATGTTTTAATAAAAATAATCATATTTTTTATATCAAATGTTAAGATTTTCAAATGTAATCATCAAGTTCTTGTAAAATTTAACATTAAATATAAATCTGGCAATATTTAGAAGAGTTTCTATAATAAATTAAAAATATTTTCTTTATTAAAGCTTAAAAACTTAAAAAAAAATTAAATTTTTTAATGATATAAGAATCCTTTTTAAAATAAATAGAATCACAATTTCATACAAAGACTTTCTTAATTCTTTAAGGAGGAAATTTAATTTTTATTCTTTCTGTTTTTTCTCCTTAACCTAAAGTGGGTAACTTGAATTCTGATTTTGGTTAAACTCGTTTTTTTTTATGTACAGTCAACACCTTATAAGCTAAATTTTAACAATTATTACAATTTATTCTCTTTTTTCACTTAGATGTTATGCATGTATTCTAGATGAAGCAATATTAGCAAAAGCTTTTCGAAATAAATTAAGTTCCTGTTATTATTGTTTCTTCATCATCTCAATATAAGGATCAAAATTTTTTCTTTGTTAAAATAAGTATTCTCCTTAATCAATAGTTTAATTTCTTTTTGTCTTTGGAGGTATTAACATTATAAAAATATAATAATAATTATTTTATTACAATCTTCACCTTAACTTTATTGATATTTAACTAAAAAGTATAATTTTATAATGACAACATTAAAAATTATATAATTTGATTAACTTAGTTTAGTATGACAAGAAATTTAATTTATTTATATTTAAAGATAATTTATATTCTCGTATGAAAGAGCCTTTTCTAGTAAAATTTGTTGTCTAAAACAATTTTAATTTCAATTAGGATGAGTAAATGAGATTACCTTTAAAAAAAATAAATTAAATATTAACAATAACAAAGGAGAGATTCATCATATTTTTATAGAAAAAAAATTTAATTTAATCATCAGATTTGGAAAGCATTCATTTTGGTATATGAAATGAGAATTATAATAGAATTTTTTGACAGATCTTAAAATAAGTTTGTAGAAGAAAAACAAGTATTTGATTTTTACAATAATTTATTTGCGTTTCCAAAAGAATTTTTTGGTATACCTGAAATATTGGAAATTAGGTTAATTTTTGAAATTAATTATTGGTAATTAAAAGAAATAGAGAGAGATTTTAAAGTTTATTAGAGAATATAATAATAATTAATTGATCAGTAAAATGAATTAAGAAATGAATTAGACAATTAAATTTCAGAATTTGAAGTCATGAATAAATATTTAAGTGAAATCTATAATTTAGAGAATGAATAGATTTTAATTAAAAAAATTGAGGAAATTTAAAAGAGAAAAGTTGATATTGTTATAATTTATAGCAGTCCCTTGGTTTAAATAGATAATGATAATAATATATCGAATGCATAGTTTATAGATTATGAAAGGGAAATAAGTAATATATAGCAGGAAATAAAGTTATCAGAAAAAGATATATAATATAAGATTTTATTAGCTACGAAAGATAATTTGGATGAAGCAATGAATTCTAATCCATAGATAATGCATTTAATAATTAATGGAGATTATGATCCTATTTCTGGGTATTATTTCGAACTATAAGATGGTGGTATTGTAGATAAACTACCTTTAGAAGACCTTATTTAATAACTATACGCTAATAAAAGAAAACTCAGACGATTAAAGTTAATATCTATAAGTTCTATGATAGCCAAAGATATTATTCATTTTCCTTAAAACAATGATAATAACCCATATTTAATAGAAAATGTTTAAAACTTTGCTTCTGTAACTTTTGTTGGATAAATAAAATTTTTTAATTCTGATGATAAATTCGGAAATTAATTTTGGAAGAGTTTTTACAAATAGTTGTTTGATAACAAAAGTCTTGAAGTTTCATATAATTCTGCTAAATAAGATGTTTAAAAATTATTTGATCAGAATTTTAAAAATAAAATAACAGATCTATTAATATGTTGTTGTTTTCATGTACATAATGAAGACTGTTTGAAAGATCCTTCAAAAATTAGTTATACACTTTCTCATAAATAACATCTGAAATGTTCTAAACAAAAATTTCTACATTATAATTGCAATACAGAAATTTCAGATCCAAATTAATGTGTAAACGGATGCTTAGGATAAATTTATCATAATAATAAATCTCTAAAATGTAAACTTAATGAAGACAATTGCGAATTATATGATAAAAGATATAAAATAATTTAAGATAATTTTATTCCATATATAAACTCGTATGATAGAAGTGAAATTTTAAAAATTGATATACCAATGAGTTTATTAATCAATGAGTAATAGGAAAAAAATGTATGTTGTTGCTTTGAATATCGTGTGTTTAACAATAGAATTATTGATAATAAATAAACAATTACTGAACATAAAAAGCATCAAGTTTCTGAAAAATTTGCAATATCCTCCCCTAAAGGTTCATAAGAATTTAATGGATTAGAATTTGAATAATTAAGTAGTAATAAAGAAGTTTCTTATTTAAAAATAAATAAATAAATCATTATTATTAATGGCAAAGATTATTATGATAATGATGCTCTTATAGAATAAATAATAAAATATTTTAAAGTAATCTTTATTTCTATAAATAGAAATTTTGTAAAATTAATAATAATAAACTTGAAATATTCCCAGAAAAATATTAATTATTTTTAACTAAATAAGAACGGAAGAAAAACATTCATATTATTTAAATTCCTTCAACATTTTAAGAAATGATACTTAATGTTAATTCAATTTTTGAAAAACATGAAAAAGGTGATAATACATTGAAAATTATAATCATTAAAATTATTGATTAATATTGCTAGGAGTAAAAATTCGAATAATTATATGAAGATTTACTTAATCAATTCTACTCTAAAGATAATATAGTAATTATTTTTGAAGTTAGTTTTAAAAATATAACACTTCTAAATAAATTTAAAAATGAAGAATTTTTTCAATAAATTAATTTTCATGAAATCTAAGAAAGCTTAGAAAAAGAAAAATAGGAAAAATAATGAGAATTATAAAACACAATTATTTATTATAATGTTTTTTCAACCTGAAAAGAAAATATAATTTTTATTCTATTTTAATCAAATTTTTAATTATAAAATTTAATAATTCAATAATGTAAAATTATTCTTAGGCAAATCTATTAAAAAGTTTTCGAATCACTCAACATTAATTAAACCAGATTTTAAAATAATATCAAACTTATGGATTTACTTAATCATAGATTTTACAAGCTTGGCAAAAGTGCAATCAAGATTAGTATCTTTTCCATGATGTTCTAATCTAATTAGTGTACAAACTATCTAATTTAGTAATGCCAAAAATAGTATAAGCAATAACTTATTATAATCGTAACTTAATATGAAAACTTTAAGTGATCAAAATCAATTGCGAAATTCTATATTTATTCAAACAAGAGAAGATCTTTAGTATTTATTATTTGACTGATATTTAGAAATTTTGATCTACAAACTTTGTAAGACCAATATAGACCAAATTAAATCAATTCTCCAAATTGGAAACCAACAGGTTTGATCAATTTAGGAAATAGTAAATAATAATAATATTTTGAGCTTGCTATATTAATATTATGCTTTAATATATGTTTAATATAACTTCACTAAGAAAACTTATTTTTAAGGTTTAGTTACCTAATTAAAAGACAAATGGATAAAAAGTGATATAAAAATTAAAAGAGTTATTTGCATTAATGTAATAAGGTAATAGAAACTACTTAAATCCTTGTGAATTAATTACATCTCTTTAGGAATATAAACCAAGTAAAATTGCAAACTATATAGATATTTTAACTATTTAAGGTGAATAGAATGATTATAGTGAATTATAATTAATGCTATTAGATGCTATAGAAAATTCTTTATTAGATATTAATAATGAGTAAATAATCTAAGAATTTAAATCTATATTTTATGGCCAATCAGAAGAGAATATAATTGTTAATAATAAAGTTATTAAAACCACACCAACTTAATATAGTTCTATAACAATAGAATCTAATTAAGAAAATTTATTAAAAGCATTCAGTTCTTCAAGAATATTAATTTTAGATGATTATGAAATTACTGAAAAGGTTTATACAAAAGCCTTCATTCATTAAAACATTAAATCTGCACCAAAAATCTTATAATTTTATCTTAATAGAGTATTTTATGATTCTAATTTAAATCAACTTGTTAAAAATAATTCAGTTTTTAACTTTCCTTCAGTAAAAATATTTTTTAATTTAGACAATTGATGTTAGTTAATTCATATAAGAGGAATCAATAATTTAATCTAAAGAAATGTAAGAGCTTTTAAAGAAAGAATAAGAAATTTTATATAAATTAGAATAATGCGGAGATTAATAATTGGAATAACAATTTCAAAATTTTATTAAACTATTTTAAAAACAGCCAAACGAATAATTTATTATTGATGCAAATCCAAATCTTTAAAATCATATGGAAATGGCTAAATAATTATCTTTGTATTAAGAAGCCTTTAAAGATAAAAGATAATAATTGTAAATGGAGTATATAAAAATAGAACAGTTGAAAAAAAGAGTTATTGAAGCAAAGAAGAGTATATACCAATTGACAGCTGTTTTGATTCATTCTGGTACAGCTTAAAGTGGTCATTACTATTGTTTTATATTTGATGGAATAAATTGGTGGAAATTTAATGATAGAGTAGTTACTTAAGTTGAATTTCCAACAGTATTTGCAGAAGCTTAAGGAAAAACTAATTAAAATACTAATGTATCAGGATTAATTTATGAACATTAAGACTAAATTAAATAGAATAGAAATATTTCATTAGGAAATGAAATGGATAAATTTGTTGAATAAAAAAATTAAGAAATTTTGATACTTATGGATCAATAAATATTATTATAGAGAAAATCTCGTATATTGTAGAGAGCTGCAGGACATAGAATAATATATCCCAAAAGTGATATTAGTAAGGCCTTAATTAAATATTAATATTTCGAAGAATTTTTAAATGGAAATCCAAATAGATATTATTTTATTAGACATACTATTTTAGATGTAGTTTATTAATTTATATTGTTTAGGAAGAACTACAATAATTAAATCAAATACTAAATTATCCATAAAAAATTGATGAATATAAATAATATTTCATTTAAAATTCAGGATTATTTCCTCCTTCTTTTGATTAGATGTTTTAATAAGATTACAAAAAATGCAATTTTATAAATAATATAATAGCTAATTTTTAAATTCCATCATCAGTAACATCAATTAATTTTCAATAAGTTGTTGCATAATTTTAAAAATATTGTTTATAAATTAAAAATTTGGATAATTCAGTTTATGAATACATGACTGTCATATTTTAAGCAATTTTATTGTAAGGTTGTTTTATATGTGAATTATTAATACAAAAAAATAATTTAATTGAAGCTAAACAATTAACATAATTTATCTTAGAAACTTTAAAAACTAGGTAAAATAATATGATAAATTAAAAGTTAGTTAATCCAAGCCATAATAACTTAACAACTTAGAGAAAATATGAAAAGTATTATAGAACAATTAGAGGAACTTAGTAAAAAACAAAATTAACAATCAAAATTATAGATTGTTCAACCTAGCATTTTTGTTCCTGATTCAATATCTATTGTTAATTAAAATAAATTAAAAGATATTTCGGAAATAATAAATAAATTTGATGAACTAGTATAACATACATAGGTAAAAATATGAAAAATTTAATTATTAGTTATGGATTGGATTTGTCAATAAAATATTAAAATCTAGTGAAATTATCCCTTAGTAAGTACGTTTAGAAAAAGAAATGCCACTCTATTTTGAGTATAAATTATATTGATATTATAAAATAATAATATAAAATGTCATCTGATGAGTTAAATGCATAAAAAAATAAATTAAGAGAGTAAATTATTCATACAGAAACTCTAAATATGATGGCTAAATATTAGTTAGTTTTTTTAAAGATGGAAATATCAATGAGAAGGCTAGCTTTGATTATAAAATTAAAGTAATTTGAACTGATTATTGTAGAGGAAACTAACAGAAGGTTTATGCATTTAGGAAACTAAAGTAATCTAATAAATATAGCGTTAATCATTTTAAAGTTCTTTTTACATATATAGCATTAAAGTATAAGTAAATTGGAACAATAATTCAAAAAAAATAAAAAAGGAATATACATTATGCATTTATTAAAGTTAGACTTCTATTTTCAAAGAATAAAAATGACAAAATAAGAACATCCTTTTTATAAGTGATAGCATCTAAAGATTCAGAAATAAAAAATCTATAAATAAAGGAATAAGAAATTATGGAGAATATAACTAATTAAAAATAAAAAGAGTAGGATTTATAATAGAAAATAAAATAAAAAGATTTAATTTTAACATCATTAGAAAATGAATTGAGAAAAAACTCAACCAATAAAACACTTGATACAAAAGTAAATCAACTTAATATTTAAGTTAAGAAATATAGAAATTGAGAATCAGGAGATGCAAGATCGTATTATGGGAACTGAAGATTCTGTAAATTTATTTATAAGAGAAATGAATGATATGCTTGATACTCATGAAATCAGTACTAATTTAGGTAATCATAAAAACAAATTTATTAGGTATAGATTCTGATGAAAACTAATCTTATGAACAACCTCCTTAAATTGTTGAATATTAGAGCTAAAGATTAAATCAAAATACAAGATAATAAAAATCAAAGAACTTTTACTCAAATTAATTGACTAGAAGTACTAAAATTAATTGAATATATGAAAAATAATAATCAAAATAACTATGATTTAATCTTCTTATCTTGTTAATAAATTTTATTATATTGCTAATTCAACAAAATTGAATAATTATTAACTTAAGCTTTTGGTTTTGATTTACTAGTATTCATGGCATCATAAAGTTCTTTTTCTTGTTTTTTAGTTCTTCCTTGAACAGCTAATTTAATTGCCTATTAATTTTATAATTTAAGCATTTCATTTTCTTATTCCAATTATTACAATTTGAAATTAATTGAATCATTAGGATTTAATGTAATCATGTGTTTAAGTTCTTGAACTTCATTTTCTAATGCTAGAATAGTATTTTCCTATTGATGAATTTTATTTTCATAAGCTTATTTAATGTTAAAAACCTGAAGTAATGTAAAATAATTATACTTCTGCATCTTTTTATTTCAAAGTTTATAAACTCTCTTAAATGCATTCATCAATAGCTCTAATAATAGATTAACAATCATCTATTGATAATTATTATCCTGCAATAATTTTTGATAGCATTTTTTGAAGTTCATTCTACAATGCTAATTCAAAAGGTTTTTTTTGAATTGCAACATTAATTTAATTTGGATATTATTCCTCTTCTAAATCATCTAAGAAATTTGCCTATTGACTATAGCTTTTAAGTCTGCTTTAATTACTGAAGGTAGGAGCATAATTCTTGCTATAGGATGCATCAAAAGATTAATTATGTTCTGATCTAGATTTATGAGTAACATCTTTTATAAATTTAGGACCTTTTATAAAAGAATAAGGAGAATATATACCTGAAGATTAGTTTGGTGTTTTTTTCATTGACATTATTAAATGTAAAACTGCAATAATAATAATAATAATAATAATAAGAATAATAATAATAATAATAATAATATTTAAAATAATTAATCACTAATCATTTCTTCCACATGCTCTATTATAAATGGTATGAATACCATAATAGTGTTAACACATCCTTAAAATCCTTTTGGTTTATTTTCAGAATCGATTTATAAATGTTAGACTTCATTCACTTCAGTTTCAATGCATTCCGTACATTTTCGCGATAGAAAGTAAAATGCCTCTTGAACTCCATCTCCAGTCTTTGCACTTCTTTAATTATGAAAAGAAACCTAACTTCAAAATAAGGCAATTTGTATTTCTATGAGAATTCTTAAGCTTCTAGGAATTTAACTTATCGTTTCTAATTATGTGGCATATTGTACTTCACACAAATCTATTTTATTTCCTACCAGAATAGATTAAGAATTCGCTTTTGAACATTCTTAAACTTATTTAATCCAATAATCGCTTATACGATTGAAACTATCTTTATCTGCAATATCAAAAACCATAATGACTCCATCTGCTCTTTAAAAATAACCTTAAGATTTACAAAATTAACCTACTTTTTGTTAGACTAAAATATTTATCTTATCCTGCTGTATCCCATATACATAATTTTATTTATTGTCCTTAATGAACGAATTCTTTCTTTACTAGATTTAATCCAAGTGTTGGAAGATAATTATGTTAAAATGGAGCATCCTCTAAAATATAGAATTATTTTTACAGTCTATGAATCTTTGTATTAAACTTGTCTTACCAGACCCTAATCATCTTGTATATATCAAATACCTAGATTACCAATAACTATTAAATCAATTTTTATCATATATTTATATAAAATCAATACAAACATTCATTATTAACTCAATGCTTTATATTACTCGTAATATTTCTGGTCCATCTAACTAATAAAATTAGTTAAATCATTTGTTCTATAAAATGCATGTGTAATAGATGGACCACCAACTGCTACAACATAAAACATTAATCTATTTGGAATCATAAATTTATATTTTCCTAATTCGTAAAATCTTGCCAATAAAAATGAAAACAATCCTACAGTTATTGAAGTTGAAAAGAATGTCTTCTATATTGCACTATATTATTCATCATCAGCTGGATCTATCATTTTTTTTGCTTAAAGAAAAATAAAACATCCTGATGGATTAACAATTTAATTATCTGATTAAGACATTAAAATTATTATATTTATTTTAATAATCCATTTTCATAAATTTGCTTTATTTCTCATTTCTATTGGTACAAATTACTTTTTAGCAGGGCCAGTGTAATCTGAGACAGGTCTCATCAATTTGTTATTGCTTCTCTACTCAATAATATGTCCACCCCATCCTGTCATTCTAGAAATTACAAAGATGGCAGTAAACATGGGAGTTGGAACTCTAAATTAAGGAATGATTATTACCCACATTATCTATATGCACTAGCACTATAAAAATCAAGATTCGGATAAATCTTTTTCTCCTCAACCATCCTTTTTTCAATATGTTATGAAACAGCCAATAATGTAGGATCTCCGTTTTATGTCTTACTTAATTGCAATGAAAAGTCTTTAATAATAGGAGAGCGTGGATCTTCCTTTTTGTAGACTCTATGTCCAAATCCCATGATGAGTTATTTACTTTGATATCTGCTATTCAAAAATTGATCTGCTTATGGTATACTTCTTAGAGGTTCCAAATATTGCATAGCTGCTTCATTAGCTCCTCCATGAAGAGGTCCTCTAAGAGTTCCAATAGCTGTTGTAATTCCAGAATAAAAATCAGATAATGTACTTACAGTAACTCGTGCAGCGAAAGTAGATGCTGCAAAATCATGTTCAGCATATAATATTAATGAAACATCGAATGTCTTTATAACTAAAGGATCTATTTCACTCTTCAAATGATAAAGTTTAAGAAAGTTTTCAGCTATAGAATCTTTACCTGTATTCTCATTTATTTTAATTCCTGAATTGCTGTAATGGTACCAGTACAACAAAGCAGGTCCAAATATTGAAATTAATCTGATGCTTATATCATATTCCTAACCAGACTTAGTTTCAGGTTCTAAAATACCTAAAATTGATGTCACTGTTCTCATAATATCCATAGGATGAGATTCTTTAGGTAAAGTCTCCAAAATCTATTTCAATTTACAAGGAATATATCTCTTTGACCATATAAGTGTTTTTAATTCATCAAGTTATTATTAAGTAGGTAGATGACCTTTTAATAACAAATAAGTCACTTCTTCAAAAGTACATTTATAAGCAAGATCCTAAAATATTCTAAACTTATATATTACATTAATATCATAACCTCTGTAATTTAACCCTATACCACCAACTCCAACTGTGGAAATAGCTGATTATCCTGCTACTACTCCTTGAAGCCCTCCTGCTTATTTCTTTTCACTCATTTATATTAATGAGTCATTTTGTTAGTTAGTGCGTAACTATATATACTTAATTAATTTATAATATAATCAATATGTATCCTTGATTCATAAAAAAAGAAATTTAAAAATAAAATAATTGTTGAGGAGTATTATTTTTGTTAATTAAATCTATTTCATTTTTACTCTTTATATATTCATATAAGAATAGTAAAAATAGTTATTTGAATCAATTAAATTTAGCTTTTAATCGCTAAAATAATTTAGTGAACATTTCATTCTAAGCTTTTTTCTCTCTAGGAATCTACTTGTTAAATAAAATTGTTCTAATCTTCTTATTTAATTTAACATCATAATCTAACAAAGATGTTATAGGCAAGTGTTCTTTTTATTATGCTGACTTTCCAAAATCAACTGCTGTTTATCTTCTCTATTTTATATAGTTGAAACTCTTTTATATTTCATAATCTGGCATTGCATCTTTCTCAGCTAAAGGTTTTCTTGCTGAATAAGATTCAAAAGAATGAGCATTGTTTGTTTTAACTAAATCTATTGGCTAATAAAATTTATCAACTGTATCTCTTTATACATTCTTTCTTCCTTCTTATTTTTCAAAAGGAATCATCATTTTTATTTTCGCAGGAGGAACTTAAACATTCGAGATATCCTATTAATTATTTGATAGACTCATTGATCTTCTCTTTGTTTGCTTTTCAAAGCTTATTATTGGAATATGTTTTTCTATAATATCGAAATGAGGTTTATAATCTCTTTCTGCTTATGTAGCCTAATGTTATTGAGAGTAAATTGATCCTTATGATCTATCTATCCTTCTGAATAGCCAATCTCCTTTTTATACTGTTTTCTTCTCAATTTTTATTGGAGGAATCACAACCACATTTTAAGGATAGAATCTAGTTCCAGTTGACTTTTTCTAATCTAATCTACGGCCAAATCGAGAAAATGAAAAAGAAGATGTTTTGGGTCTGTCATCATCCATTTTTAATTAAATTATGCTAATCAATTATAAAGGATTTTATTTTAATAGTTTTTGTGATTTAAATAATAAAGAAAACATTTCCTTAATGAACTTTATGAAATTCAGCTATAAAATTGATCGAGATGATAGTAAACTTATTATAATAATTAATAATAATGATTTATTTTTTAAAATTAGTAATACATTATTTATCATTTCGTGTATCTATGTCAAACCAAAAATATCGAACTTTTACTAAAAGTTTAAAATGCAAATATTGATGTTTCCAATTATATTCTTAAAATAAAATTAGAATAAGAGACTCTTTAGTTTCTTATTGGAAAGAATGAACAAAAAATTATTGAATAAATATGAACATTTAACTTAACAATAAAAGTATACTCAAAAAAATATAGAAAAATAGTAATGATTAAATAATAAAAAATGTATGATATAAAATTTTGGCTTCATCAATTTTATTGAATTATGAATATGATAGTTCATTTCTTCTTAACCAATAAGAAATAATTATCCTTATTCTTTTTTAATTCTATTAACCTTTACACCATATCTGGTTCTTGTATGCATTATGCAGCGCTCAATTTTGAATCATGATAAAAATACTCCAATTCATTATCAGGCTTAACATTCTTTCTAATGCTAATCCAATGTCTAGGCTCCCATTAAAATATTCTCTCAACGAATGACAACTCTTTAATTTAATTTATCAAGAGCCCAAAAACTTATGGGTCAGCTAAAAGTTCTACAGTAAAATTTTGGTTTGCTTTAACCCACTCTAAAAAAAAATTTTCTTTATCTAATACTCTTTCTATGATGTTTAAATCATAATTTCCTAAATAGTAAGTAGAGTGAGATTGTTTTGTTTCTTTTTTTATTTCGTTTCCAATATTTTAAAAATCATCCCAATTGTATTTATTTTGCTAAATTAAGTTGTTTACTGCTTCTAATCCACATCTTCTAAGAGATTATGTATAATGTTTTTATTAATTTGTTTGCTACATATAATCAATGAAAAAATAAATTAAATATTTATTAAAACAAAATCGAATTGATTGAATTATCAAATATACTAATATTAGATTACTATAGAGCGTGCATAATACATTCAAGCTTAACCAAATCAAGATTGGCCAATTTTTGGCTAGAATTTCGATAAATTTTAGTTTTAATATTATTTTTATATTTACTTTGTCGTTAAGATTGGTTTGAACTACTTTTGCATTATTGGTTGAAGCTAATTTCTTTAAGTATTATTTAGTTTATTGTTCATATGTATGAGAGATGCATTTTAGTTACTTTTGTATTATAATAAAATTGTCGGCAATTTAGTTTAATTTTTATTAAAAATAATTAATAAAATACTTTAAATTATTTTATATTAACAATTTATGTAATACAATGATAT